>JALMQS010000119.1:0-60841 GCA_024734495.1 Forficula auricularia
AGTTCAGTTGGAGATCACAACACCCTGAGTAAAGAAAGTATTTAATTCACTAATTTTTTGCATATTTTATGCTTAGGAATGTGTTTTTTGTCTGAGTGTATATCTGGATTCAAATATCCACGATAATTCAAGAACGGGTATTCGTATAAAGTTTTATTTGTTGTCAAAATTTTTGAGGTTCCTTAACCAAACACTGATTAAATTTTGGGCCTAGTAGGTTCACAACTTTCAGTTTAAAAAATTAAGAAAATCCAAGTGTACAGAATATAGAAAGCTGAAATTTATCACAGATATTGGACTCTTGATCCAAGATTAAACTTTAGCTCAAAATAAACTATAAATGTTCGTCGGGCGGCTAGAGTATTGAAATTGAATATTAAAATGAATTTCACACATGATAACTTGTTTACAAATCTCGAAAAGATTCTCCGAGTGATTGGACTCGCCTAGCTTCTAATCCTCTACGCCGAACTGTTGCCTAAATACAGGCGCACGCGAAAAAAAGTAAATTAACCTGGAAAATCCTGGAATAAACCTTTTAAAATTAGTTTTAAAACCCCCATAAAGTTGCACTATCTGCCATATTTCAAATGCAAATGCTGACATATTTCTTTTCGGTTTCAAAATCTGCCAAGCCCTACAGAGTATAATTGTCATTTCATGATTTTGGATGCAAAACCTGCCATATTTTTTCATGATTTGAGTTGCAAAAGCTGTAATATTAGTAATTAGGGTGCGAAACCTGTAATATTGGTACTTAGTGTACACGAATCTGTCTTCTTTATATTTTAAATCAAACTATCTTTTTTCTAAAAAAAGTCTGATATTAAAATGCTTTTGTGAACGAAAAAAGTAATTTTTTTAATTATTTTTCAAAAAAAGAAAAAAGCAAGAGTATATCTTGTGTAACAATCCGGATGTCTTGTAACACTTCCCTAGAAGCCCAAAAAAAGATTTTTCCACATTACCAATTTTCTCTTCTGAAGCAGTAAGCAGGTTTTGCATCTGGACGTCTTATATCGTCACTGTTAAATCACAAAGTCGTATGTAAAAATCAACACTTTTCTGTATCTAAGAAAAACTTGTGGTTTCATCTATATTAACCCTAAGTACTTTGTTTTCTTTTAATCTGTAACTTGAGTTCTATCACCTGATAACATACAACACTGAGAGCAGATGTAGCTAACAAATACTAAGTATTTTTCTTCAATAAAATTCTTTTGGTAATTTTGATATACGACATTTTGATAAAACATTAACGACAAGTATTTATAAAAATATAAATACAAATATCTCGAAATAACAAAAAATGGACTTTCAAAATAAACGAGTCATAGGAAGGAGAGAAAAATCCTCCGAAACGTCGGTTTGAAAGGAAAGGAGGAAGGATTCCAATAAATTACACCTTATTTGATATGTGTTAATTTTTTCTTTCCTCACTACCCCTGGGCTACCTTCCATTACATTCAATTAAAACGAGTCATATATTTTACTATTTCTTGGATGTAGATATTAACGAGGTTTGAGAAAAAATAATTAGCTTTACCCGAGGGGTGAACCGCGATTGGAATTAGATTACACCTCTTTGGAATTATTTTGGAATTACTGAAATAACTTGGAAATATTTTGAATTACTTTATTTGGAATTACCTGAAAATATCTTGAACTACTTGGAAATATTTGGAAGTGCTGGAATTTTTTGAAAATATTTGGAAATAAAAGTGGAAGTGGAAGTAAGTGTACACCATAATAGGTCACGGTTCACCCCTCGGCTTTAGCATATAAAATCATTTGAGCATATTATGTACCGCAGCTAATTGACAAAAGATAAAGCGTTGCATTAAAACGAGGGGTACGTACTATGATAATCACTATTATGAAATTAAATTGAGGGTCTCTCTGTTGTTCGCCCATCCTGAAAGCTTGTGGTTTTAATTTTTTTTATAACATTTAATAACCATATAATATTCATAATACCTATTATATGAAATGTATCATAATTGAACAATCCAAGATGATATTCTATATCATTTTCGGGTGGGTTATTGAGTATCTTTAAAAAAGTTAACCAATGGCTTTTATATTTCGATAAAGAACACAAATTGTTGATATTAATTGAATTGTACTTATAATACAGAATACAAAATAGTGGATTATTTTTGTTAAATTATTTATATTAAGCGTTAAAATTTTATAAGAATAAATGAATGACTGTGTATCCTGCTTTATTAAATTTAAATAAGTACTTACCTAGAGATAAATATTTATTTTAGTAATTTATTGAAATATTTTGTTTATTTTAAAAATATTTTTTCTCTTTTTTTAGATAATATGGTTGCAATGGGGTTAGGGAGGGTATGTGGTTGGAGGGGTGGAAATGGGTTGTTAAAGGGTACTTTTAAGGGGGAATATTGCTGAGTGTGAGAATACTAACCTTTTTAGACGTGGTGGTGGTGTGTAACTCAGTGTATCTCGTTGTACTATTTTTGATAAGCTACTGAATTTACTCTTATGTTTCAAATTCTACGTTATTGAAGTTAATCTTATGAAATGAATTTACAAAAAAATAAAAATAATAATTTTAAATAGGCGAGAAAATTGAAAATAATTCGAATGAATTCTAGCTGCAAAGGAGAATGGGGGAATTTTCTTAACAGTAAATGATCACCAAGAATATAATTTGCCAATATATGATTTGTTTAAGGTCCTTTGTGAATTTAACAGTCACCAAGAATTGATTAATTTGATGGCTTTACCGGGTGAACGGAGATCGTTCAAAGAAATTATGATTATTTGACGCCGTTGCTCTCGAGGTGCGCTGACCGGTTCAAATAATTCAAGCAGCTGATAGCTGTGCCTTGGCACACCTCTTGCTCAGGTTCCGTAGACTGCCACGTCGAAGAGTATGTAAGGTTCCAGGAGTCTCGCTCTTTTTATAAGCTTCCGTGGTGTCTTCACGAGTACCGGACAGATATTCTTGCCACGTGCTGTTCAACTTGCATATCGGGCCAATGATATAAGTGCCGATCAAAGGGGCTAGCAAGTGGATGAATGCGAATGCCCGCAAAACGGCTCAGGAAGAAGAAATATGCTCGTGATATTCTAGAAATGATGCAGGTGCCGTGAATATTTGATAATAGCAGTGTAAATGAGGTGTATAGATGCCGAGCGATAATTTCAATGATAAGAGCGTGGTAGAGTAATATAAGATAGATAGATAGATAGATGGAGAGAATAATATATAGAGAGATAGATAGATAGATAGAGAGAATATATAGAGCCTATTTCTTCGTGTTGGTCCTTTTATGCATTTCCAATCGTGTCTCCTCGGCGGGTGGAGACGACGTTTCATACGATTCTTCGTTTTCTACCCCTTCTAAGGTACATCGCCAATCATAATGTTCTATTCTCGTTAAATGAGGGTGTTTGAACCCTGTCTATTCTCACCTCCCCTGACTGTATTCAGAACTGGGCCTTAAAGCTCATATACCACGAATGACTTTCGATAATCCCGGCTTTGGCCGACTTCTCTTTAAATATGAAAAATAAACTAATTTTTACGAAATTTATTCTATATTTGGCTTGTCTGGTTAATCTCTTTCCTATTTTTAAGGTATTAAATTGATAAATTATGAAAAAGTTAAGATTTAAGATTTATTAATTCTACTATGCATAAAAAAAACATACCCCTAAATTTGATTCCTTGTTCAACAACGTTCTAAAAATGGGCTGTTACCATTTTTAATTAAAAGAGATAGTCAATCCAGCGTTGGGACTAGAAGTATAGGTGTTGAAACCAGTGGTGGTATTTTTCTTATGAGGATGATTCAGATGGTTATATAGATTATAAGGATATAGTGAAGAATGGTATTAATTTAAATACAGTCTGGTTCCTACAAGTTAGTTAATTCAGATATTAATATGTAGGTTTGCATTCATTTGAAGGATCTTGCATTGATTTGTGGAAGTCTGTGTAGGTATTTATTACTACTTGGGATTATAACCTTCTGCCTCCTATAATTAAATCAATTTTAAATTTTGTCAACTCCTAAAGTCCTAGAATTGTAAAAATTTTATTTAGTTCTCACAAGCAAAATGAAGCTTGTTAAGGTTTTGACCAGGTTTCCTTAATAACTTATGGCAAATGCCGGGATGGCTAATGCGTCGGTTGCTCCTGGTATCGGGTTTTTGCGTGGAATTTTTAAATTACTTTTTGTCTTTTGATGGAAATCTAAATTTTTTTTTTTACTTGTTTATTATTTGTTGAATTGTTGTAATTAATTTGTATTGATGTTTGTTAATGTATTGTAGCTAGATTGTATTGATGTTTGGAGGACCTAGCCACCGAGGACTTGTGCCTCTAAGCAGGTCGAGGAATAAAGATTTATTTATTTATTTATTTTTTTATTAATTCAAGAGTAGATTTATTTGCCTTTGTCTTCATATTGAGTTGAATATAAATATACTACTCGAATACACAATAGCGTTTTTTAGATACAAATCGGATTAACTTGAAGTGGTAGCGAGAAAGTCAAATTCAATTAAATACATTCTCGTTTCCCCGTAAATTCAATCCGATTCGTAAAAATCTGAATTGAGTATTCATGTGAAATATTTACATTAAGCTGAAAATATAGACAAAGCTTAGTCTAGTTTCAAATTAATAAAACTACATAAAAAAGAAGAGAGGTTTTTTAATTTATATTTACATTCCTTTTAAAATAAACAAAATGAGAAATCATCATTGAGATTGATATTAACGACCTTTCTTAAAATAAAATTGACACGTTCTGATGTGGCCATTCACTTTGAGTACAAGGGCCTATATTTTCATTTTTGACCCCCCCCCTATTTTGGGATGTTTGTTTATGAATTTTTACTATTCTGGGGGCCCACTGATTATGTATAGAAAATTTGGTTGAGTTTGCTCAAATGGCCTAGATTTTTATTTTTGAACCCCCCCCCCCCCCCCATAATTTAGGCGCCAGAAAAAAATATATTTTTCTTACAATAGGCTCATTTTATAGTATATTTCATTTTTCTTGTTTTTACTTCTGAGTCAAGTATTGTAATCGTGCATGAAAAAAGTGTTGTTTTTTTGGTTCTTTTTTTCGAAATAACTCAAAAAACTATTTCGATTAAAAAAATTGAGCGAAACCATGGCATTTCGGTCTACAAAAAAGCCCTAATAAGGGAACATCAAAAGAATTATACTTTTCGACATAACAATTGTTTTGTCAAAATGTCTGTTAGGTCGTTTGTCTGATATTCAGTTAGTCTGTGCGTTACCAAATTTTTGTGGAAGAACTAGCTCAAAAACTAGTATGAATATCAAAACCAAATTTCACATGTAGTTTTGGTGCATTGAGATTAAGAGCTGATTAGATTTTGGTGCATATCGACCCAAAATTAAGGTTGGTGGAGGGGTAAAAAATAAAAAAATCGAAACCATTTGAGCAAACTCAACCAAATTTTGTATACATAAACCATGGGCTCCCAGAAGTCTAAAAATGCAAAAACAAACCACCCAAAATGGAGGTGTACCGTCAAAAAATGAAAATCTAGATCCTTGTACCAAACTCAACCAAAATTTGTAATCCGTGGACCCACAGAAAACTAAATATGCAAAAACTAACAGCCCAAAATGGGTAGGGGGGTATAGCATCAAAAAATGAAAATATAGTCCCTTGTACCAAACTCAACCAAATTTTGTATACATAATCCCTGGGGCACTAGAAGTCTAAAAATGCAAAAACTAACCCCCCCTTACATGATTATAAATAATTTTATTAAATATTAAAAATCAGTGAGGGGCCAGGTTGTATGGTAAAAGTCAAGTGGATGGCCCCATTAGAACGTGTCAGTTTATTTTTAGTTTGAATATAATTTTAAATTTTAACCCACCCTCCCCTCTTAATTTTGGGTCGATATGCACCAAAATCTAATCTGCTCTTATTCTCAATGGACCAAAACTACGTGTCAAATTTTGTTTTGATATTTACACTAGTTTTTGAGCTAGATCGTCCACAAAATTTGGTAACGCACAGACTAACAACTAACAGACATTTTGACAAAACAGTTATTATCTCGAAAAATATAATTTTTCGATGTTCACTTATTAGAGATTTTTTGTAGACCGAAATGCCATGGTTTCGCCCAATTTTTTAATCAAAATAGTTTCAGCTGTTTTTGAGATATTTTGAAAAAAAGAAGCAAAATAACCACTTTTTTCATGTACGATTACAATACTTGACCATGTCCCTTGGATCAGCTGATTGATTGGACTTATTTCAGCTCCCCCCCTTAGTTAATTTATCTAATAGAAAGAGAATTAAACTTTTCCGAAAATCACAAGGATCTCTTCCACGAATCCTTCACAAATTTCAAAGGGAATTTCTGAATCAGAATGCTATTTACTTTTTACTTATAGAAATATAAACATTTTCAAAGAAAACAAACTTTTATAATATATATCGAAATCTAGAGAGACAGACAAAAATTCTCCTTCAGGGAAAATAAATAAATAAACAACAATAAAAATATAAGAATTGGGATTTTTCAAATGAATTCATTTGGTTCAACGTGCCGTACAAAAAATTGCCGTGACTTAACATTATATAGACAACAAGAATTTTCTATAACTACTTCAAGTGTATTTTAATTCAAATAAATGATAAAATAGACGAGAGAGGGTGTGTTTATGATTGTGTTTAAGTCTATTTAGATTCTTTTTACTCGGTACACTCACTTAATAATTAAATTTTTTTTTTCTCTGTCTTGGGTCCTGATACAGAAAAGTTGATTTTGATTCGAAAATGTTTGTACATATTTTCAAAATGAAAAAATAAATAAATTTAGGCAATTTTATATTGAAGGGATTTCAAATTAATGTGTAGCTTATAAACTGAAAAAAGTCACGTTTGTATTATAATAATATACTTAATCTCCGTTAAATTTCAACTTTCTAGTCCAAATCTTTCGCAAAACCAAAAAATAAAAAATAAAAATCATTCAAATTTGCGGTTAGTGACTTATTAAATAGTTTTCCAATTTTCTCTTAATTTTTGAATTTTTTCCAAAAATGTGCTTGTGACTAAATTCCATTGAATTCAGTTAAAAAAGTCTGTTGTCTTAAGGACGTTCCCTAATAAATCGACTTTCTTGAAATACTTTTAAAACTTTGAATACTTATAATTTGTAAATATTGAACATTGAAATTTGCATATTTAACACGCGAACCCTATCCCGATTGATGTTAAAGCGACTGTTTCATTAAATAACAATCGTAATTTTCTTTGAAATTATTTTTAAAAACTGAGAATCATTAACTGAAGATATAGCAAATATTTTTCTGTTAAAATAATTGTATCAAGCGGTATTCGTTTTTAACTTTTAAGGAGTAAGGAGAAACATTTTAATATAATAATAAAACTTGAGCAAGATGCGAGGTTTCACACATCAAATTCAAAACTCAATTTTGTTTTATTTCTTTTTTGTGAAACCTAACTCACATCTTTCTCAACTTTTATTATGGTATTCGTTTTGTCTGTTAAAAGTTAGGTAGTTTTGATGGTTTTAATTTTTTCTCTCAGTGGCATGGCAAGTGAAAGATAGTGATTTGCCAACGTCGCGTCGCACTAAAATCACTCAATCTTTCCATATCTAAAAAACTTCTGCAGCTGGTGCATTTGGGATTTTTAGCTAATTCTCTCAACCTAACTGTACTGTTCTGTTCTCATCTGAATTTTCGCATTGAGCTGTTTCATGAAGTGTTTTTTTTATTCTTTGTCTTTTAGCGTTCGTAAGAATTCAATGTATCCAGATCCTAGAAACGACGCAGTGAAAATATTTTTGCCTTTCTGCGCATGTGTGAGTAGGGGAAAGTGAGAACTGCTTCTGAGGTACATTAGGGAACGTCCTTAAGTCTTGAGTAAAGTTTTGTAGAAATACCAATACATTGAGTAATACAAATATTAAATACATAGAGGAAAAATCGCATTAGAAATATATATATATATATATATATATATATATATATATATATATATATATATATATATATATATATATATAATTACAATTATAAAAAAATCAAACCTACTTCAAAAAATTAAATGCAACAAATAAAATAATAATAACTTAAAAATAAAATAAAATACACTAAAAGGTATAAAATAATTATCTAATTTAGTTACAACTAAACGACGAAATATTAACATGAAATTACTTTTTGAAGTCGGTGCTAAACAAACTATATAAGCGAGCGTACCCGCCAAACGTACTAAGTAAGATCCGTCGAGTGCGATTCATAAAATGTATATGTTTACGACTTCAAAAAGTGATTTCATGTTAATATTTCGTCTGTTTAGTTGTAACTAAATTAGATAATTATTTTATACCTTTTAGTGTATTTTATTTGATTTTTAAGTTATTATTATTTTATTTGTTGCATTTAATTTTTTTCAAGTCGGTTTTTTTATTTTTTATAAAAATTATTTTATTTTTCTCTTTTAGTGATGCTATTAATAGTGACTTAATGTAATACCTTGCATCATCCGTAAGAGAAAGCGTCCGGCGAATGAATCAGAAAATAATAATAAAATCCAATTCATAAATATAGAAATTCTCTCGCAAAACGGTTGCGGGTTTTAAATGAATGTTTTAAGATTTTTTTATAAAAGATTTTATTTATTATAATTTCCATTATTTGGTCATAAGAATTGGAGATTTACGTTATTTCGTCATTGATCATATCTTCAGAACTTGACCAAATTAATATGGCACCACTCCTAAGGCATCCTCTTTCAAATAAAATAAGAATAATTAAAATCGGTTCATAAACAAAGAAGTTATGCCTGAACAAACATATCAAGAAAGGTCCAATACCAATGAAAAAAAAACGGGACCAATCGGAAGCTAGACTGAACCCAATGAAAAAAAATCATCAAAATTGGTTCACAATTGGCAAAAAAAAATTCAGTCGAACCTCCTCCTTTTTTGAAGTCGGTTAAAAAGCCCATAAAATTAATGTAAAATATAACTTACAAAATGAATACAAAAACAATAACTAATTATATAATAAACATAATCATATATTTAAAAATACAAATTAAAACTACTTATAAATCCAGGCAATGATATTAATAAATGTTCACTTAGGCAATCAATTAATGTTCTACAAGTAGGAGGACTTCTGAAATGAGGAAGAATTTTCTTCGAACTCTATAATTAACTATACATTTGAATTTCGAAAAGGTTGTTACCAATCTGGCTTTTGCTGAAAATGTCAAAAACGTAAAACACGAAAACATTGTATTCTTGAATTACAAATTAAATTCAAATTCAGAATTAAATAAATATAATATATAGGTAAATATAAATAAGCCTTGGTATATAATTCATTCCGTTAATTAGAAAAAGCCTTGCGGCTCTAATGATTATTGAATGTTTTAACTTAAATACACAACTTCATTACAAAAGAGAGAAAAAATTATATCAAGAAAGTAAAATAGCAAAGGTCTTGGCAGAAAACATCAAGAGAATAATAAATAAATTGCCAACTTTAGTAAATAAAGAGACAAAATTCAAACAACTTCTTGTATAGAAAGATAAAAGAATCTCAATCTTAAATCGTAAAGTATTCCATTTTTTATTTATTTATTTATTTATTATTATCATTATTATTATGATTATTCTTTTACTTTACCACACGATGTAATCGTTCATTAAAAATGTAGTTTTTTTGCTTCTCATTTTCGAAATATCTCAAAAACGACTGAATCTATTTTGATAGTAAAAAAAATGAGTGAATAAAGGAATAAACATTTTAATATTTCATATGACGATTTCGATATAAATCTAGCAACGATCCTTTGCAGTTTATTTTCTTATTCCTTTTTAAAAATGTCTGAATAATGGAGAAAAAACATGATTTTTCTCTCTGTCTGTCTATCTGGATTTCAATTCTGCAGACAGCTTGGAGAGAAAAATCATAAAAATATTTTATTTGATGACTTTGCACGGATTTAATTCGAGTGTAATTAAAAAAGGAATTGGAAATTTATTTTTGTAAAAAGGTCACATTATGTAAAAATCTCTCTATCTATTATAAATTGATGTTGGATAAGCTACGAGGATCAAAAAGACAAGTAGAGACAAGTTTTAGTCGAATAGAAATATTCTTATAATTTGTATTATTCTAGAAAGACCCTATCACTTGAGATTGAATGAGACTCTTCAGATATAAAGAGAGTAAAGTAATAGTCAATTATTCCATCAAAAAGACAAGTCCAGACAAGTTTTAGTCGAATAGAAATATTCTTATAATTTGTATTATTCTAGAAAGACCCTATCACTTGAGATTGAACGAGAGTCTTCAGATATAAAGAGAGTAAAGTAATAGTCAATTATTTCACTAAACTCAAATACAGACTAAATTAACAATGCAAGTAGAAACATGTCTTAAAGAGAATTGTCTTTTAAATAAATCATTACAAATTACTTACTAAGCTTAGTTGGAGATCACGACTCCTCGGTAACCATAGTATTTAATTCCCCAATTTTTGGCTTTCTGACTGTATCTTTGGATTAAAATACCCATGATAATTCAAGAATGGATACTCGTATAAAGTTTTATTTATTGTCAACATTTTTGAGGTTCCTTAACCAAAAACTGATTAGATTTTGGGCTTAGTCGCTTCACAACTTTCAGTTTAAAAATTCAGAAGGTTGGTCGAGTGGATAACGTACGTCCTTTCTAATCAAGCTAGCGCAGGTTCAAGCCCGATTCGCTGCAATCCGACTTTAATCTGATCCCTACATAATTGAGAAATAATTAATTAATATATAGTATCGTAGAATCGCTAATGGTTAATGCCGAGAAAGCCAAAAAAAAAAGAAGAAAATCCAAGAATACAGAATATAGAGAGAGAGGTGATTAATCACAGATATTGGACTCTTGATCCAAGATTCAACTTTAGCTCAAAATATATAAATGCTCGTCGGGCGGCTAGGGTATTCAAATTGAATATTGAAATGGATTTCACACATGATAACTTAAGCAATTTGAACCGCGAAGGTTAATAAGAAAAAACCGCGAATAGGAAAATGATATTCCATCTTAAGAGCTTATTCGGCGGGAGAATCTGTGGGCTAGTTGGTTAAGCTGCTCTTCGCGTAAAGGAGAGAGACACGGGTTCGAAACCCGTCGGATGGCTCTATTTATTTTTCCTTTTTCAAATAAAATCAAAATAATAAAATAATTTTCTTAATGTAGAATTAACATAGGAAATTATTTATATATATATATTTATCATATTATTTAACTTTCGCGGTTCAAATTGATCAACAAAAATAATTAAAACTTTCAGTTTAAAAATCAATTTGTCTAAACATGATAACTTGTTTACAAAGCTCGGAAACATTCTCAAAATGATTGGACTCGCCTAGCTTCTACGCAGCTTCTAATCTTCTCCACCGAATCAGTTGCCTAAATACAGGCGCACGTGAATTTCTTAAATTAACCCTCTTACTTACTTACTGCTAAGTTAAAACATGAAATTTGATAGATCTTTTGTATATTTTAACTACTACAGTCCTTGATGTATATTTTATAATTCTTACTAACTTTAAATTTATTTGTTTTATGTAGTACTAAGAGCAAACACAAAGACTATAAGATATGAAATTTAATATTCTAAGTAAGTGAGTATCTTAAAGACCACAAAAAGGGTTTTATAAAGTTTTTAGTAAAATTATATTTTAAAGTACTTTACTTTAGAGTGAGATAGTGTTATTTTTTTAATTCTTTTTATTTTAATTCTTTTCAATTTATTCATTTGAACGGTTTAAAATAGCTCTGGTCAAAACATCAAAAATGGAATGTAATAAGATTATTCCTCTAGTATTAGTTAATAATCGATCGTTATTTTTTATTTTAAGTCGACATGGACTTCAAATAGCCGGTATTATCTGATATCCATTAATAAAGATCCATTTATCTAATTTATTACCAGCTTAATTTACTTACATGTTAATAGGTTTTATTTTATAACATGAAAGAAGCAAGCGTTGATAGCAAATTGTATATATTTGAATCTTGTTAAAAGGGCTTTCATCCCTTTAGAAAACGAACCCAATCCGTGCTCTTGGTTATCCTTTGAGAGAAACCTTTTTGACACATAGGACGAGCTAAATGTTTATTTAAGTATTTTGAAACAGAGCTTTACATTGGATATTTGATTCAAGTCACCAGTGAAATGTTACGAAGAAAATTCAGAACACTTCAACTGAAATTTCTTTATGGGACTTTTTGTCAAAAGAGATGCGAAGAAAAGGATAGCCAATAGCCCGGATTGATAGAGTCGTTGTATTGTCTATTTTAAATTTAATGCGATGTGCCGTTTACAAAGCCTCTATTGATGGCTTAAAAAAATCAATTTTCGCAGATTCAAAACAATCGACTCTTTATGTATACATTTTTTTATTGTAATGATATTGATACAAGAAGTAGTTGCATCGAAAAGATAGAGCCTCTCTGGTCCGTCGTGGACCCTTGTATAGTGAAAATATGAGATATCAGGTATTGGATCTAGGGATTGCAATCCGGCACCAATTTCAATCCGGTCGAATCCGGCCAGATTGCCCACATCAAACATATTTTGCCTTTTCATTCTGAAATTAGGTATATAAAAGATAGTCAATTGAGTGTACTTATATTACAAAGTTTATAAAATAACGTTTATTTATTATGAAATCAACTTTATTTAAAGTATAATAGTCAACGAAGAATCACGAATTAACAATAAAAATCTAGTATAGTGTTGTTACTAATTAAATTGTAATTGTTATATTAGTAATAATAAGATAATGCTGGCAGTTAAATTCAGTTATTACCAGATGACAAATGCAAATGCCATTGATGATATCTTGTTAGTGACTTATATTAAATCTAACTAAATCAATCTTAATCTAATGAGATCACAAGAATTAGGTAATTTTGTCGCACCAGCAGTCTTGAAATTATTGCAATAATTAGAAATCTGTTAAATCACTGGCACTATAATCCACAATAAGGAGTTTAAAACTTCTTCTTATTTGTAATATACTTATTTTAAATTATCATTTTAAGTAAAAGTATCACACTTCACGGATTTAAATACCTACTCATGCAACAACGCGAGTATTTTTCCAAGAAATCGGTGTGTATGTATTTTTTTAATTTAACGGATCCGGTAGTCGTTTAATAATTCTGGATCCGCCGGATTACCGGATCCAGTTTTCCGGATTGCAATCGGAGTTGAAGGTATCTGTGGATGAGGTTATATTTAGCCGGGAAGATAAACGGGAAATCAAGTTCCAATCTCAAACGAAGTAACTTGCTTTGTGATTTATTCAGCGACTCATAAAATAAAAATAAAAAAATAAAAGTGGACTCACCGAAGACGATGACAAAGGTCATTTTGACCGTCTTGACCTTCGCCTTGGGGATGATGCCCCTGGAGCTGGCCCGTCGACAATCATGGTCTTCCTGCTGCAGCTGCTGGTGGCGCAGCATCCGATGCTTTGAGCCGTGTAAATATACGCCTGCAAGCAACCCATCGTCGATATCATCATCCATCATTGTTCATTAAACACGGCTAATCAAGGGAATTCATTCGACCGAGACAATACCTAGAGATAGAAGTAATCGATTGCGAAATGAAATTCAGCATTTTTCGTTTATCGGTTACAGTTGGGGTTGCAGCGAGAATCAATCAATCATTTTAATCCCAAAGATATTATAATCATAATAAAGCCAAGTATTAATTACTAATTATTGTTACCAGATACATTGAGCTGATTAAGCAGAAAAGTTAATAAACTTTGCATAATTATTAAATCATCCCGAAAGAGAAATTAATGATCGTATATTTTTCTTTCGATTTCTTAACTCTTAATTGACATGCGATAATTCATTTATGATAAAAACTTTACATTAATTTATATATATACACTTAACAAATAATTTATACGAACGCCCAAAATTTATATCTTTAAGGAAATTAGATAAATTTATGAGAAAGTAATTTATTACATAATATACTTATTTGAATTAACTATTAAGGTTTTGATTTTATAAGGATAAATTGATTAATAAAGTGTATTTTATTTAGTTAATAGAGTAGGCGTAGTTTCACATGAATGAAATAAAATTAAAGAGGTTTATACAGCCACACTTCGATTATTAGTCCATCATCAGAGTTTACAAGCATACAGTATTAACTTGTAAACTCCTGATGATGGACTAATAACCGAAATATATTGAGTTTGTATAAACCTCTTTTGAGTTTTATTTCATTCACTGTGAAACTACACACCCTTTACTCTATTAACTAACATCATGTTTCACCTAAAACCTACATCCACTTTCCATAAGTGTATTTTATTTATTTCAGTCATAGGAAATTGAAGATTGGGGTGCTTTAAACTTTTTTCTCACAAATAATTTCTATGATTTTTTTTTTAATTATTGGGTTAACAATTATATCACAAGTTCTGTGATTTTACTGTATATTTTCTATTCACTTTATTGAAACGATTTTAAAGAAGTAAGTGAAAGACGTGTAATGCACAGAGCAATTAATTTTATTTCTATTATTTATGCTTTCCTTAGCAAACTAAATAAATATTATAAAATTTAATAAAATAAAAAAAAATAGTAAATTTAAGTTCTTACACTATTATTTTATTAAATTTTTATTTTATTTAAGTAGTTTCGAGAAAGGCAAAACTATTGGTCAAAAGCTCAGAGAAAAATTTGACTTTGTTTAGGGTGTCGACTTGATAATATAGAAAATATTCTACTTTGGATGATATTAGAAAGTTGGTTAAAATTTCAAGAGCTTTGGAAGTGATTATAAACAGAGTTTGACAGGTCTATTCTCTAAAAACAGACGTTAAGATTTAACATCCTAAATTGGGTGTTAAAAAGTAAAGTAATAACACAAGCGTTAAAAAATGCTATTCTCTAAACTAAGTTTGAACAGCGACGTTAACATTTTACTTTTTAACACCAGGTGTTAACGATCCATATGAAGATAGGTACGTTTTCTGCTTGTTCGTGTTTTTACACCCCTCGATAGCTTCTCGCGCAAGCGCATTACTAACTTGATTTGTTATTCTCCATCAAGTTATTTGACAGTTCGCTTGGTTAATTTATTTTTAATAAAAAATTTTATATTCTGAAATTATTATTATTTAGAAGAGCATAATTTTTTATCATATCTCAAAACTGAAAGTATAAATATTACTAATGAAATAAACAAATATATTCTAAAATTCTAATAAGTCTTATTTTAACAGCAACAGCTTTTGAAGGCAAAAAGCTGAGAAGTACAAAGACTACTAAAAAACAAATAGAAATTTTATTACAATCACAGATCAAATGGATCTGAAATGTGTTGCTTTTATCTCAAAGCTGTCAAAATCATAACTTACTTTTTGGTTAAAGACGCCATGTTTGTGCATTAAATACGGCGTTAAAATATTAAAGGCACCCTCTGGCATGACTTTAATTTTTAACACTTTTGACTAAATATTAACGCTTTGGTGTTAAAGTTTTTGCTTACAGAATAGCAATTTGAGGCAAGGAGGTGTTAAAATGAATTAACGCTGAATTCGGATGTTAAAAGTTAACGTTTTTGCTTAGAGAATAGACCTTCAAGTCAGCTAATATAGAAACTGTGATCTATTATATTATTTTTTTCGCAGTACTTCTCAGAAAATAATTTAGAGCCATTTTATAAATCTCAATTTCTGGATGAAACTCTTATCAACAACATAGATTCAAACATTGAGTCGATATTCATTAATTATCATTTAAAACAGCTTCAGAATTAGAAGCTTAAACGTTTTGAATAAAGTAGTAATTTCAAAGGACTAATTTTTTAATTTCATCTTTGATGGGTTCATTCAAAAACAGTTTTCTATTACAAGAACCGTGAAACCGCTTCAAAATTAGAGTACTAAACATCGAAAACAAAATGAGTTATTAAAACAAATTAATTTCCCCTTAGGTGTGTCCAGCCCATTTGTTGGTGTATTTTAAATCAAAACAAATCTAGTTTAACGAAGTAATAAAAATAATAAAAACTGAGTCTATGAAAACAGAAAGTTTGGGAAAGCTAATCTAAACTTATAAAAAATATAATTCTTTTCAATTTGAAAATTTTCATAAATCAAATAAGAGAATAGAGGAAAGACAAACTTATTCATACAGTCTAACTTTTATTGAGTCAGAATTCCCTGATCTAGTAAATGTAGCCTTTTATTTTCTATCTAAATGAATCACTAAAGAAAAAACAAAAGGCGGTTATAAAAGGAAGAAAGGCTTGGGAAACACTGCCTGGAAAATTTAACATTTATAAATGGCTTTTATGTTGTCAAGAGAGAGAGAGAGAGAGGGAAAAAATAAAAAGAATGTAGTTCTCATACAAGCAAAAAGTATTTTCGTTAAGTGATACTTTTGTGGATTATTTGTCACTTTTAAATAGATTCAACTTACAAAATATAATTAGAGGGGAAAAGTTCTCACTAGATTAATAAATTCAGATTGAAGGGTAGTAATAAATTTAAATATAATACAACTTATTTATTTATTTCATGAAAGACCTGTTTGAACATTTCTTCATTTTTAAGTGCCATATCAAGGTCTCCCTGACGTTTCGCCACTCCTCTCCACATATCGTATACTTATGCTGAGTGTGTTTAGTTGTTTTACACAGATATACGGGACCTACTTTTTAACGCCGGTTCCGAACTGCTAGTTTGGATAGGTTACTAGGCAATTATACTCTTGGTAGGTTGCCATTGCTTTCCAAGAGGAGGCGACTGCAAGTATCTGATCTGCCGAGACTCAGTCTCGAACCAGCGTATTTCAGGCCAGCGACCCGACACTCTATCCAGTGACCCACAGCCGCCTTGTTTGAATATAAGTGGTTCATATTGCCGATAGAACTAGACTTTAGATTTCTAAGGAAATCACAATAAGTCATCTACTAGATTCAAGATGGAATAGATTATTTTTAATTATATGTTAAAAGGGTTGTGCTCGCCCCTTGAGAATTTAAGCTCTCGGGCTCCGGGATTCCCTATAATAAATAATCGTTTATCTGGCTAGCTTGCTATAACAACAAAACGAATTTTTATATCCAATCGGGTAGTCGACCCCATGAGAAATAATACATAAAATATTTATAATTAAAAAGATTGACGATGAATCTCAAACCTACGAAAATACAGTATCAAATAATATTTTTTATATTATATATGTAAGTCGTTCACTGCACAAATCGATTAACTCCATGAAACAAAAAGTGGAGAAATGCGATGAAGTAATGTTCATTATTACATTATTTGCGGCGACTGTGGGTCAGTGGTTAGAGTGTCGGGCCACTTGCCTGTAATACACTGGTTCGAGAATGAGTCTCGGCAGATCAGATATTTGCAGTCGCCTCCTCTTGGAAAGGAATGGCAACCTACCCAGAGTATAATTGCCTAGTAACCTCTCCAAACTAGCCGTTCGGAACCGGGGTTAAAAAGTAGGTCCCGTATATCTGTGTAAAAACAGCTAAACACACTCAGCACAGGTATATGTGGAGAGGAGCCGAAACTTCAGGAAGACCTGGTATGACAAGAAGAAGATTACATTATTTATTATTCAATTGCCAAAAAAATTTTGTTGTTTAATGGTGATAATCTTTATTATTTGGGAAATTTATTATAAATATAAAAAGCTATGACTGAATAAGTACTTTGACACATAAATTTAATATACATACCTATTTCAAAAAGTAGAGTTAATCAATTTTTTGTGCATTGAACGGCTCATATATATATATATATATATATATATATATATATATATATATATATATAATATAAGTATATGTGTATACAGTTTTTAAAGTTTACTTTTGCACAAAATAATCCGTGAGCAGTTTTTGTTGTTTCGAGATAAAACACCTCTTCTTCACTTGAGATTGACCACGGATTAGCCGTAAAGCGGATAATCTCGCCCGCGGATAAACGAGAGTAATAAAGCTATAATATAGTATAATAAAGATAATTGGTTAATTGGAATTTAATTATTTCAAAGATTACAAATTCATCCCGAGGTACGGCGAGATCATCGGCTATATGATGGACCGTCTAACTGTTAACTTGAGGTAATAGATCAGTAATTATCTCAGATAAATATTTAGGTACATGATTACATTCATTGATTTATCGAGAAAGAACGAACATTATTTTATATTTATAAACTATTGATTTCGAGGGTCATATTGTGTTAAAATAATTCTAAAATTATTGACCTTTTGAACCAGTCTTAGTCAAATTATTGATAACAGACACACAAACTTAGGTCAAAATTTAATTATTATTACGTCATCTATCTAATCAAAGTATTGCTAATACTCACACTCACCAACATACTTACATACATTAAAAATATAATTTTTTAGAATCAAGAGATTCGGTTTCTATTTGTTGAATAGTAATAAAAATAAAAATAAAATGCACGTAGTTGAGCTGACATGGAACAAATTGTTTGTATGTGTTTTAGAGTTACGAGTAAAAAAGAATTCCGTGGGTGATTTATCATGAGAAAAAAAGAGTAATTGATATAAATAAGCGTGGGTAGAAGTGTCTTGAAAGAGTTTATAACAAAGTGATCTGTCGCCAGTTAGAAGTAGGTGAAATAAAATGAGGTTGGCAATCAAGCACACTCTTCTGAATTTAAGAACAAGTTAAATGACAAATGGAATGGAATGAAATAGACAGTGATTAGTTGTTTACCGGTGGTTACTGACAATGGGAGATTAATTGAAAAATGCTGTCGAGAAATTTTGTTAATTTTGGTTAATGGTGTAGAGTCGATGAAACATTAATTATAAAATAAAAATTTTAAAATATAAATTACTAGGTAGGATTAACAAATAAATTGTTATTGTTAATCCTACCTAGTAATTTATATTTTAAAATTTTTATTTTTATAATTAATGTAAAGATTTAAACATGTTTTTACTTTTTTTAAAAAAAGATGGAATTTCTTCAAAAATCAACCCATTTATAATATTAAGGTAGTTGTTTCGCGACAATACTAGCAAAAAGTTAATGCTAGAGTATATAGAACAGACAATAAAGATTCATAATTCATAAGCCCAACATTTTTTGCTGTTTACGTATCAATTCTAGTAATCCCGTGCTCGTTTGACAAATCTGGCACCATTGTAAGATTGAATATCTACTCTAATTAAACGAGCAAAAATTGTATATTTATTTGTTTGTATATATATTTGTTTGTTTATATATTTGTATCTTAGTTCTATTTTGAAAACGGCTTTACCGATTTTGATGAAATTCACGGGTTAGGGGTTTTTTGGGGTGACAATTCGATCTGTCACGGTCTCATCTTCGACAAAATTGTTTTTGATGGGTTTTTTCGTAATCAAATTAATTATTCTCAGGTAGACAAATCCCATTCTTAGGGTTTTAAAAAAGGTTTCCCTTTTCCTTTTATACCCAGGCAGACAATGGGTTGTTTGTTTCATTGTTCTAAAAGGCCTTGAAGAAGTATTGTGATTGTGGATTTTAACATATTTTGTTCTCCCTAAACGTTAGAAATATTAATAAACGTTTTATAATTGTTTTTATAAAGAACTTTATTTATTTAATAGAATAAAAAATAATCAAGAATTTATTTAAAAATATATTTCGCATAAGCAGGTCTCAATTTTCTGAAAAAACAACACATTTTGATAGGTTTTATTTATTAATTGGATGAATAAAAATGAATCATATGGTTGAATCAAAACAGGTGCAGAAGTGGGGCGCAGTGGTGGGGAATCCGGGGGTAGGGAGAGGTTTCGGGGGTGGGGTCGAGCAGGGCGGAGGGTGGGGGCTACATTGGGCGACTATTATATATTTTTGTATTTTTTTAATTTGAAAGCGGCTCTCAAATAAAAATCGACCTTTTTATCAGAATTTTAAATTAAAAATAATATTAAAATAAAGCTTTTAACTGAAGGAAGAAGTTACCGAGCATCGCTCGGTGCCTCCAGGTACTTCTTTATATTAAAATAACAGACAAAATACATTTTAAATTTCTATAAAAATCGTTTTGTTATTTTTTAACAAATGTAATCAACGCCTACGTTACACCTTATGAAAATTATAATTTTGGAAAAATCTAGCGCATGCATCTTTCGCTGGTTAAATAAATGCGCTGTTGCCAAATTATTTTTAGTCTAAATTTTTTTATACATTTTTCATTATTTATTCCTTATTATCTCAGAAACTGTGTTGTAACTATGAATCAAAATTGTCTTAAAATATGTATTGGTTATTGTTTAATGTTGGTTTAGTTTTTTATAAAAATGGTAAGAAGGGTTTCTTAATTATAATTAAATATGTATGTAAACTTTCCGACATCCCGTATAGTGCAAGGTTAAAGAGCCTGAAAACTCGATTTTTGAAATTTAATATCTCCGGAACTATTTATATTGTTCATAAATTTCGTTTTGCCACCAATCGATGCAGAAGTATTTAAATAATACTGTGTCTAAATTTCAAGAAAATCCTTTAAGAAAACGCATTTGGCGGAACAACTACCTAGTAAAAGTGTATTTATTATTTAGAACAATATCAAATATTTTAGTAGAAATATTTTTACATTGCAAAATCAGAGGGACTCTGTCTCCTTGGGAATCGAACCCAAGCGCTAACTACACTTGCCGGGCCGTTAGCCAAACCCTTAAGACGAAGCTCTCTCCGATATGCAACATATATAAGAAATAAAGCAACAAATTTTTCACTCCTTTCAACTCGAAGAAATTCGTCTTAAGGGTTTGGCTAACGGCCCGGCAAGCTAGTTAGCGCTTGGGTTCGATTCCCGAAGGGCCGAGGCCCTCTGATATGCAATGTAAAAATATTTCTACTAAAATCTTTGATTCGTTCCTAAAAATAAAATTAAATTCACTTCTTTTATTTTTATTTTAGTGAGAAATTGTTGTTGAGATGTGGACTTTGAAACAATGTCAGGCTAGCTATACTAAATGTTTGATGTGATTGCACCTCGATGCGCAAGCCAACTGCTTTCTGTACAAAATAAATAAATAAAAAGTTCGAGTGAATTTAGTACTTCGGTCAATCCAGCTTGATTCACTTGCCTCTATTAACGCAAAAATATTAGAATAAAAAAGTTACTTTAAATTCATTAAAACTTTAGGGCTGAATATTTTCTAAGAAATGTTTAAATAAAACACATTATGCATTCTTTAATCAAAGGGTTTATAAATTACCATATTTAGTCCGTATTTGTATGTTACCAAATTTTTTGAACGCTCAAACTCAAAAAATAATAAAGGTATAAAAACGAAATTATATATTTAAATATTTTATATTGCGAGATGCCCCCCCCCCCCAGTTTCATGAAAAGTCCCCCCTCCATTTTAGTTAGCTCTAAAGAATTAAAAGAGCTAGCTATTTATTACCTTTTGTTAAAGTTATAAGAGTTGATCGCTTTTATTTTTATGTAATACTAAATGTGCAACAATTTTCAATGACGCACTATGCTATGGGCGCCCCTGTATATTGAGATTAATACCTGATTAGATTTTGATTGACATCGCAGCAAAAACGCGGAGGGGTTGGTTTATAACAATTTGATCCCTTGGTCCGATTTGAGCCGAATTTCTGCACAGTTATACTTTAAAACCCTTAGGATGGGAAAGGTGCATGGTAAAGTCATGTGATGGCTAAATCACATTTTTTCTAAGATTTTTCCAAAACTTAAGTGACTTGTAGAATTTATTTTTATAAATTGAAGGGTTTGTCAGTCACATAAAATAAATAAATAGAGTAATTTTAGACAATTAACATTATTTATTGGATAGATTTACTAAACAGTTTCGGTCACCCCTGGTAGATCATCTTCAGAGTAGATACATTGAAACATTTGGAGTTATACTATATATGCAATTTGACAAATTTCAAATCTTGAACGAAATTGTATGTATGTGGGACATTTTATGGGTTTTTATTTTGTTTAATTGTATATATAAAAAATATTTCAATTTTCGAGTACTGAAAATGGTCTACCAAGGGCGACCGAAACTGTTTGGTAAATCTATCTAATAAATAAAGTTAATTGTCTAAAATTACTCGCACATTTTTTTATTTCGGTCTAAGCCATTTAGCCATTAAATTTATGTTTTATAAAATTTTAAAATATACATATTTTAAATTAAACTTTCGTTTGATTTTCATTTTTTTGGGGGGGGGGTGGCTTGAGTCATCTCTTTAGGTATCTTTCATGCTACCGATGATACTAAGTAATAATATACTGGCGGCTTATTGAATGACTTAGTCGTATAAATCACAAACAGGCTCCAATTCATAAAGAAAATGATTTAATATTATCTTTTATCTTTCATTTCTCACCCTTCAAAATATCCCCTAGCTTATTCCTATGTTTGAAGGTGTGCCTTATCATTTCATTTAGTATATATCAAAAACCAATCAAGCTTAAAATGAAAGAACAAACAAAAATATTTGTTTTGTTTTATTTTTATTGTTCTTCTATTCGTTTTCTCTATTTGACTTTTTCAATCAGAAAACTAATTTAATGAAACTTTTACTATATATATAATAAATTTTTTTATAAAAGGTCTATTGTAAAAGTTTAATTAAATTAGTATATTTAGAGAAAAGCTAAACAAATAGAAATTAAAAAAGTTAAGCTTTTATTAAATCTTATAAGACTTTTATCCAATTCGTAACGTGATTTATTATTTAAAGAGAATCATTTCATTTAATACGAAATCCGGTTAAAAATAAAAGAAAAAAAGGAAAAAGTCATTTTCTGCTTATATAAACATAAAATTTCTTTTTTATATTAGAACATACACAGATGATATAATTTAATCAGCTTAATGAAATTTTTTTCAAATTAACATAACAATCTTGATCTTTCTATAAAATCTTCTCTTTCGCCAATCTTGGTTATCTTATAATTAAAACGGGGAACTTGAAATTTGTCTAATAGATTTTTCTAATTATGATTCATGCTGTCCCATCTGCAGAGAAATTGTAAACATATTTTTGGGACTCACTTATCCGAAAATATCAATACATTATGCTATGCTCCTTTTTAACCCGCTAAGTTCTAAGTGGTTAAGGGGTCAAATTAAAAACAAACAAACTTTAAAAAAAAAAAATTGAGCGAAACCATGGCATTTCGCTCTACAAAAAAAGTTCATAAGTAGAACATCGAAAAAATTATATTTTTCGAGATAATAATTGTTTTGTCAAAATGTCTTTTAGTCTGTCTGTTAGTTAGTTAGTTAGTTAGTTAGTCTGTGCGTTACCAAATTTTTGTGGACGAGCTAGCTCAAAAACTAGTGTGAATATCGAAACCAAATTTCACACGTAGTTTTGGTCCATTGAGATTAAGAGCTGATTAGATTTTGGTGCATATCGCCCAAAAATTGAGGGGGGTGGAGGGGAGGGGGTAGAAATTAAAAATTTAGGTCATTTGAGCAAACTCAACCAAATTTTTTATACATAATCAGTGGACCCCCAGAAGTCTAAAAATGCAAAATCTAACCGCCCAAAGGGGGGGGGGGAGTGTCAAAAAATGAAAATCTTGGCCATTTACCAAACTCAACCAAATTTTTTATACATAATCAGTGGGTCCCCAGAAGTCTAAAAATGCAAAAACTAACCGCTCAAAATGGGGGGGGGGGGAGGTTCAAAAAATGAAAATCTTGGCCATTTACCAAACTCAACCAAATTCTGTATACATAATCAGTGTGCTTCTAGGAGTATAAAAATGCAAAAACTAACCCCCCTCCTCTACATGATTATAAATAATTTTATTAAATATTAATGTAAGTGAGGGCCCAGGTTGTATGGTAAAGTCAAGTGGATGGCCACATCAGAACACGTCAGCTTATTTATCTTGAGACAATCTTATAACTAAAAAACAGTGCATTATATGAAAAAAGTTTCCAATAAAGGTTTATTTATATTGAGGGGCAAACTAAACTATGCTATTGTTTATCGACCCCCCCCCTCCCACCATTTTGGACGGTTAGTTTTTGCATTTTTACACTTCAGGGGGCCCACTGATTATGTATACAAAATTTGGTTGAGTTTGGTAAATGGCCAAGATTTTCTTTTTTTGACCCCCCCCCCAACTTAGCCTTTAGGTCCCACTAATTATGTATACAAAATTTGGTTGAGTTTGCTCAAATGGCCTAGATTTTTAATTTTTAACCCCCCCACCACCCCCTTAATTTTGGGTCGATATGCACCAAAATCTAATCAGATCTTAATCTCAATGGACCAAAACTAGGTGGGAAATTTGGTTTCGATATTCACACTAGTTTTTGAGCTAGCTCGTCCACAAAAATTAGATAACGCACAGACTACGTAAGACAGACTAACGGGCAACCGGACAACCAGACTAACAGACATTTTGACAAAACAATTATTATCTCGAAAAATATAATTTTTTCGATGTTTATTTATTAGAGCTTTTTTGTAGAGCGAAATGCCATGGTTTCGCTCAATTTTTTTGAGATATTTCTAAAAAAGAAGAAAAAAACACTTTATTCATCCACGATTACAATACTTGACCATACTCCTGTATGGTAAAGTAAAAATAGTTCTTATGAAAGTTGTTCAGTTTTTTTTTTCTAGATTAAGTATATGTACAGAAACATATAGGTTTCTATTTAAAAAACAGAACTTGACTTCGAAATACCTTTGAAAGCTTGTTCTAGGTCGAAAAACAATAGCGTAGTTTAGTTTCCCCCTGATATAAATAAACTTTTATTTGAAACTTTTTTTCATATAAGTAATGCAATGTTTTTGAGTTATAAGACTGCCTCAAGATAAAAAAAACTCACCCAGTGTATATATAATTAAAAGATTGAAATCTCCAGTTAATATCAAAATGGATGATCTCAAATAGGCTTAACTCTTCAAATACTTTAAATCATCTTTCATTAGAATGACGAATAGAGCCAGTCAGGTATCTCTGGGTTCAATAAATAACTCCTTGCAATATTGCTAAGCTAGGCTTCCCAAAATACCTTCTCTAAAAGGCACACGAGTGCTTAACACTTTGTAATTGCTTTATGTTCTCTTTATTAACGTTGACGCATATACACCCAAACTCAACTATTCCGGCATCTTATTATCAGAGTACTGTCGAGAGCTCTCATTGAAGTTGAATTAAAGAGCCTCTTGAGTTTTGCTATCCTCTTTAAGGAATATCATTGATCTAATTGATTTAATTAAAATGATTGAATTCTCTTATGTTTGAATATCTTTTATTATTCAAGCCTATTTACGGATGCAATTATTTACATTTATAGTAATTTTTTGAATGAACGAGAATTCAAGTAAAATCCGAAAAGTTTAACAAAGGGAAAAGTTTTATATAAAAAATGAAGGGGAATTATATAGGGTTAGGAGAAAAAACCAGGAATTACGAATAAGTTTATTATTTTCAAAGCGACTTTTTTCATTAATATATTTAAAAGAATTAATTATATTTAAGCTTAATTAATTAGAATTCTAAAGTTGATTATCAACTCCATACAATTAACCCTTCAAATAATAAAACTTTAAAAGTGATAGAAAAATACATGTTTCGGGAAAATATATTTAATCCAATAAAAAGTAGTCTGGTAAGCTCATGAGCTCGAATCGAACAGAACATGGCTTCCCAGATTCAAAAAAATCAACTATTTATCAATGCAAATGCAACAAATAAAATACACTAAAAGGTATAAAATAATTAATAGCTTATTTAGTTACAACTAAACGACGAAATATTAACATGAAATTACTTTTTGAAGTTGGTGCCAAACATATATACCTTTTTATGAATCGCACTCGACGGATCTTACTTAGTACGTTTGGCGGGTACGCTCGCTTATAGGTATAGTTTGTTTGGCACCGACTTCAAAAAGTAATTTCATGGTAGCATATTTGGTCGTTTAGTTGTAACTAAATAAGATAATAATTATTTTATACCTTTTAGTGTATTTTATTTGTTGAATTTAATTTTTGAAGTCGGTTTTTATTTTTCTTCTTAAAAATTATTTTTTATAATAGGTAAATTAATTAATTAATTTTATTGGATATATTTGCTTTTTATTAATATATAGGTGTATATATTTGGACCGTTTATTTTGAAAGTGGGGGTAAGTCTAATTTTGAAAAAAATGAGTTTATGTAAGTTTTAGTAAGACATAGATGTCTTCTTTACATATTTATAATATCTCAGTCAAGGAGTACAATGTCCTCATGAATTAGTCAAAATAAAAAATATCGAAATATATATAAAATACCAGTGGAGTGCGGGTCATGGATTTCTGTGGATCCACGCATCTCTAAAATTTCAAACATTTTCAAAGTATTTTCATAAATTCAAGAGGGTCTTTAAATTTTCAAATTATTATTCATTATTTCAAATATTTCTATAAAAACATTTTTGTTTTGAAAAGTATCTAATATATTATATTGGTTCTCGAAATGAAATAAAATTGTTGCATAGTTTCAAGGGGCAATTAAAATGAATGATTTTCGGAAAAGGGTGCGTATAGAAGGTTTTAACTCCCTTCCTGGTAAAATTACTCTATTTCTTTATTTTATGTTAACCGTTTAATTTATAAAAACACATTTTTTCTTCGGAGTAAGCCAAGCTAAGTTAAAACCTTCTATCCGCACCCTTTTCCGAAAATCATTCATTTTAATTGCCCCTTGAAACTATGCAACAATTTTATTTCATTTCGAGAACCAATATAATATATTAGATACTTTTCAAAACAAAAATGTTTTTATAGAAATATTTGAAATAATGGATAATAATTTGAAAATTTAAAGACCCTCTTGAATTTATGAAAATACTTGAAAAATGTTTGAAATTTTAGGGATGCGCCGCATCCACATAAATCCATAATCCGCACGCCACTGGTATTTATTTATTTATTTAATTGCCCCTTGAAACTATGCTACAATTTTATTTCATTTCGAGAACCAATATAATATATCTTTCCAATTCAAGCATGTCAAAAGACAAGTCCAGTCGAGTTTTAGTCGAATGAAAATTATTCTCGCTCAGAAACTATTAAAATAGTAATAATACAAAAAAGAAGTAAATAAAGATGTTACGAGAATCTTTGAACTAATTCATTTCTAAGAACTCTTAATATATAAGATCTGAAATAACTAATAGTGTCATAGCTTGCTTATAGCAATAGAATTAGAAGAAATTTAAGATTTTCTAATATAACAGGCTAATTCATTGTGGAAAATTGTCGATTTCCATCTCAGGGACTGTGGACTTTTTCAAAAAGATTTAATTTCTGACTCCTACACTCACACAAAGTAGTATTCGTTTGGAGCGAAAGTGCCAAAATATATTTTTAAAAAATCTAATGTTAAATTTGAAAAATTACGAAAATGATGCCGTATTCGATGAAATTTGGAAAAAAAAGCAAAGACTAAAATAATATTTCAAAAAATGAAAGGTATTTTTTTGGTTGAAAAGTCACCAACCGCCACTGATAAATACATGTATATATAAAAATATAAATACAAATATCTAAATTAAAATATTAAAAAAGACTTAATATAATAATAATTTTATTTTTTTTAGTTCTTGTGCAACTCCTGAGGGGACACTGGAGCCTGCAGCTTCTTCAGAGAGAATTCCCTGCTTTTTCGGTGAGTTGATCAATTTATTTAAATTTCTATTTAAATTTAATTTTAAGTAAATTTTAAACATTCAAAGCTCTTTCGGTCAAATAGGATACAGTTAAACAAACACTCGTTTGTCCCTAGAACCCGGAACTCTCCCTTATATTTTTCCTGCAACTTCAACCTTCCAACACTCAAAACCTACATACACCGGTACCTTCGATTTCCACCCACCCTTGAAAATTCGTTCTCTTTTTTAACCGACTTCAAAAAAGGAGGAGGTTCTCTATTCGAATGAATTTTTTTTTTTTTTGTGTCTATGTTACCTCATATCTCCGGCAATTGTGAACAGATTTTGATGATTTTTTTGCATTGGGTTCAGTCTAGCTTCCGAATGGCCCGGTCTTTTTGTCATTGGTATTAGACCTTTTTTGTTAGGTTTGTTTGGACCTAACTTCTTTGTTTATGAACCGATTTCGATGATTCTTTTTTTATTGGAAAGGGGTATGTTAGGTATGGTGCCATATTAATTTGGTCAAGTTCTGATGATATGATCAACGACGAAATAACGTAAATCTCCAATTCTTATGACCAAATAATCGAAATTATAATAAATAAAATATTTTATAAATAAAAGCAATCTTAAAACGTTCATTTAAAACCCACAAACGTTTCGAGAGAATTTTTATATTTTTGAATTGAATTTTATTATCATTTTCTGATTCATTTGCCTGACACTTTCTCTTAAGAGATGCATGCAAGGTATTATATTAAAATAAAAAATTAATAGGTTTTTTGGACAATTTTATATTTTATTAACGTATTTTATTAATTTTTGCACAACGTTTCGTCCGTTTCCGGACTTTATCAAGTGCTCAATCAATATTATATTAAGTCACTATTAATAACACTCACTAAAAGAGAAAAATAAAATAATTTTTATAAAAAAACCGACTTCAAAAAACTTAAATGCAACAAATAAAATAATAATAACTTAAAAATAAAATAAAATCCACTGAAGAGGTATAAAATAATTATCTTATTTATTTACAACTAAACCACGAAATATTTACATAAAATTACTTTTTGAAGTCGGTGCCAAACACATACATTTTATGAATCGCACTTTACAGATCTTACTTAGTACGTTTGGCGGGTACGCTGGCTTATAGGTATAGTTTGTTTTGGCACCGACTTCAAAAAGTAATTTCATGTTAATATTTCGTCGTTTAGTTGTAACTAAATAAGATAATTATTTTATACCTTTTAGTGTATTTTATTTTATTTTTAAGTTATTATTATTTTATTTGTTGCATTTAAGTTTTTTAAGTAGGTTTATTTTATTTTTTTATAAAAATTATTTCGGTTTACGAGTCAATTCTGACTTTTGCACCTTCTTGCATTAATATAATGAAATAATAATAATAATAAATTTAAGCTAGTTATGTCCATCGATTAAATTATTAAAGTTGTTATCGGGAAATAAGGACTATTTTATACAGATAATTCATATTTTATTGCCAACGTTTCATCAGCTTTGTTGACTTCTTCAGGGCTCAAATAGTTAACTTCCCTGCATATTTGTCAATTTTATAATTATTCTTTCCTATTAAACATAACAAGGCAAGTCATTAACATCAATCAGATTGAAATTTTTTTAAAACTTAAAGTTAAGAAAGAATAATTATAAAAATGATAAATATGCAAGGAAGATAGCTATTTGAGCCCTGAAGAGGTCAACAAAGTTGATGAAACGTTTGCAATAAAATATAAATTATCTGCATACAATATTTAGTCCTTATTTCCTGAAAATAACTTTAATAATAAATGTAAAGTTAATTTAAAAAGGTAGACTTGGAAGATAGGCGAATCCTAATTATCAGGCTGGCCGAACTATTTCAACTCTAATTTTTGTTTCTCTGTCGGGATTCCAAAACTCATGATAAATTCTTGAAAAAGTAATAGAAAATTATGTTGGCAAAATGTTTCTCTTCCCAAAATAAAGGGCTGATTAGATTTTTGGCTTTGAATCTTTAGAACTTCTTATTCGAAAATACAGAAAATGAATTGTCATCTTGGTAGGTATTGAATGATAGTAACCAATGAGAGAAGAAATTCGGCACACACGTTTGTAGTATTAATAATAATAATAATAGTACTTTTTAGCTCAAACTGTAGGCCGACAAAAAAGTTCCAAACTACTAAACTTTGATAATAATAGTATATTGACGGTTGAACAAGTTTTCATTTTTTCTCCGATCTTAAACTCAATTGGGGAGTCGGGTTAGCCGAGCCGGCTAACGCGTTGGCCCCGCTTCGGCATCGATTAATTATGACGATGTTGGAGCGGAAGGCCGGGGTTCGATCCTGGCTGGCGTATAAAAATTTCTACAGGCTAAAGCTCGGCTCCCTCACTAACCCTACTAACACTTTACTGATGTGCTGTATAAATGGGCTTTGTTACCGGTGACAATAAAAAAAAACTCAATTGAATTACTACTTGGAAATGACGTAGTTTTGGTTTAAGTCAGATTTATGAGGGTTATAATATTGGGCGAGATAATTTTGGAAAAATTAAAATTATTAAACATCTAAGCCTAGGCCAAGAAAGTGGAAATGCAGTAGGGTGAAAACGTTTTCAAAATTAAGATCTCATTTTCTTTAAAACCATTGATTTTTCTGTTTATATAGGTATATACATATTTGTTTCAAAACGAAATATCTCTGAATAATATATAATATTAACTCATATGATATGCAAAAGCAGGTACTTGGTTTTATTTCATTTTTTCCGGATTTAAAGCGATATTTGTAATTATAATTACCTCTCTCTTCCTGTTTAAAATTCATAGGATATTTATAAAATGACCTGTGTTATTTATTATTGGTATTTATTACAAAAGTGATTATTAATATTTCAAATAACTTGGTACTTATTAGGCTTATATAATTTGCAAATATTTATATTTAACTTTATTGACAAGCTTCAATGATGGCAATAATTAAACGAACTCGAATGTTATAGCAAAGGGAAGCCGTTTAGAGCTTGAGACTAAATAGTCATCTAATGGAAAGTTCAAAAATCCACCCCTCGAACAAACTTTATAAATTTACAAGTTGTATATGTATTCATTTCCTTTGAAATAGAGAATCGTAATTAAAATTTTAATCGAATGATTATTTTAGGTAGGAAGGGGGTCGAATTTTTCTGGAGTCAGAAAAAAAATTATAATGTGATGTAAGAAACGCCTGTAAATATCATTCTAAGTAAAATTAGAGTTATTTATTTATTATTTATTTCGTTATAAGTATCATAAGGTGTTGGAGAGCTCCAAATTATCAATTTTTAAATAATTTTTTTTTTGTATCTGTCGGCGTTGCGAACTGTTTATTATTTTTATAATGAAAGTTCTCAAATTTTTACTATCGAATCATTGATGTATTAAATATTTATTCCCGAAATTTGAAGTTGATAGTCTGTCCCATTACCAAGAAATACAATATTGAAAATTGTCCTTTTAACATGGAAGTAAATGGACCGAGCTTTTAAAAGGGCTATAACTTCTATACAAATTATACCATTTTCAACAAATTTATACACATCAATAATTCAACTTTTATGAATCAAATGATACATTTTCAATAGATTTGACAGTCTAGTTAATTAGTTATTCATAAATATTAAAAAAAATAAAAAGTTATTTGAAGCCAACAGAATATAACAAAAGCACCAGTGTAGAATTCCAACTCTATTTCTTGAAATCGTTTTTGTGTTAAATAAATGTTTTTATAATGAGAAAAAATTATCTCAATATTCTTTTTATTAATATTATCAAAACAAAGATTTTTATTCAAAATTAGCCTCATTATTAACCATTTTATTATCACAAAATTTAGTAGGCAGTCGTTGTCATTCTGCAGAAATATACGACATTTTTCGAAGATCAACCAGATGTCTCGAACTCCCTTAACTTAAAATAATGAATAAATTACAAAAATCCCTAATTGCTCATTTTATTAACAACAAATAACAAGTTTGATATCTCAAGTATTTTAGAAAATGTAATGTATGGACCAGAGTCTGATACGCACTTGGTCTACTTATTTTATTTTATTATAACTTTAAACATAGTCTTTTAGTATTACATCGTAATACTGAGATGGGAAAAATAAATATTTTTATTTATTCAAGAGGATATTTTGTTGAAAAATTCTTTCGAGCTTGGGTAGTTCATTTGATTAAATTATATTAGAAGCACAAAGCAGCTTATAAATTATTTTAAGGTTTTTTCACTAAGTCGGATTGTTTTGACTTTTAGCAATTTTAATAATAATATTTATTTTCCTAATTAATAAAGTTGAATAAATGTAATCTTAGGACCACACCAGTAGCCGAATTGATTCAGAATGACCGCGTTATCTGTTAGTACCTCGAGCCACCGAGCGATGTACGGTAACCAAATTAAAAAAAATACAAAAATATATAATACACGACCCCTGTACCCCCCCCCCCGAAACCACGCACCTCGCCCACACCACTGCATCCCCACCTCCTGCACCTCCAACATCCACCCCACCCCGCATCCAGTTTTTGCATTTCTAGCTTTCTAATGGTCCACATATTATGTGTATATTTGTTTACATTCCTTCATATTGATAAACATTATAAAAAATAAATAGGAAAATAATCATAAAAAAGCGTATAGGATCTGAAAGAAAGACATAAAATTAAATAAGATTTGTTTCCAAGTTATATAAAAAAAAGCCACTTCAACCACTTTATTTGTAAACACACCTGTTTTGTTATGAATCCACCTGTTAATTTTTTTTATTTTTTTTTGGCTTTTCGGCCTTTCTAGCCATAAGCCATTTACGATACTAATTATTTTAAATTTTGTTAAAATTTGTCTCTACCTCGGGGGTCAGATTTTAGCCGGATGCCTCGAGTCGGATTCGAACTCGAGTCCTCTTGGTTAGCTGGCTGACATGCTACCGCCTAGCCCCCAGTTAATTAAAAACATTTTTTTTTTTTCTTTATTAATTTTATTAAACCAATTATTTTACATTAATTAATGTATACATTGTATTTTTGCTTCGATTCCGGAGATAACTTCTCCACCATCGAGTGTCCTTATTCATCTTTAGTCCTTGTTTTTAATAAGAGGAAAAATCTAATTAGATAAAAAAACCTCTTTTCCGATAATTATTTCAATTCCATTATTCCCCAATCAAGTCGATTGGTTTTAATTACCCTCCCGTCATCCTTCACCCAATCAAAACAAAAAAATCCTAATTTTAATATAATATAATAATATTTGTTATAACCTATTAGTGCGTTTTAAAATTAAAAAACCAATTAATAAATAAAAGATATTTGAAAAAAATGTAAGGAAACTTTTTTATTGAGATTTTCATCTATAAATTATTACTTTAATTAATAAAAGATCAATTAAGATGAAATTTGTCGAGGTCCAGACCTAGCCAGAACCTTTTATCATCCCCAAAACTTGTTAATAGAGTTGGTTTTATCAAAATTGGTAGAGCCGTTTTCAAAATAGAACTAAGATACAAATATACAAACAAATATATAAATATATACAATTTTTAGTCATTTAATAAGAGTAGATTAAATAAAAAGATCCGTCCGAATGTCATGCGGGCTATACGCGAAATGACGTTGGATTGTGGCTAAATGGATCACATCTTTTCTCTCTTGGTCCAGACTTAAGACTCCGTAGACTCCAATAACGTAATCCTCAGTAGTCTCGCGATAAATATCTTTTTCAAATAAGCGCGTTCAAAACAATTCTCATTTATATATAAATTATTCTTTGATATATTAATAAGAAAAATTATAAAATTTATTTAACATCATTATTTCAAGTTAGAAATATATAAGTTCAGATATTATTTTCACTCAATATTTAACGAAAATTCCCTACATTTGATTCGCAATTGAATCAAATGTAGAAAACATTCGATTAAAAAAGATTCATAAACAAATTTATAAAATAAATAATTGAAACTAATAATTCATTTATATTACATTTTCAAATTAACTATTAATAAAAGCAGCGTAATAAATCTGTTTGGAATGAAAATCAATTGGTATAATCGTTTAATAGCGTCATAAAAAATTCGTCTAGTGAGCGCGCGCGCGTCTGCGAGTTATGCAACCCCATCGTTGCGGCGTCTGCATTAATGCCTTGTGGCAGGCGAGCTGAATGAATATTAAATGCCATTCATATGCAATTGAATTATTTCCATAAATCCCTTTCGAATAGATTAAGTAGAAATATCAAATCGAGATATATAAAGGTTGATGATTTGAAAATATGTTATGTCCATCACACACGAATTTCACCTACAATCAAGGTGAAACCACTTTTGTTAAATTCTCAATCCAAAGAATATACCATACAAGTGTTCAATTTATCGAATTTTTTGGACGAAATTTAGTCCAGTCAAATTGTGTTTTCATCAGGAAAATTTTGGGGTAGTTCTGATTTTTTGCATATATATTTGTTAACGTTAGATGAACTCGAATGTTAAAACTTTTTATCAGGTCACTGCCCTATTTTGGTGCAATTGGGACCTGATTCGTTTTGATACTGAACCAAGACTTGAAAAAGATAGGACCCAGCCGCAGAAGATGTCGGATCATATAGTACTCCCGGCTGGGTCCTATCTTTTTTCAACTCTTGGTTCAGTATCAAAACGAATCAGGTCCCAATTGCACCAAAATAGGGCAGTGACCTGATAAAAAGTTTTAACTTTCGCGTTCATCTAACGTTAACATTAAACATTCCAAATAAAATTTATTATTGAATATCTGAACAAAATTCATCTGTTTCGATTCCCCAAAGAACCAGACAGATGGGCTTTATAGTAAATTTATATATATACACCAAAATTTATATAGATACACCAAAATTTCGTGACGCAACATTGTAGAAAATATAAAAAAAAAAGGTGAAAATTTCTATTTTTTGGCGGGTTTTTGCTTATAACTCGAAAACTATCAACTTTTCCTAAATAATCTTTCTATTCAAAGAAAAGTTCATAAAATTTCCTACAAATTTTATTGTTGAGGTTTTTTTCTCCGACCAACCGTTCGGGCTCAAGCGTAAAATCCAAGTTTTCGACCTCGGCAGCCCCCCCCCCCCCCCCCGGATCAACCAAAAACTCGCACTTTTTTCGATATTTTCCCATTTTGACCATCAAGGAGCACGTTTTCGACAAAGACCACTCTATACATTTTTAAACTAGATTAAATTTGCTACAATTAAAACAAAGTTTCATCTTAATGGGATAAATGGTAATCCGTGCTGCAATGAGGTTGAAGTTTTGAAAAACTGCAATTTTTCCTTCATAAAATGAAAACCACTCATCCTAGAAACTTGATTCCTGTCTCATTCTCTAGAAAATTTGATTGGCTTGAACGTTTACTTGTACCACTTTTTTGTTAAAACTCTTAGATTATAGATATCCAGCATTATCTATTTATAGGAGCATTTAAGTTTTCGATTTTGGGTAAAATCGAAAAACCAGAAGTACGTGATTACTTGTCGATTTTTGGCATTTTGCGATTTTCGTCTTTTTTTCTAAAACGGCTTAGGGGAAACTCAAATTGAAGTAATTTGAATTAAGATCATACGATGATTTCAAATAACGGAGAAACTAATGTGAAAGTCGTGTGATGACCATACCAGATGATTTGTCTCCGCTCCCTTTTGATTGTGATAGTTGATTTTTCGACAAATAGTTACGCCAAGTACCAAAACAGAATAGTACATTTTTTTTTCAAATTCAACAAATGGGATATTATTTAAATGTTTGCCCCTTCCCCTGATTCGGATAGTTGATTTTGACTTTACCATACCATGTAATCGTGCATCAAAAATTTGGTTTTTAGTACACAGTAAAAGACATTTTAAAAAAATAATTAATTATTTTTAAACTGAAAGGTTTTTTAGTCACAAACAAATAAAAGACAATAATTTCAATTAATTTTTATTATTTATTTTATTGATTCACCAAACAGTTTCGGTCACCTCTGGTTGACCATCTTCAGTAGTACTAAAAATTAAAAAATTAAACATTTCGTAAATAAAAATAATTTAAAAAATTAATTCACTTAAGTTTTGGAAGAATCTTATATTAAAAAATAATTAATATCTGAAAAAATATAGTTTTTTCGATGTTCACTCATTATGTCTTTTTTGTAGACCGAAATGCCATGGTATTGCTCAATTTTTTTAATCCAAATAGTTTCTGCCGTTTTTAAGATATTTAGAAAAATTCTTTTTCAGGCACGATTACAATTCTTGACCATACCTTGTATGGTAAAGTAAAAAAAACACGATGATTTTTTCGCAATGAATTTCATCTAAACTGTAAAAATACAACGAAAGCTCAGCATGTGGTAGATTTGAATTTTGGATTTTTTGATTACCTGACTATATATTAGGGTGGTCCTTATTTTGGGTATTTTCGAATTTTTATGCTGAGAAGCGCTCATATGCATATAAATAAAAATATCCCCCAAGTTTCAAGTCTATCTCAATTATAACCTGTAGCGATGTATAGTAAGTTTCTCATCTTAATAACTTGGAATTTTTGGCATTAAAATATCAATTTTATATTCCGGCCAAAGTAATTGTTCCAAAAATTTGAAACTCTGTAGACTTTATCCTTATACTACTAGCTGTTCATAATAATTATTACAGATTTGTGAACACTTACTTTGGCCGGAATAAAAAATGATCTTTCAATGGCAAAAACCCCATGTTATTTAGATGAGAAACTTACATCGCTAGAGGACACAGATTATCATTGAGATAGAGACTTGAAACTTGGTGGATATTTTTTTTCATTTATTTCGAACCATATGAGCCATTGTCAGCGTAAAAACCAAATTTTTTATACATAATCCGTGGGTCACTAGAAGGCTAGTAATGCAAAAACTGGGTGCGGAGGGTCGGTGCGGGGGTGGAATAGAGTGGGGTGAGTAGAATGGGGGGGTGAGACGGATTAGGGGGTGGGGTGCGGGGGTAGGAATACAGGGGGCTAGGCGGGGTGTGTGGTGCGCGAGGGTGGAGGGCACGGGGTGGGGTCTGAGGTGGGTGGGGTGCGGGGTTGTAGTGCAGGGTTGGTGGAGTGGGGGCTCAGGTGAGGTTCCAGGGGCGTAGTGGGGTGGTACGGGGGGGGGGGGGGGGGGGTTCGGGTGCATGGTGTGGGTGGTGGAGGAGTGGGGAAGTGGGGTGTTCGAGGGTCCAGGGGGCGTGCCTTGCAGCTAGTTCTTTCATATAACAAAAGAGCGGTCAATTAATTATTTAATTTAATTATTAATTATTTTTTTAATAGATGCATGACTGCAGGTCTAGACAAGTCCAGTCTCCCTCCCTCCCCGCCACCCCCTCTACCATGCCCACGTGACAACGCCAATTAGTTAGTCATTGACGCCACGTGTTCATGTAACCATTTCAAATACGGCAGCTGAATAAATTTTCATCTCTTTGTGTCATATAATGGCTCAGGAAATTGAGAAGCCATCAAATACTAAGGTGACTATCCTCACACTTACTAAACCAATTATCTTAGCATCCTAAAAGATTTAAATTAATTATATTACTTTTTAATATTATTTTGGAAAGCTTGGTAAATTGGTAATTAAATCTTATATATAATACTCACGAACGGTTGATGCTAATGAGCGGAAATTTTTTAAATTGTTTATATTAATCTTATGGATCTTTTTGCTAAGGTTTAACTTTCCAAGGTTTACTTTTAAATTAACCAAAATATGCAAATTCGTACCGATTCTTAAAAAAATTTTCACTTCCAATTTAGTTAATTTTTCGACAAGGTAGTCTAATTATATAGCAATTTATCTTTTGATTTAATACGATATAATAAAATAATATTAATAGGGATTTAAAAATTCTTAAATTGAAAATAATTTAATTGAAAAGTTTTTATTTTGCCAAGAGTAGCAGAGTTGTTGATTCATAAAGAGAAACAAAGAGGTTGTACACCTCTGCTTGATGCAAATAAACATACACACATATATATATATATCGAAATTATATATCTGTATATATATATTATTTATTTGTTTGAGATTATAGTTTCAAAGACTTGGCTTTCATCATAAGTCTTTTTTAATTATAAATATTATTTTTCATGGGGTCAATATCGTATGGATTAATGAAAAATAATAGTTATAATTAAAAAAGAATGATGATGAAAGCCAAGTCTTCGAAACTATAGTCGTAAATAAATAAATAATATATATATATATATATTAGTTGAATAATATATAATATATATAGATATATATGTGTGTATGTTTATTTGCAAAAAGCAGAGGACAACCTATTTGTTTCTCTTTATGAAAATCATTTCACTCGCAATGAGATCTGAGATTTAATCAATCGATTTATTGGTTATTAATGAAATAATTTTACAAATTATTATTTTCTCATCCTAATAGTTGTGAGGAGAATATTTGGTAAATATTTTTCATGTCCATTTCTTATTGAATATTTAATTTCCCAGGGATAAGAAGCCAAACAAGTCCTAACTTGTTTAGCGAGGATGATTTATTCTAGGAACGCCCAAACCTCTCTGAGCACTCGATGTATTTTCCCTTGGCCGAGGAGAGATTTGCAATAACTGGGTATACCGGAATTTTTTTTTTATTGTTATTTTTAATTCTTTATCGTCGAATTTATTTAGATGAAATTATTCTCTTAATATAATATTTCATTCATTTTAAATGTATTTAGTAACAGTGAATAAATTTATCTATTTTAATTTTCTTATTTCATGAGTACATATAGTAAAAAGTTCGAATAAACTTATTTCAATTAAAATATTTTGTTTTCCAGAGAGTAGCAAAAAGTTGTTGATTCATAAACATAATTCATTGAGATTATTCTCTGCTTGATGCAAACATATACTTATAAATGAGGCACTCAGAGCTAAAGTGGATCAAGTCCATAAATGATAGTTTCGAGATAATCAAGGTTGACGTTTATTGACTCTAGATGAATCCTAAAGTAATATTGTTTTTATTGTTATAGTATGAAAATTAAATTAAAAATGGGTCATAATTTGAAAATTCAAAAACACTAATTAAGGTGGTAATTTAATTAAGCCTAGTTTACACGGACTTAGTACTTGCCATTAGTACTATTCCATTTACTAAGCACTTATCAGACTAACTAGTTAGTAGTGGTTCACACGTCTCTACTACTAACCAATGTAATTAGTGTATTTTATTAAGGGAGAATGGTGTGGGTTCTTGGTGAAACATGTTTTAAATAAAGTAAAGAAATTTTTGAAAAATTCTCTTTACTTTATTTAATTAGTGTATAGTGAAAGTTACAAGATGGCAATTTGAGTTGTCAAACACCGCATTTTTAATCATTATTTGAATATTATTTTAACATCGTTAACAGAAGAGCTTGAAGAGGAATTGAAAAATGAAAAAGGGGTATGGACAAGGAGTTTTCATTGTTTTTTCTGCTTTCCACTTTTTGGGCATTTCAATAAATCTATAAACAATTTTTTGAATGAATTTATTACTCACTTGTCAGACCACTTGTCACAAATTTACAATTAATTTAAAAAAAATAAAAAAAATTTATTTCATAAATGTATAAGGGCTTCTTCACTAGGCAATTCCATGGAGGTGCAACGGAAACTCACCGATTATCGTCAATTTGAGTTGTCTGTTCAAGTGAATAATGAATTTTAAATGATTATTTAATGTTTGATTAAATTTGATTCCCTTTACAAATAATAAAAAGAAAATCTAACTAATAACGTTCATATTACATAATTATCAAATTCATTGAATATTTGAATTCCTAAATTGTATATTATCAAAATTGAAAAATAGTGAAAAATATATGGAGTCCAGGGATAGTGGGGTGGAGTGCACGGGGGGTCCGGGGTGGATGGGGTGAAGGGGGTGTAGGGTTGACGGAGTGGGGGGTTCAGGTGAGGATCCAGAGCCGTAGTGGGGGGGTACGAGGGTGGGGGTCCGAGGTGGGTGGGATGCGAGATCGAGTGTAAGGGTGGTGGTGTGGGGGAGGGCGTTGGGCACGGGTGCATGGTGCGGGGGATGGGCTGCTGGGTGGGTTTCGGGGGGTGTGGTGGGTGGGAGTGTGGTGTGAGGGTGGGGTTCGTGGGTTGGGGTCCGAGGTAGGTGGGGTGCGGGATGGAGTGTTGGGCTGGTGGTGTGGAGGCGGGGGTTGGGCACGGGTGCATGGTGTCGGGAGTGTGGTGGGTGGGGTTCGTGGGTTGGGGGTCCAGGGAGCGTGCCCCCTGGCTAGCAAGTGGGCTGCCGAAGGCGGGCCTTACAGCTAGTTAATTATAATTATGTGTGATTTAAACAAAATTTCAACACTTAATAAATTTAATCACAAAAATATAAGCTTTAACAACTACATATCTATTTATTTTTTTATTTATTGTTTTTTTGTTATCAAAATAATTTTAGTAGTTTTTTGAGTTATTTTGAAAATGAAAATATATTGGATGGATACCTTCATTATTAAAAACAATTCAATTTTATCCAATCATTTTTTCTAATCAAAATCTAAAATCTAATCTCTTTCAATCCATTTCTCCATATATTTTTCAACATCGGCTCTTTTCCCACCTTCGTCGAGTTCTACTACTAACCAGCATCTAGTGTTCCCTTCGAGATCTGCGCTTCTCTTCTTCAACATGCATCCACATTTTTGGACTATAAAACGTTAGTAGACATGCATTGGCGAGAATTCGATCTGGGGTGTCAATATCAAAATTTAATCCAAAAGAATCAATTTCGGACTTTTTTAAATCTTTTTGCAATTTAGTTAATTTTAGTTTACCTATGACAAACATTTAGGATGTCTTTCTCTCTTCAGCTTTTCTATACTTTATTCCTTAACAACTTAACTCTAGTAGACTATAGTCATCATTTCACAATTAAATAAAAGATTTTTTTTAATAGATTTGGGTGGTTAAATAGTTAATTAAAAATGAATATTTACATTTACATCAAAATTTAAAATTTTTATTAATTAAAAAACAAAATATAAATTTTATTTCAATATTCCCAAGTATAGTTAATAATATTATAATATTATTTCTCTGCACAGGTATAGAATGTAAAATAAAAGATTATAAAAAAACAACAAAACTCTCTTTTATTTCAAGTATTGAAATAAAATTATATTTTTCTATTGAAATATTAATTCAGAAGTAGAAGAAATAAATAGATTAATTAAATTATAAAAAAATTGGTATTTTAGAATGAAATAATTTTCGGCTAAATCTATATAGAATGTATTTATTGTTTTATTGTTCACATCCTACTACTTTTAAATAATAAAAAACAACCCATTTTCTCTTCGAATATTAAAATAAAATAAAATTCGTTTTTCAAAATTCTCTACTCTTTTTGAGAATTTAATAGATAGAGATTTAAATAGGATTTTCAGAGTCCAATCATCATTTAGATTCTCCGAGGCCCTCCGAGAATGAGAATTGGTTGGTCTTCGCTTCACAAAGTAAGAGTGATTAGGGCTCCTTGTTAGACTGTCTCACTTAGGTGTCGCATTTAATGTGCTGAGATTCTCTTTAAGAGACGCAGCCCTCGACCACCGTGGGATTCATCATCAACTTGGTACCTTAGCTATTCAGATGATTAGGGCTGAGATGTGCGTATTTGTCCCGGATTTAAGGGACACTCTTTCGGTCCGTCTTAAGAAAAATAGTCTAAAAAGTCACATCCCTTAGTAGACTTGAATGCTTGTTAAATTCATACATAGTTAAAGCAACATGGGGGTATGCGCCAATGCCAACGATTGAAAACATAAATATCAAACACACACATAGAACAAAAATAAAAGTAAATAAATAAATAAAAATATAACCAATTATATTTAAAACTCCTCTGACAGACCGATTCAACTTTTTGATTTCTCAGAGCAAATAACAAATCTCCACATATAAATTAAACAAATATTAAAGATAATTAATAATAATACATAAATGAGAAACCGAAATCATTAAAAAAATTTCTACCTTATGCATTTTAATAATAATTTCATTTTTTTCAATCGAAAATGATCAAAATAATTAGGTATTTGTACTAGATGAAGGAGGAGGTATCAGCCAAAGATGGAATCGCTGGATTTAATAAAACACCTTTAATAAGACGTTTCGGCCTGAATTTTATTTGGCGATCTTCAGTCAATTTGCCTAAAAAATTTCTTTACAAATGGATGTTAATTGATATATTTTTTTATACAAAATAATAAGTTGACCAAGTTGGTTGTTTAGACTTACAGTTATACACAAAATGCGGCACACATATGTGATCGAACCAATCCTTTTCAAAAATAATTTTTTTTTACTTTATCCAATGCGAAGCATGGGAGAAAGTATTGAATCGCTCTCGCGGCAAGCGCGACTTCAAAGGGTCCTCAGGTAAAGACTACGGAACCCATAGACTCAATTAAGGTCACAAATTGAAGTATTCAATGAGATTGAATTTTAGCACGTGACGGTTTTGCCAAAAATTACCTGGAATCTCGTCGAGAGGCCAAAAAGTGCCATTTTTTTTGGAAGTGCGTGGGGATGTATGTATGTATGTATGTATGTATGTGTGTGTGTTATCGTTTTTTTCGTCCACGATTTTTTCCACACCTTTGCGCTGATTGAAATGAAATTGAAAACCTACCATTAGTTTAACAAAATGAAGCGCTGATTAGTTTTTGGTACATATTGGTCCACAAACATTAGTACTTTATTTCAGTACTTTTTTAGTTTTTTCTAAATATCTTGAAAATGACTTAACCAATTTTGATGAAATTTAATATCCTAATTAAGTACCTTGGGGACCACAAAAAAGGTTAAATAAAGTTTTTAGTAAAATCATATTTTAAAGTACTTTACTCTATACTAAAATAGTACTTTTTTTAATTTTAAATTCTTTAAAATTTATTCATTTGATCGTTTTAATATAGCTCATTTAACCTAACTTAAGTAAGAATGGTTAGGCTTCTCGCTGTGAAATGGTAAAAATTTGGGAGGAAATTTTATAAGTAACCATAGCAACCGCGTTGTTTTCTTATCCGTTACCATTGCTGACGACATGGAGGAATCGACTTAAAATCAAAAATAGCTATTGATTCTCATCTAGTACTTGAGGAATAACCATTCTATATTGGATTTTTGACGTTTCGGTTTTTATTGGTAACCATTGCTGAAGACATAGAGGAATCGAGTTAAAATCAAAAATAGCGATTGATTCTCATCTAGTACTTGAGGAATAACCATTCTATATTGGATTTTTGACGTTTCGGTTTTTATTGGTAACCATTGCTGAAGACATAGAGGAATCGAGTTAAAATCAAAAATAGCGATTGATTCTCATCTAGTACTTGAGGAATAACCATTCTATATTGGACTTTTGACGTTTCGGTTTTTATTGGTAACCATTGCTGAAAACATAGAGGAATCGAGTTAAAATCAAAAATAGCGATTGATTCTCATCTAGTACTTAAGGAATAACCATTCTATATTGGATTTTTGAGGTTTCGGTTTTTATTGGTAACCATTGCTGAAGACATGGAGGAATCGACTTAAAATCAAAAATAGCGATTGATTCTCATCTATTACTTGAGGAATAATAATTCTACATTAGATTTTTGACCCTTCGATTATTATTTGTAACCATTGCTGAAGACATGGAGGAATCGGCTTAAAATCAAAAATAACGATCGATTCTTATCTAATACTAGAGGAATAACCTTATTGCATTCCATTTTTGATGTTTTGACTATTAATGGCAACCTCTACTGAAAACGTGGAAGAATCGACTTAAAATCAAAAAGACTAAATTCTTTTGGTAAACAACTCAAGCTAAAAGAATGACTATGTTCAGCTGCATGGGTGGAGAGTGCTGTATTGGTCTTTTTATTTCGAACACTTAATTTATACATACACAATCATCGGTTGAGGTCAAGATCTCCTCTAATCTTAAAATGCGATGCGATTTCGGGAGATCAATTTGATCTCAAACAATATAGTCTCTGAACAAGGGTTCGATGCTTGATTTTGCCCGGTGAATGATTCCAGGAGGAGTGCCTCTTATTTCTGGATCTGCCCGGAACTCGTGAATAAACTTTATGAAATTTTTAGGCCATGACGGACAGAAAGATCTTCTATCTTTGTAAACGTTTTTGTACATCTCTCTGACTGTCATTGCTGTTGCGATTTCGGATCTAGGGACGGAATATCTAGACAGACAAAACAATATAAGATCTTGAGATCGTCTACTGTGGATATTCCCCAAAGAGGCTCTCCTGTTGCTATGGACTGTGCGATACGTTACCCGTCTTGGTTTCGGTCGCCTCCCAATTAAAGTTCCCCTTTCGTCTCTTATACCTATACAAGCACAGGCTAGATAAGATCTCTTTCAGGAGCCTTGGGTTCATTTACTGGGGTCAAAGGATTAAACTTCTCCTTCACTGGCCGGTTTACGGTTTCCGACTCAAAAAGTCCAAATCTTTCGTTTTAAAATTGAAATTATGAGAATTTCATTTGAGGCGATTGACTCTTGGACTTCGAGATTTAATTTGAAAACAAATCCAAATCAGATTTCTTTGTAACCAAATGATGAGATATTTGATTCAAAGCAATTATGCCATTTGGATTTAATGCCTCCTTTATTTGTTCTTCTATTTCCATAGACGATTTCTGTGGAAATAGAAGTTTGTACTAATCTCTGATTTTGAGTTGCCTTAGATTTCTACTTCTTTCACTTGCATCAGTTCGGTTCAACCTACCATTGTCAGTAAACTGGTAATTCACTAGGTAAGTTAATATGTGGTTTTTGTTGTTTCCGTTAAAAGCAAATGGGTTGTGAATATATCATAGATGTATAAACTTCCTATTTTTTTACTTTCACATATATATTCTATATCATGTAATGATATAGGACAGAGCTGACCAACCCGTGGCCCGCGGGCCGCATGCGGCCCAGCACTGCGATGAGTGTGGCCCAACATAAAATCATAAACTTCCTTAAAACACTGAGATTTATATGTAGAGATATATATATTCCCTTTTTCGAAATATGAATGTACATTTGTACAAAACGTGAAGCTTTTTTCAAGAATAAAATTCCCTAAAAGCAAAATTATAAGCTCAACTACTATATAAGATTAAAAAAATAATGAAGTTTTGAATATTTAAAAATTCTTCTTCTACTAATATTTTCATTTTCTAAAATATTAATTATTTCAATAATTTATATGCTACGACACCAACCAAGTCTATAGTTATCATTCTAGTACAAGGAGACAAGGAATTGGGTTTTTCTAGAACAATCACGATTAATTGATAATTTCTCTCCTGGTCTAAAACTTGTCAGGACTTGTCTTTTAGATCTTTGCACATTCTTACATGTCAATAGATAATGGATAGTCAGGGATTATTATATCAATGACCCTTTTAAAAAATAAATTATCATTCCTCATATCGTTCTTTAATTCCATTCGACTTAAACCAGGGCTGTCCAACCCGTGACACAATATAAAGTCATAAAATTCCTTAAAACATTGAGATTTATATGTAGATACTGAAAAATACACAACAATTTGGCTTGATAATTTGAGAAAATCTTCAAATGTGGCCCTTGTAAGCCAAAAGGTTGGACACCCCCTGGTATAGCATATAATGTGAAGTATTGCGATCGCCAGCCGGGGTCCTGACACTTTGAGAGCTTTTATCTCCAAGGTTAAAAAGTTAATTTCACTTTGTGTCTTCTAGGTGGAAGTAATCGATACCCATAATAGTTTTAAATCGGATGTAGGACATAAAAATGTCACCCTTATTGTTATTTTTCGCTTATATAAATGAAATTATACACAAAGTAAATAGGAAAATTAAACAAGAAAATTTTGATTAAATAAAGATGAATGTTTAATAAAAAGGATTATAAATGTGTTTTGGCAAGGGGTCGAGTTTTGTTGGCGTTGAATCGAAGCTGAGTGGAGGGAATTTCGTTAAAGATCTCTGAACTCCGCATTCACTTTGAGTGTTGAAGGGGATAATTACTTGTAGGTCCTTAAGTGGCTTTTAATTAATACTTCCTCACTTTGGTTTTCTTTTTTAATTGAAAAGATTGACGGGGAATAATTAATAAATAAAACTAGAGAACCATTAAAAATTGTTTATTTCCCATCTCTGTTATTATTTAGGCTTTTTATGATTGCAATATTTAATTATGAGAGTATTTAGTAAAATTATCTTTTCTTAAAATCTCGAGGAATGTTAGTCACAAATAAGATAATAATTTAGGTAATTTTATTTATTTATTTATTTATTTATAGCCATTACGAGCCCCGTCCCATCTCAGTCTCAAATATTTTTTCTTTTTAAATAAAATTATGCTAATTCACGGTAAATTTAATTTAAATATTTATTTTTATTATCATTTGGAACAACATTTTAAACAATTTGAAACATTTTATTGTAACATTTAACTTAAAATTATTTTTTAATTGTTAAAAACAAGGAAAACATACAAAATCCAAAACCTTTACCACTGTGTGACGTCGCCTTTATTTTTAATTACGGCTTGAATTCTTTTGGGCAACGTACTTATTAAGTTTTGACACTCATCTTGAGTGAAAGTATCCCAAATATTTTGAAGTTTGTGTTTTTAATTCGACTACGTTTCTAGCTGGTTGTATTCGTAATAGCTTTTTCATTGTGTGCCAAAGAGTTTCTATTGGTGACAAGTCGGGACTGTTTGCCACCCACTCCAAAAGTGGAACATTATGATCAGAAAGCCATTTTAAAGATTTTCTTGATGTATGGCAGGCCGCCCTGTCTTGTTAGAACACAAAATTATTATTATTCTGCAATGCATCTGCCTTTATTAAAAGTGGCTTTTCTTTCGCCTAAAAAAATTAGTAAAATTAATTCCTGTGAATCCATTGTAATAGACTGATAAAAAGGGCAAAGCCCTCGAAACTATAGTCTCGTTTATAAATAAATAAAATTTATAATTACAGCAGAAGACACATCTTTATTGTCTCCTTCAATAATAAATTACTATTGTTTATTATTTTAAATTGTCTATACATAGTTTCGGCCACCACTGGAAGACCATTCTCTTCATTCTGATTCAAATGAATAATTTCTATGTATGAATCTTATATGTTAAGATTATAACTTTGAATCAAAAATGAGATATTTATATTGATAGTCCCCAGAAACTAATAAAACATTTACAACTGAGGATGGAATACCAGTGGTGATCTAAGCCGGATAGTCATTTAAAAATAAAAAATAATAGTAATTTAGGTAATTCTATAGTCATTATTGGATACAAAATACTTGGTAGGTTTCACATTAAGATATAAAAATAAAACGAATTTATTTTTGGAGAGTCTTTAATCTCGATATATATATTTCGGGTGACGAACCCATCTCCAGGAGCAACAGAAAGTAACTACCTACCAAGTATTTTTTATCCAATAATTTTTTAGTTAAGTTACTTTCTGTTGCCCCTGAAGATGGGTTAGACAGCAGAAATATATATATCGAGATTAAAGACTCTCCAAAAATAAATTCGTTTTATTTTTATATCTTAATGTGAAACCTACCAAGTATTTTTTATATAATAATTTTAAAAAATGTTTCACCAAGTACCAACACCAAATTATTTAAAAAAAACAATTCTATAGACTATAGACAGTGATTTGAAATCTGAGATTGATAGTGCAGAGATTTAAGAGGCTTACTTTTAAAAAGCGTTTGTCACATAGAAGAGGCGGGATTGAAATGATACTTTTATATATGGTAAAATAACATTTTTTCTTCATTCTCTAAATTACTAATCTTTGGGAAATACCACCCAGTGATTCCGTCTTAAGTTAGATGAAAAAATAATTTTCAAACTTACTTGAAAGGTTAAATTGAAAGTTTTTGTGCCGAAGGTAGCAGAATTTGTATATATTGAATATCTTTTATATTGGCATTTCATTTCATTTTTCAAAAATAAATAATAATAAAAATAATAAATATTTAGGAAATTACTTTCCATGAAAATGAAATTTTGAAAAAATATTTATTTTTCACAATTCACTAAACAATAAAATTGAAACGAAATATACTTAAAACAAATGATGATTTTTAGTTTACCATACAGGGTATGGTCAAGTATTGTAATCGTGTATGAAACAAGTGTTTTTTCCTTCTTCTTTTCGAAATATCTAAAAAATGACTGAAATTATTTTGATTAAAAAAATTGAGCAAAACCATGCTATTTTGCTCTACAAAAAGCCCTCATAAATGAACATCTAAAAAATGATATTTTTTGAGATAATAATTGTTTTGTCAAAATGTCTGTTAGTCTGTGCGTTACCAACTTTTTGTGGACGAGCTATCTCAAAAACTAGTGTGAATATCGGAATCAAATTTCACAGGTGGTTTTGGACCATTGAGATTAAGAGCTGATTAGATTTTGGTGTATATCGATCCAAAATTAAGGGAGGTGGAGAGGGGATTAAAAATTAAAAATCTAGGCCATTTGAGCAAACTCAACCAAATTTTGTATACCTCCATAATCAGTGGACCCCCAGAAGTCTAAAAATGTGTATGGTTAAAAAAATGAAAATCTAGGCTCTTGTACCAAACTCAACCAAATTTTGTATACATAATCAGTGGGCCTCAGGAGTCTAAAAATGCAAAAACTAACCCCCTCCCCTACATGATTACAAATAATTTTATTAAATATTAAATAAAAGTGAGGGGCCAGGTTGTATGGTAAAGTCAAGTGGATGGCCACATGAGAACCCGTCAGCTTATTTTTATTTATTATGTCTGCCATATGAAACATACAAGATATGTTTTTCTTTTCTCCATAAAATTTAAAATTATATTAAAATTTTGAATGTACAGGCTTTGTAGCATCACGCTTATATATGTATTTTGTATACTATTTTGAATTCATGTTTATGAAAATGTTCTATTACATTTTATAATTATGTCATTTTTGAGAACACTTAATATAAATTTCTGATCTAATAATGATAAAAAAAGTCCTCTTCAAACTTTATTATGTTTAATTTGGGATAATTCCAGAGAGGGGCAAGTGCCTTCTTCTCTCATGACGACGCACATGCCCCCTCCACATATATAACAAAGTAAAATCATTTAAAACCCCAGGGCCAAGATTTTCTTATATTATACTAGTAATTTGAATTATCTCTCTATATCTCTCTTATTAAAGTGCATGAATAAATTATAACCTTTAGTAAACGCTTAGGGTTGAATGTTTGAATTGGTTTGGGTCGTTTGCGAAATCAGGCCACTGAAGATTAGAGTCAACTCGACTTTAATAAATTCCCTCGCGTGTCTTCTTCTTCCTTGGAAGGCGCCGCCCTAAACCTCTCCCGATGACGCCTCCGGGACATGCACCCAGGTCCTTTGCATGCATACTAAACTGGCGGCCCTCAACAAGGATCAATCAGTTGGGATATTGGCCAAGTCGGGCTTGTCTTAGCTCCAATAGTTGCAAGTTTCGATCCCAAACAGCCAGCCATTGTTTTCCCATTCAACATCCAACCGCTTTATTACAGGCAAACAGTTTGCTCAGCACGCCTCGGCTGCGAACATTACATAAAACAAACGATGCTCTTTTATTTTCCCCACTAACTTATCTAATTTAATACTTTAGGTTTTTTTGTTATCAGAAGAAAAAGCACTTTAAATACGATCTCTGATTTTAAAATGAACTTTGTTTGCTTCTCTGTAAATTCACTTTATGGTGCCTTTTAATTTGAATAATATAAAAAAGTGTGCATAACAATTTAATCTATATCTGCATTTAATTTCTATGGTAAGCTAACAGCCCGGATAGCAAAGTTAGCGCTTGGGTTCAATCCCAAGGGGATGAAACCCTCTGACATACAATATATACATAATTATCATTAAGATAATTTTTCACTATGATCACATTGTCCCTAAAATGTAAATTCTTTTTAAATAACAATTTAAATTTAAAAATTTGGTAATTTAATTAAAAAAAGTGACTAATTATTACTAAATATATTATTAGTTGAATAAAAGATTTCACTGTCGATGGTAACAGAATCGTTTTTATTTTAGGTTAAAAATAAAATGAAAGAGTCTTCTGTTTTTAAATAAAATAATTTTTAATTATTTCTAGAGACTATAGTTTCGAAGGCATTGCCTTCATCATCAGTCTATCACGATGAAGTCATATCTATGATGAAGGCAGTGATGCCTTCGAAACTATAGTCTCTAGAAATAATTAAAAATTATTTTATTTAAAAAACAGAAGACTCTCTATTTTATTTTTAACCTAAAACTAAATATATTATTATTTAAATTATTTTATTATTTCAATAAAAAACTTATATAATTGAAAAGTTTTTGTTTTGCCGAGAGTAGCAGAGTTGTTGATTCACAAAGAGAAACAAAAGAGGTTGTCCTCTGCTTGATGCAAATAAACATACACACATATATATATATCGAGATGATATATCTGTATATATATATATATATTATTTATTTGTTTGAGACTATAGTTTCGAAGACTTGGTCTTCATCAGTTCTAAACCACCAGTGAAGAAGGAACATCAAATTTTCAATATCCATACGATATTGACTCCATGAAAAACAACATTTATAATTAAAAAAGACTGATGATGAAGACCAAGTCTTCGAAACTATAGTCTCAAACAATAAATAATATATATATATATATATATATACATGTATATATATTAAAAAAAAAAAAAAATCATCTCGATATATATGTGTGTATGTTTATTTGCATCAAGCAGAGGACAACCTCTTTGTTTCTCTTTGTGAAAAAGATTATAGGCACAATTAGAAACAAACACTATCGTGACGTCAGAGGTCGGCTTTGACACTTTTCTCCCAGTTGAAAATGTATAGAGAGAATTTAATAAATAAATGAGCTGACAAAGTCCTAATTGAACCTCATACCTAGGGGTTCTCAAACCTTATAAATCACAAACTTCTCAAGACATCAAATTCATTCTTATAATCTGTCAGTGGCATACCTAGGGGGGGGGGGCGGAGGGCGAGGTCCGCACAGGGCGGCATATATTTTGGGGCGGCATTATTTATATTTAGTCATAGTTGTAAAAAAGAACTTGTTCACTTCATAAGTTATTTACTATTCGATTTCCAAAAATTATGAATTTCTATATTATTTCGAATATTAGTAGGGAAGAAATAAAATATTATCACTTATAATTACACGAGAGCTTTTTTTGCCGAAGTAAACTTGACATTTTAATGAGAATTTTGTTGCCTAAAGGCAACAAAACTCGAATTATAAAATATCAAGTTTACTTCGACCCAAAAAAAAGCTTGAGTGTAATTCGGTAAGACAATTTAATTTTAATGAATCAATACGTAAATCACAAAATTAACAAAATTAAGACATAAATTAGTTTATTTAATTTAGAGGAAAAGTACAATTGTTAAAAATACAATTCTTATAAACAACTTTTTTTCCACGCAAAACAGCGTAAACTGTCTCCATATTGATGTAGTTGAATTCACAGTACTCTGAGGCACATTTTTGTTGATAGCTTTTTCAATTTCTCCAGTCGGAGACTCTCCAAATCTCGACATTTTCATACAATGCAAGTTTGACATAAAATTGTTTACACTGTTGGTTGTCATGTCAGTGTTGCTAGACACCGATGATGCAGGCCTTCTAGAATCTTAAAGCTAGGTTCAATTTTGTCGCTGGAAAAGTTAGGGTAAACTTTTTCGCTATCATAGTGACAAAAACACCGTTGCTTATGGGACTTTTAGTGTATGAATTAAATGTCTCTAAAAACTTTGCTCTGATACAGACATCAATGGTGATAATTTTTTTTTTTTTTTTGTAAATTAGATATGTTTTTCTCATAGGTAGGGAATCTACGGGCTCCGTATGTTTCTTGTGGCCTTTAAAAAAGTATCTTGTATTTTTATAAACGTTGCATTTCTAGGTATATCAACTTATGCGGTCTCATTTATTACTGCCTAATTTAAATATGGGATCCAATGGTAAAAAAAGTTCTCCACCTATAGTTTGTCTTAATTACAATTATTTTTTTGTTTATTAAATAAACAAAAAATAAATAAAATAAACAAAATTATATAAAAACCACCATTTGATTGACTTAGAAAGGGCGCCAAATTGGAGACCGTCCCAGGCGGCAAAAGTTTAAGGTACGCCACTGTAATCTGTTGATGGAGGGTGTTAGTAATTTGATTCTTGCTTTTAGATATTTTAATTTAAAATAATTATTGTGGGGATCGAGTCTGTATATGTGATGGTGTCAGAAAAAAGGGCCATTATCTTGACCTACCAGTTACTATCGCAAAAACATGTCATCAGTAGGGTAAAACTAACCTGTCTCACGACGGTCTAAACCCAACTCACGTTCCCTATAGGCGGGTGAACAAAAACAACAATTTAAACGGCTGTCAATTGAACATATTTTGTTTTGCCTTATATTACATTACTATGTGTATTCTATATTATATGATTTATTTTATTCAAAGTTTTAGTCCAAATTTGTCAGGGTTATATTTTAAGTTGTACTCTAAATATGTCTTAATAAGTAAACCTTTATTATTTGCTCTATGAGGCGAATCGCCTCAGCGCATCATTTAAATAAATAAATAAATAAAACTCAAAAATACGTTGTTTACTTCTAAATATTCAAATATTCATAACTGAGTCAATTTTTGGGCAGGACAAAAGACTTTTTGTTCAGTTGTTTCAAAAATACCATTAGCTCGATTTTAACCAGGTGATGATAAGGCCCCTTTTGCCTTTTTCCCTGTCACAATCACATATGATGTTGAAAGTTTGAAAAATTCAATCTTTTTTTTCAAAAAATTCAAAAATCGAAAAACACCTTTTTTTATTAATTGAGAATGTCTTTTAAATAATTAAAAAAAATTATTTTAATTAAATTTGAATCCTATTTTTAATTATTTAATTTTAATATTGGGTTGTTATTAAAGCGTGGTAAGTGAAAGTTATAGTAGTTCCACAGCACGCACTATTTTTTATTTTTTTTTTTATTTATTGACCAAATATTTTTGCGAATTTCAATTTAGCTTAAGCGTTCACGTTCCATCCTAGCAAATCTCTTTCCTTAGTAGGACTGGAACCAAAATACACAGAGAAAGGATTTAAAGGGTTCGTTTGTTATTTTTTTCTTCGTTCTTTCTTAAGATTAAAATCAAATTCAGAGCACCAAACCAAAGATAGTCTCACGTAGGACCTATATGTCTTTGGCAGAAGAAAAGGGTCGTCGCCCTGCACCCCCCCACCCCCAATCCACCCAAGGGGGATTACCACCCTTGACTCCTCACACTAACACACCCCTGCGCGAAAACATGATGACAAAAAACGCTTCAAACAACTCCGAGAAAATATAGTCATTATTTATCCCATATTTATAGCTCTGACGGGGAACAAGTTTCCAACCAACTTATCAACGCATCATTGATAGACGGGATGGGTATTATCAATAATAATAACAGTTCCCCTAGCAAGAATTTAATTATTCTAGATCTTCCACTCTGTTAGCCAATTTCAGAGTTATGCACAAATTTGTGATCCTTAGAACTTAACACAAGTTTGGAAGTTTTTAAATTTAAATAGGTTTGTTTTCATCTTGCCTCGGCTGATGGCTACATAATTAAGAATTGAAATAAAAACTAAATTTTTTTAAAGACTTGGTATGCTATATAAATGCTAGTGATTCGGGATTTTACGGGTTATGCGTACAACTAAAACGGATGGTGTCCATCTATCAATCTTCTCGTAAAGTAAATAACATCTCAACAAAAACACTTGTGTAAAAAAAGGCAAAGTTTGATTAATAAAATCCGTTTGCCAAAAAAAGTAGTGAGATCTAATGTGCTGCCAAGTTCAACATCATCAATTTATTAAATGAGTCGAGAATATATTAGTAACTTCAATTAAAACGCATGTTTTTCATTTCACATGTCCCTCTATATTTTTTATTGATTTCACATTTTTAGTTGAAATTATTTTCCTAAAACTTGGCTTTTACGCATTAAATTATTATTATTATTGTTTGATAGGGCCTCCACCACTCCCCTCTTATTAAGATCCCATGATATGGTAACTAGTAATTCGTGACATACATAATAATGCGTAAAAGCCAAGTTTTATGAAAATAATTTCAACTAAAAATGTGAAATCAATAAAAAATATAGAGGGACATGTGAAATGAAAAACATGCGTTTTAATTGAAGTTACTAATATATTCTCGACTCATTTAATAAATTGATGATGTTGAGCTTGGCAGCACATTAGATCTCACTACTTTTTTTGGCAAACGGATTTTATTAATCGAACTTGGCCTTTTTTTACACAAGTGTTTTTGTTGAGATTTCACTTCTTTTTGTAAGTTGGATTTATCCTATAAATTTAACCCCTTCATTTCGGGCCCGGAAGAAGGAAAAGTTTCGATTTTTCAATTTCGTCCTTTATTAATGTGTCAAGCTTTACCAGTATGCCAAATTTCAGCATTCTAGGTTCATTGAATTTTTAGTTTATATTATTTAAGCATATAACTTTCATCCCTTCATTTCGGGCCTTGAAGAAGGAAAAGTTTCGATTTTTCAATTTCGTCCTTTATTAATGTGTCAAGCTTTACCAGTATGCCAAATTTCAGCATTCTAGGTTCATTGAATTTTTAGTATATCTTAATTAAATCTATAACTTTCACCTCTTCATTTTAGGTCCTGAAGAAGGAAAAGTTTCGATTTTTGGATTTTTCCCATTAATTGTACCCCAAACTCTACCTGCCTGCCAAATTTCAGCATTCTAGGGTTAGCGGAAGTACTCTAGAATTTTGATGAGTGAGTCAGTGAGTGAGTGAGTGACGAAAAAGCCTATCTTTGGCTTCTTGTAACTTGGATGGTATAAACAGTAGAAATATGAAATTTTGTAATTTAGTTAAGCTTATGGACCAGTATTCTGGAAAAAAATTTCAGCCATGTAGAGGTTTCCATTACGAAATTATAGAGGCGTCAAAATGGCCTGAGTTGTTTCCTGTGAAGGGTAGTCTGGCAGTGCCCGCTCGAATCGAACTTGGCTTGAGCACTGCCGTGCCGCAGATACTAACTTGAAATTTAACAGTAATTTTTCTTTATTTTCTCCAAAATATTTTAAACGAAAAAAATATTTTAGAGGTCGAATTTTAAGTGGGGTTGAAAATATAAAAATGATTTTTTTATCAGAGAGGGTGAGTGTACAGGTAAAGATCTTTTTAAGTCAAATGAGGCTTAGGTACTCGATACGACCGGGTGGCAGCCGAAGCCACGCAAAATTTGAAGATTTTAAAAATATTTCCTCCTTATCTAAGATGTTATAGATAATTTGACAGGACTAGCAGGGAATTGGACAAAATTAAAAACGCAGCGTTTTTATTAAATAAGCCAGAGGTTTCGTCAATTAATTTTCTCTTCCTCAGTTGCCCATTTTATCACTGTTTGTCAAAAAACAATTTCTATATACGACAAAAAACAATTAATCTTTTTTACTTTATCCAATGCAAATCATGGGTAAGGTATTGTAATCGAGTCTCGTGGCAAGTGCGACTTCAAAGAGACTTCAGGTAAAGACTACGGAATCCATGGTCTCAATTAAAGTCACAAATTGTAGTATTCATTTAGGTTGAATTTTATCACGTGATGGTTTTGCCAAAAATTCCATGGGGTCTCGTCCAGAGGCCAAAAAGTGCAATTTTTTCATTGTGTGGGCGCGAATCTGTGGGTGGATGTATGTGATCGTTTTTTTCGTCGACGATTTTTTCCACACCGTTGCACCGATTGAAATGAAAGTGAAAACCTACCATTACTTTAACAAAATGAAGCGCTGATTAGTTTTGGTACATATGGATACACACACATTAGTACTTTATTCCAGTACTTTTTTAGTTTTTTCTAAATATCTTGAAAATGACTAAACCAATTTTGATGGAATTTAATATTGAAATTAAATCCCTTGAGAACTAAAAAAAGCTTATATAATGTTTTTAGTAAAATTATATTTTAAAGTACTTTACTCTTGAGTAAGATAGTACTTTTTTAAAATGCTTTATTATTTTATTTTAAATATGGACTACAAATAGCCAGTGATATCTGATTAATAATAAAGATATAAACAAACTAATATTTAAAATGACTTTGGATAAAGTTTAGCAACGATCCGTTGCAATTTATTTAACATATTCTTGGCTCATATTAACAACAATCTTGGACTTTTTCTTAACAATTGATGTTTTGTCGTATAGTGAAATTGTTTTTTGACAAAGAGTGACAAAATGGACCACTGAGGAAGACAAAATAAATTGACGAAACGTCTGGCCCATTTAATAAAAACACTGTGTTTTTAATTTTGTCCAATTTCCTCCTATTCCTGTTACAAATTTACTATGAATGCGAATGATACAACATTATAGATAATTTTCCTTAGATAACGGAAGGGCTATCTCATTAATTTGACTTATTAAACACATACGATAATTATTATTATATATTCGAAAAACCCTTTTTATATTACATAAAAGCCTAAAGTAGATGTTCTCAGCCTTTTTCTTCCAATGGACCTCTTCTAGAACTTTGTAAGAATATCATTCTCCCCTTTGCAACATTTTATAACTCAAAAATATTATTTCAAATAATATACTTTTAATATTGAAAATACAAGTTATCATATTTTAATTTAGAGATAACATAAATAATATTTACTTAATAAGAAAGCTGAGGTTGTTCTTTGCCAGCTCTTTAATATGTTCTTTAAAACTTTTGAAATTTGTACTTAGAAATTCCCGCCTTGAAGTACTAAAGTTCCCTCTTGGTGGGGAATTCCACCCCTGTTGAGAACCGCTATTTTAGAGCAATTTGATCTTTTAATTGTTTTTGATCTGTTCAACTGAAATGTTTCTGCGAATCTTTATACTCTAGTTTTTAAAATTCATCCTTTTAAGATTCGATATTAAAAAAATTTAAGATTTGAACTTTCGAAAGAAAATTTGTCCAGCATTGCTTTTGATTTTCTATCCTTGAACTTAATTTTTTGATCAAAAGACACTTTTTTTTTATTCCTCGCCACTTTCTTATTATAAATATTAACATCCAACTCAAAGAACTGTAAATTAAATAAACCAAGTTAGATTAGGTTTGGAAGGTAAAAGAGTTTGTGCAAGTAAATATTAACTTTTCAGACACCATATACATAACAAGTTTCCTTAAATTTAATTTTCTTTATTTTTTTTCTCCCAAAAAGTTAAAAAGGAAATGTGAAAAAAATTTCTTTGTAACTCTGAAACTCCACCCAAGTCTTTTAAATAACTTATCAATTTTCATGATTATTTATATATTCTGCCAAAGGCATTGGCACATTTGAAAATAGCAGTCAGCCAATTTAGATTTATTTTTGGAATGGTTGGATTTAATTTAAAAAATATGTTTTTTAATTATTCTTTTAAAACACTTAACTAAGCGTTTAGTTTAATTTCTTCATTCTTCAAGAGTTATTAGTCACACTATTGAAATTTTGTATATTATATTTTTATTTTTATATATTAATTCTTATATTATACAGCTTCGGGTACCACTTGTTTATCATAATCTCCAATAGTAAATAACGTTTTTAGTGTTTAGAAATTGTTTTTATAAAATGAGAGGACTTTAAAGACATTTCCTCAAAACTTAAAACGTCATCTACTACTAAATATGGTCAGCTAGTCAGGATCAAAACATTATAGGGAATCAATTAAAAGAAAAAATTATTAAAATGGAAAAATGTTAAAACTTTTTCAAACTTATTACAGCTAGAACTGCACTAATATAAAACATAAATACCTACTTGTAATAAGATATTTTAAATTTATTTTTTATTTTAATTGTCTTTTGAAAAAAATGAGGTTTTTTGCAACCGGCATCTAAAAAGCCAACATTTAATCACTTCTCCGCATTGGAAACATAAACATTTTGGCACCACAACGAACTTTCAACGACTTTCCTTCCTTCCTTGAGTTATCGTGGGAATCGAAATTCAGACACAGAAACAGAAGCAATCATGGTTGAAAATGACTTATCTTCACCTTTCAGGCATTTTTAAATACAATGGTCAAATTTAAAAAAGACGTTAATTCAATGATAGAGCCGACTGGCAGGCAGACGAATCCTTCCTACCGACCGTGCCTAGTAATTTATTTCGATAGTGTGACAAATAATACTTGTAGATTGAGTAGGTTGGAAACCCAATTGCTATACTTTTCTATATTAATTTACATTCAGCCAAATTTTACTTAAAAATAAGAAAATTTAAACAATTCCATCTAAATTATTGTAGAAATATAAATATTCCACACCAGATAAACATATTTAATTATTATTATTTTGAAATCAAAATTAATAATATTACTTCTGACTAAAAGAAAATGTCACCAACTCACAAGCTTTCAATCATAAAGAGAAACAACGAGGTTGTCCTCTGCTTGATGCAAATAAACATATACACATATATATCAAATATATATAATATATTTTGTTGGGACAATAATTTCGAAGGCTTGTCCTTCATCATCAGTCTTTTTTTTAATTATAAATATTATTTTTCATGGGGTCAGTATCGAGTGGATATTAAAAAAATTGTTCATATTAAGCCGAAGATCAAGAAGAGGACAACTTCTTTGTTTCTCTTTATGATTCAAAAACTCTGCTTCTCTCGGCAAAATAAAAACTTTTCAACAAGGTTTTAAGTTTTTTAAGGAGAAACTGAGGGAGTTGTGGAATTTTTTTTCATAATTTTAAGCTAAGTCTTTTCTAAGCGCCGATATATACAAAAATCACATAATAAATATGTCCACTTTGAGAACAGGGGCGGCGACAGCTTTTTTCTTTTCAGTTGGGCAACACCCAGTAGAAAAATTTGAAGGGTGAGCAGCAAAAATTTGCATTATTTCGGGTAATTCAGATTTTTGTATAATTTAGATATTCTTTTTTAATAGTTTGGGCATAATGTAAAATTATTATATTTTTATTATAACATGTCTATAATAGTGACAGTGATGGTTTACCTTTTTTTATATTTTATCAACTCGATTTTTTCATATTTTTTGCTTAAATACTCAATTTAGCAGGTTGGGTGAGAACAATGCAGGTTGGGCGCTCGCCCAACCCACCGCTGGCGCCACCACTGTTGATTAGAAAAATAGGAAATGAGCTCATGTGAGATGGCCTTCAAATTTTAAACATTATTAAAAAAATATTCATTTAACAAGGACGCCTGTACGCTAGGCTAGTACGATCCATAGGCGTTATTCGGTTGCATAGATACAGGCGCGGCCAGCTTTCCTAGACTATTCTGTACCCGGCTTTAGTTAAAAGCAATACATTAATATTATTAATAAAGTTGTTGTAGGGAAATAAAGACAATAGCTTATGCAAATAATTTTTATTTTTTGCCAACGTTTCGTCAACTTTGTTAACTTCTTCAGAGCTCAAATAAATTACTTCCCTTGCATACTTGTCATTTTATCAATATTCCTTCTTAGCAAACATATCAGGCCAGACATCAAACAGATTGAAAATATTTTCTTTTTTTAATCTGTTTGATGACTGGCCTGATATGTTTGCTAAGAAGGAATATTGATAAAATGACAAATATGCAAGGAAGTTAATTTATTTGAGCTCTGAGGAAGTCAACAAAGTTGACGAAACGTTGGCAAAATAATAAAATTATTTGCATAAGCTATTGACCTTATTTCCTGCAACAACTTATTAATTTAATAGATGGACATAAATAATCAAAATTAATATTATTTTAGACTTTGAATTCAGATAAACAGGTCGAATTTTATTTTCGCAATTAAAAATAATATTAATTTAGTTGATTAATGTCCATTATATTTAATTATATAAAAGATTAACTGCTGTTGGACAAATCTTTTTTATTAATGTTTCATTTTTTTATTTTTGTACAACGTTTCGCCCCTTCCAGGACTTTATCAAGTACTCAATTATTCAAAACATTAATCAGTTGAAATAACAATAAAACAATAGAGACACGAAACAATAAACCCACAATAGCTATTTTATAACAAATAAGCAAACAAATTTACAAAAACACAATCTTAAAATACATTAAAAGACAAGGTCGTGTTTGACAGTATATACAATAACACTTCAGATCACATAAACCTAGAATCAACATCTAAAAAGGACGAAACGTTGTACAAAAATTAAAAATTAAACATTAATAAAGAACTGGATATCATTATCATCCATAATAAATATTAATTAAAACATGAATAGCAGGAAATCGGACAATAAATAAAAAACAGAGTTTTTATTAAATGGGCCAGACGTTTCGTCGATTTATTTCGACTTCCTCAGTGGCACATCTTATCACTTTTTGTCAAAAGACAATTCCACTACGCGACGAAATATCCTTGATTTTTTATACAATACATTCTTGGACTCAATTACTGAACAATCTTGAGCTCCCCCCCTCTTTTAACAATTAAAAAATCGGGGTCGGGTTAGTTGAGCGGTTAGCGTACAAGCCTGTTAATCAAGTGGGGCTCGAATCCTCTCGACTCGAGGCAACCGGCTAAAAATCTGATCCCTACATAGAAGGCATAAATTAATAATAGTATCTTAAATTGGCTGATGGCTGAAGGGCTGAAAAACAAAAAAAAACAAAAAAATTTAAATCAAAAATTCATAAAAATTTTTGTATGAATTTTTGATTTTTTAATTGTTAAAAGGGGAAAAAAGTTCAAGATTGTGATGGAATTGAGGCCAATAATGTATTGTAGATATAATAAAAAAGATTAAGGATGTTTCGTCGCGTAGTGGAGTTGTCTTTTGACAAAGAGTGATAAGATGGCCCATTGAGGAAGTCGAAATAAATCGGCGAAACGTCTGGCCCACTTAATAAAAACTCTGTTTT
>JALMQS010000119.1:60941-220384 GCA_024734495.1 Forficula auricularia
TAAGTTCCCGAAACCAATTATTAAAAAATAATAATAATAATAATAAACAAAAGAGGCTAGTCGAGCTGACATATATGTAGAGTTGAAATATTATAATAGAAATTTTTCATTGCGCTCATCTGCCAAACAATGTGATGGTCAACTGAAGACCCTTTCAGCCAACACAAGAACCTTTGCATAGGTATTTCATTCTTTTCATTCCACACAAAGATCATTGTTTGAATCTTGAGTAAGTGAAGCGTGAATAAGATGGAATTCCACAATCCCTCTAAGTGCCTGTTTGAATTCCATCCGTATTGATAATATTTGTCACATAATGTATTTTCCCACTACCTGATTATTCCACATTCACCTTAAACAATAATGTTTGTCACGTGAAGTTATGTCCCCCACTACCCTTATGAAACGATGTCTACGGGAGCCATAGCTGCACTCCTAGAAACGACGATGAGCACTTCGACGCCATCAAACGAGCTACACTTGCAATCTGACCATCAGACGGACAAGTCAGACACACGAACACGCATAACGATACACGATAGATTCAGCAACCCCTTTACGAACTCTCTTAACGTTTACGATAATACTATTACGCCTTTATAATTAACGCCCTTCAAATGAAAGTTGTCATTCACCTGTATATAGAATATTATACTTGTTAATAAATATTTTGTCTTATAAGTGAAACTTTTATTTGATAAATCTCCTACCCTAGACAACCAGTTCCATTTAATAAAAGAAGAACACGCCTGGGATTAGTGTAATCCGGTCCCACATATATATCAATGAGCAAACGCATTAATCACAAGAAATTTCATACATTCTATAGTTAAGAAAAATGTTATTTTTTGGATAGGCTGCCTTCTAAAATTAAGAGATCATACTATTCTAGTCAGTGTTATCAAAAAATGGACAAATCAGCAAAAATTGAAGAGAGACATACTAGAATACATAATATCAACCACTTAATTAAATTATTATTTTCACGAGAATATATAATATGCCATATATATAATCACATCCCTAGTAGCACAATGTTTCAAGCTATATAGTAACTGCATAGTGCCTATATAGATTTCGAGAATCGGGATACTACTAAAGGCCATTAGTGCCTGTCTCAATATGTTTGTTTGTACCTATGTATGTCAGTCCCCCAACAAAAACAGTCGTCATGGTTACAAATTTAAAAATTATAGAAAAATAAAAACATTTTTTCATTCCAAACATTTCCAAAAATAAAAAAAAATAAAAATTTTCAAAAAGCAATTAAAATTGGCTCAAGATTGGGTCCATAATTCCGGGATCGGGGGAGAGGTTCCTGGAGTGGAAATTGGTTGGAGATAGTGGAAAGTTCCAGGGGAGGGAGGTCCGGGGGTGGAAGGTGGGGGTCAGAGTGAGGGGTCAGGGGTCCAGGGGCGCTTGGCTAGCAGAACCCGCCCAAGGCGGGCGTCATGGCTAATATATATTAATTCAATTGTAGTTTCATTTAAAAGTGAATTTACTATTAAGTAGGGAGCAGGTAATAATCCATTGGTTAGAGGAAAGCATGCATATTCATTCATTATTAATTGATATTGTTACGATTCTTGGTCTCCGGGAAGATATTGACTACCACATGTCACGCAGCCTCGGTGATCTCTCTCTCTAATACTTTTCCTGAATGACAAACGCTCGTTAAATTGGCAACAGTCAATAAAGCAATGATCTAATCATATGCAATACCCGGTGGGATAATCTCTCTTGCGAGCACGAAATCAATAAATGACATCGAATAAAATTGATCCGATCCAGTAGCATAGCATAGATACATGGGGGGGGGGGGGGGGGCTAAGGGCACCTCCTTCATTTCTAGAGCTGAGTCTTTGGTTTTTGAGAAGATACATTTCTTTAATCGGACACATTTCTCAAAGTGCACAGCGTGCGCAGTCCAAGTTCGAGCATTGGCTTGGCCGTACACGCTGTACGCTGTTTACACGAACTATTTCGAGACAATTTCAATATCGAGACCAACTCACTCGACTCCCTGGCTCACCGAAGAGACCGTTTATGCCCTTTCCCCTGTACTACAGATACTATCACGGTGTCTGTTCAGTCGAGCTGAAATCAATTATCCCCCTAATGCCCTCTTTATGAGAAACACGCGGTTTTCAAACGCTCAGCACCCCTTCGCTGTCAAATTGGATAAAAGTCGAACAAGCGCTTTCGTCAACTCTTTTATCCCTATGACCTCCAGAGACTGGAACTCGCTCCCTGCCACCATCTTTCCCGCGACTTATAACCTTCAGCTATTTAAGACTCGTATCCACAGATACCTTCGACCCCCGCCCAGCCCATAAAATTTTCTTCTTCTTCTTTTCACGATGGAGGGGCCAACCCAGGCCTTTGGGGTTGCACCTTTTTGGTGTAACTCCTTTTCTCATCATTTTCATACAAAAAAATCGACCCCCCAGCAGCTCGGAACCCATTTCAGATACAAATCTGAAATTATACACATATAATTATGTAATCCATCTTGAAGAGAGTACCAAATTTCAATAATATATCTTAAAAATATTCTGAGATAGTGACATGAGAAAATGGCTAATTTTGGCACACACTGACTCACTCAGTGACAGGTCATCAAAACGTATAGGGTACTTGCAATCATTCCAGCATCATGAAATTTCGCCTGCTAGTAGAAGTTTGTGACACAAACAAAGGAAAAAATTCCAAAAATCCAAACTTTCTTTCAACCCCTTCAAAATGTGGGGGAGGGTCAAAAATGAAAATTCTACTCCGGTGGACCAATCTTAACCAAATTTTGTATACATATTCTGTGGGCCGCCTGAAGTCTAAAAATGCAAAAACTAACCACCTAAAATGGGTGGGGGGTCAAAAATGAAAATTCTAGACCTTTGGACCAAACTCAACTTAAATTTTACATAGCGTTTTCGTGTAGCTTACAAAAAGAAGAGAAATTCCAAACAAAACACTATGTGAAAAAACAGGCGAAGTTCGAAAAAGTAGTGAAATCTACTGTGCAGCCGAGTTATATTCGCCAATGAATAATAGTAAGTTTCCATTAAAATGCATTCTTTCCATTTTGAATGACAATCTAAATTTATGGATTCTAAATTTTTAATTTAGATTATTTTCATGAAACTTGGCTGTTACGAATTATACTGTAAGGGTTAATGAACTAAATTCGTGAACCAGCCAAGTTTCATGAAAATAATCTAAATTAAAAATTTAGAATCCATAAATTTAGATTGTCATTCAAAATGGAAAGAATGCATTTTAATTGAAAGTACTATTTTCTCAACTTAATTATTCTTGACGAATATAATTTGGCTGCACAGTAGATTTCACTACTTTTTCGAACTTGGCCTGTTTTTTCACAGAATGTTTTGGTTGAGATTTCTTTAACCGGTCACATTCTCAACTATGTTTTATAAATTCTTAAATATTCCTAATATTATTCCATATTCAAAGTAAATTAAATTTTTGATAAAAAAATGAGTTTAAAATAAAATAAATCAATGGAAGCTGCCACCTAGAAAGACCCCTAAGCAGTGCTATAGTCGTAAAATTAGCAGAAGGTATCCGCTATATGGACAGTAAAATTCAGAGGCTATACGCTATAAACCCGGAAGGGGTATTACTGTAATTTAAAATAAAATGTACAACCTTGTACAGGGTATACGTTATTTGATATCTGCTTTATACCGCCAGGATACCTTCCACTACAGCCCTGCCCCTAAGCATATTTTTCTATTTTCATGTTATTTTTTGATAAATCTTGACACAAAAAAGGAAAGATATAGATACGACCAGGGCTGTAGTTGAGGGTAGATGTACGGCTTATACTCTGTGGTTTGATCTCAGCTAATAGGGTATACCCTGTGCTAGGTTGTGCATTTTATTTTAATTTACAGCAATAACCCCTTCCCGATTTATACAGTATAACTTCTGATTTTTATGGTCCCTATAGCGTGTGTAATACCTTTTGCTAATTTTACGTCTACAGCACTGGATCAACTTTCCTATAATTTAGGCTTTATGGAAAATTTATCAAAAATAAAAACACCAATTTCGTGCAATATTAAAAACAGAAATAGCTGTCATTCCTATGTATTGGATGGCGAATGGCCACTATTGAAAATAGACACTAATCAAACAATATTTAACCATTTAAAAGACCATAATAATATCAAAGATAGACACACTAATAAGATGTTCTTGTTTGTGAGCTCAAATTAATTTGCGTATGTATTTGCCACAGACACGAAATTCTTAGATACACCACTGAGGAGGGGTGAAAACTTAACAGTTATTTTTTACTAATTAAAAAACTAAATAATTTGTTTTAACAATTCGGTTAAAATTGATGGCTAATTGAGAGGAATCGAGTGAAAAATTGCACAAGCACCCTAGAGCAAAAACCAATTTAGTCAATGATCCAAACGATTTCTATTTTATATAAATCACAAGAATATTTTTTCTTATCAATTTGAGAGGATGATCTTATCGTTTTTTATATATTTAAATTTGATAAGTAAACAAAATATTTGAATTTAAATATCTTGATAGCAAGTTGTACATCTTTTTACACTTTATATAGCCAAATAAAGAAATCAAATATGTGAAAAAAATACTATTTTATAACACTCATTAATTTAGATTTGTGATAAATCTACCCTAGGTGAGATCCTGGTAAATGTATCTTTCTTGACAAGGGGTAATTAATTAAATAAACAAGAACCAATGCGAATGGGATTCACATATGTATATATTTTCAAACTAATTATATTAAAGCAAACTTTCAAAATAATGTTATTTCAAAAAGAAAAGAAAATTCCATTCTCCTCATCTTTCCAGAAAAAAAAAACTATAGAAATATTGGAATTTTTCATTATGTCTGTTGATAAATTTGCAGTGTAATGTAAAAAAAAAAGGAAAAAGGAAATAAGAAAAAGATCCCACGAGTTGTATAAAAGACTGTTTCAAGCATTTGGTTCTCTCTCCGCCTGGAGGACACGGAATGATTGATGAAATTAGGGGGGAAGACGGGACGGACGCTTTTTAAGGCACATGTGCTTTGCAGACGAATCGCAATCTTGACAAAACACACCCTTAGAGTTTATTCCGATTCGCCTTTAGTAATTTAAGAAATATCTTCAAAAGATATAAACTCGTGGCTGTACAGCACGACTTTTTGTTTACCTTTATTTAAAGGGTTCATGACTGTTTATCATTTTTATAAGAAAATTCTCAAATTTTTACCATAAAATCATTTATGCATTAAATATTTATTCCCGAAATTTGAAGCTGATCGTTTCTCCCATTACCGAGAAATAAATTATTGAAAATTTTCCTTTTAACGTGGAAGTAAATGAACCGAGCTTTTAAAAGGGCTATAATATGGTACTTCTATACAAATTATTAATTAAAGAGGTGACTGTGGGTCAGTGGCTAGAGTGTCGGGTCGCTGACTCGAAGATCGCTGGTTCGAGACCGAGTCTCGGCAGATAGATATTTGCAGTCGCCTCCTCTCTTGAATGTAATGGCAACCTACCAAGAGTATAATTCGCTCTTAGTCACCTCTCCAAATTAGCCGTTCGGAACCGGCGCGCAAGTAAAACCCGTATATCTGTGTAAAACAACTAAACACACTCAGCACAGGTATATGTGGAGAGGTGCCGACACCCGTTTCGGGTATGGCACTCGAAGAAGATACAAATTATACCATTTTCAACAAATTTATACAGATCAATAATTCAACTTTTATGAATCGAATGACACATTTTTCAATAGATTTGACAGTTCAGATAATTAGTTATTACGAGGGGTGAACCGCGATTGGAATTAGGTGTATACCGTCTTTGGAAATATTTGAAATTACTTTGGAATTCATTAGATAATCTATTGTCTTCTACTTGGAAATGAAAGTGGAAGTGGAAGTAGGTGTACACAATTTTAGGTCGCGGTTCACCCCTTGGTTATTCATAAATGTAAAAATAAAACGTTATTTGCAGCCAACAGAATATTACAAAAGCACTAGTGTAGAATTCCAACTCTATTTCTTGAAATCGTTTTTGTGTTAAATAAATGTTTTTATAATGAGAAAAAAATTATCTCAATATTCTTTTTATTAATATTATCAAAACAAAGATTTTTATTCGAAATTAACCTCATTATTAACAATTTTTTTTTTATTAAAAAATTTAGTATGCAGACGTTGTCACTCTGCAGAAATACAAAAGATTTTTTCGAAGATCAACCAGATAGATAAGCTGTCCCGAACCTCCTTAAAAGTAAACATTTTAATATCTTTTTTTAATGCCGAAAAGTTTCCGAAAAAGTGAAAACTTTTTCAGACTAGTAAGTTTTTTCAAATTTTTGTGATTTTGACAATTTTTTTCTGCAAATAATTTGCAGGAAAAATTGAATACCTGACTAAAATTCAAGTTTTTTAATACGAGTTTTCCTGCCAAATACAACTCATAAATTAAACAATAGACTCCATAATAGTGTTGGGAATTTTAAGTTTTCTGTTTTAGAACTGACGACTAACGGCTAAATCAGACCAAGTATAATTTAAATGTAATTGTTCAAACCAATCCCATCCGTGACTGGAATGGAATCGGATAAAATTTTCATCATAATTCATCTCATCATAACTGACGTCGACTTTTAAACATTTTATTTTCAAATACTCAAGTCGTTCAAAACAAGAAGCAGAATCAAAATGGAAAACCCCCAAATTCTCAACCTTAAAAACCCCTCAGTCCAATATTATTTTCCAATCTGATCTATCGTACATATCAATCATTAAAAATATTTTAAGTTTTTTCACACATTTCATTAAAAATTTTAAAGCTCTTTAAACCAGGTTTGGCTCAATCCCGCGGGCCGCATCGTAGCCCCTCAACGAACTTATCATTTGCGTGTTTGTTATTTTAAAATAAAATTTGAAATATTGTTGATTTATGCGACTTAACTAATAATTATGATATTTATTGTTTATTTTACCATATAAATATATTTTGTTGTTGGATCAATTTGTGTTTTCATTCCATATCCATGGCTGTAGTATTGTTAGTTAATAGAGTAAAGGGTGTGTAGTTTCACAGTGAATGAAATAAAACTCAAAGAGGTTTATACAAACTCAATATATTTCGGATTATTAGTCCATCATCAGGAGTTTGGCAAGTTAATACTGTATGCGTCGCATCAGAAATTTTTAAAAGTCGTCAATCGGCGCCTTGTAATTCAGGTTGGCCCAATGGCCAGCTCCCACATTAGATCGTATTAGTATTCAATTGCTCTAGAATTGACCGTTTTGCTTATTTCCAATTACAAATATTTAATAGATTTTTTAATGATAAAAATCGAAACCATTTCAAACGAGTCAAGACTCGCATGGACAAGCTGAGACGTGTTTGCAAAAAAATGTTTTCTCGAATATTTCAAATTATTTATTTTCTTTGATGAAAAAGTATCAATTACGTAAAAAATAAATATCAATTTATAAGATACCATATTATTTTCTACTTGCTTTTAGGTGCCTGAAAACGTTTCCTGAGAGTACAAATTGCCAATCTTGAAAGGTTTTGGTTAATGAACTGAAAATTAGTACGCAACTATGTATTTTGCATTGCAATGCACTAAATTTTAGCTTTTTTATCTGAAAACGTTTCCTGATTTTGACTGCAATATTTTCCAAGATTATTTTTTTTATATTTGATTGAAGAGTAAAAATATATAATAATAACATTTCAATTAATAAACACATATTTATTAGCTAGTCTTCAGTGAAAATTTTCCAATGAGAAAGGGAGAAATTCTCCCGAAATTTTTGGGTTTGATTAAACTTTTAAAAATTGTTTTATAAAAGATTTGTATTTATTTTAACAATCAATATTTTTTTTTTAATATTATCAACAAAATCGGTAGAATTAGTATATTTTATCTGCGGCACGGGCAATTTTTTCCTTCAAATGTAGCCGGTGTAAGCCAAAAGGTTGGACACCTCTGCTCTAGACAAAATCGATCTGAAGAAATAGTCTCACTTCTCCAACACTTAATGGTAATAGAATCATTTTTTGTCCTAATTTATAGCCAAAATATTGATTAAAATTTAACTTTAAATTATTTTTCAATTTCGTTTTTTTTCCTTTTCCTGGGGGAGGGGGGGGCCGGCCCGCCTGTAGCCCCCCTGTTGTTGCGCCACTGATAGTATCGCTTATCGTCGATACAAAAAGAGACGAAGCCTCGCTAACAGCAGCCATTTCACTGAAATAATGCGAAAAGTTGTTCCAGTGCAATGGGCAGGTGAAAAGAGGAAAAGTTTTTTAGTCGGTACTACCCGGGTCGTATCCCGGATGTCTTATGGAAGATTTTCCCTCCTCTTAATAAATAAACTGCAACGGATCGTTGCTAAACTTTATCCAAATTCATTTGAAATATTAATATGTTCTTGAGTAAAGTACTTTAAAATATAATTTTACTAAAAACTTTATTTAACCTTTTTTGTGGTCCCCAAGGTACTTAATTAGGATATTAAATTTCATCAAAATTGGTTAAGTCATTTTCAAGATATTTAGAAAAAACTAAAAAGTACTGAAATAAAGTACTAATGTTTGTGGACCGATATGTACCAAAAACTAATCAGCGCTTCATTTTGTTAAACTAATGGTAGGTTTTCAATTTCATTTCAATCAGCGCAAAGGTGTGGAAAAAATCGTGGACGAAAAAAACGATAACACACACACATACATCCATCCATCCGCACGCACTTCCAAAAAAAATGGCACTTTTTGGCCTCTCGACGAGATTCCATGTAATTTTTGGCAAAACCGTCACGTGCTAAAATTCAATCTCATTGAATACTTCAATTTGTGACCTTAATTGAGTCTATGGGTTCCGTAGTCTTTACCTGAGGACCCTTTGAAGTCGCGCTTGCCGCGAGAGCGATTCCAATACTTTCTCCCATGCTTCGCATTGGATAAAGTAAAAAAAAAAATTCAAGAGCTGAAATTCGGATCCTTTGTGCTCTTTCTCTCTAGTTAAACTATTCAATGAAAAAACACCTAAATTTATAGACAGGCTAAGTAGTGAGTTTTGAAAAAAATTTCACTTTTTCTTCATATTTTTTTTAATTGAATCGCACGTACTTTAACCCAAAATCATAAATTAATTTCGATTATTCAAATTACGGTATTTTTGAATTGTTAAAGGAATTTTTAAGAGTTTCTTAATAACCTTGAAGCTTGTTTCTCACTGAAATACCTCAAATATTGACTCAGTCAACTAAGTTGTCAATCTCAATTGAGTAAGGTCCAATGAAATAGAAAATGGTACACAATGTATTTAACACTGTCGAGCATGTAGATTTGAGATTTTAAATATTAAATTCACATTTCCTCGTTCAATTGTAAATCTTAATCACATTTTTTTAAGTGTAATTTATGAGCTAAAATTCTGTTGACATTTATTAAGATAAATATTATATTGTTGAAATTTTCGAGGTTAGTTTTTGTTTGTTTATTTATTTTTTTAATTTTAATGTTTTTTCTTTTCTGTTAAAGATCACCTTGAACGATTTAAAAAAATATGAAATAGAGATAGTCTCGATTTGAGGGAGTGTGTGCTGCATTGTGAATCTTAACTAGTTCACTCCTGTTTAGAATTCAATCTACTGTTTTGCAGATAGAAGAAGAATGATAAACATTGGGAAGAGTAACAAGTTAATTTTTTTACATTCTATTAACAATTATTCAATTAAAAATAAATAAATTATACAATATACATATTTATATAGCTCATGAGTGGGATGGGTAATGACGTAGGAAGTCAAGTTCGGTTATTAAAGCTGAAGTTTAACTTGAGAACCCCCAGGAATTGTGTAACCAGCATTGTCCAGGTTAATAGCAGACAAATTGAAAAAATCCTAATACAAGAAGATGGATGTACTTTTAAGTTTGTCCAGACACTTGCGCTTTTGAAATAAAAATCTCCAGATAAATTTGAGGCTGATAGTTCCAAACAAGTCAAGGAAGCTTATAGTTTATAGACTCTGATAAAATTTTTAAGAAAAAATTAAAAAAATGCAGACAAACTAAATGCAACATAATCATACACAAGGTATAAAATATTATTATCTTAGTTTAGTTTTCAACTAAACGACGAAATGTTAACACGAAATTACTTTTGAAGTCGGTGCCAAACCAACTATACCTTTTATGAAGCGAGCATACCTCGACGGATCGTACTTAGTACGTTTGGCGGGTACGCTCGCTTACTAGGTTAGTTTGTTTGGCACCGACTTTAAAAAGTAATTTCGTGTTAATATTTCGTCGTTTAGTTGTAACTAAATAAGATAATAATTATTTTATACCTTTTAGTGTATTTTTGTTTGTTGCATTTAATTTTTTGAAGTCGGTTTTTATTTTTTTCTTAAAAATTTTTATATTTGTTGCATTTAATTTTTTGAAGTCGGTTTTTTATTTTTTTCTTAAAAATTTTTATTTTTCTTTTTAGTGATGTTATTAATTATTTATTGTCGACTTCCCTGCTATTCCTGTTTTAATTAATAAAAAAGATTTGCCCAACACCTGCTAATCATTCATTTAATAATATTAGGTACTTACGTATTATGTACAAAATCAGTAAATATAATTAAAAATTACTTTTTTCAATATATTAAAAGAAAGTACCGAAGCCCCGTTTAGGCATGTACTATAAATTTGAACCAAAAATTATTGTAAAGTAAAATTGTATAATAAGTTGGTTACTCAATAAATAATAATAATAAGAATAAGAATAAATACTTACGTATTAACGCCACCGCAGCTATATATTTGGCGGTTTTTAAATTTCGCCAATCTACACCTTAATTTTTGAAATAAATCATAAAATAGAATAAATCAGTTCCCCTCTGTCAAAAAACAACTTGAATAGGTTCGGTTTATGATCTCAGTTTGATTAGATAAAAAAAAATGCATTCCCAAACAAACATTGCAAACAACTTGAATAGGTTCGGTTTATGATCTCGGTTCGATTAGATAAAAAATGCTGATACATTAACGCCACCGCAAGGTTTGTTTGGGAACGCAATCTTTTATCTAATCGAACCGAGATCATAAACCGAACCTATTCAAGTTGTTTTTTGACAGAGGGAACTGATTTATTCTAATTTATGATTTATCTCTAAAATTAAGGTGTAGATGGGCGAAATTTAAAAACCGTCAAATCTGTAGCTGCGGTGGCGTTAATACGTAAGTACCTAATTTTAATATTAATAATAATGTTCAATTTCAAGTTTATTGGAAATAAGCTGACGTGTTCTGATGTGGCCATCCACTTGACTTTACCATACAACCTGGCCCCTCACTTATATTTAATATTTAATAAAATTATTTATAATCATGTAGGGGAGGGGGTTAGTTTTTGCATTTTTAGACTCCTGGGACCCACTGATTATGTATACAAAATTTGGTTGAGTTTGGTAAATGGCAAAGATTTTTATTTTTTGACCCTCTCCTCCCTATTTCGGGCGGTTAGTTTTTGCATTTTTAGACTTCTGGGGACCCACTGATTATGTATACAAAATTTGGTTGAGTTTGGTAAATGGCCAAGATTTTCATTTTTTGACCCTCCGCCCCCCTCCCCCATTTTGGGCGGTTAGATTTTGCATTTTTAGACTTCTGGGGGTCCACTGATTATGTATACAAAATTTGGTTGAGTTTGCTCAAACAACCTAGATTTTTAATTTTTAATCCCCCCTTGAACCCCCTTAATTTTGGGTCGATATGCACCAAAATCTAATCAGCTCTTAATTTCAATGGACCAAAACTGTGAAATTTGGTTTCGATATTCACACTAGTTTTTGAGCTAGCACGTACACAAATTTGGTAACGCACAGACTAACTAATTAACTAACTAACTAACTAACAGACATTTTGACACAACAATTATTATCTCGAAAAATATAATTTTTTCGATGTTCACTTATTAGAGCTTTTTTGTAGACCTAAATGCCATGGTTTCGCTCAATTTTTTTAATCGAAATAGTTTCAACCACTTTTTTCATGCACGATTACAATACTTGACCATACCCTGTATGGTAAAGTAATAATACTATTTTTATTTATTCCCGGACTGTCTTCCATTCAATCCTCAGTTATAAATAAATTGGTGTTCTATATCGTCTGTTGATTAAATGAATGATGAGTAAGTATACTCAATAAATGGATTTCTATTAAGAGAGAGAAAGAGAGAGAGAGATAAGCATTTGTTTCAAATTAAAATCGCAGAGTGGAATTATTTGAGGCTGAGCGCATAATGAGAAAGAACCTTAATCAAGCGCTTGCTTTACTCCCAGCTCCAATCGAAGGCTACATTAATTAACCATCGCGAAGATTTTCAGCTCGCCCTTATTTAGAGTTGCAGTAATTATTTATTTATTTCTTTATGACATCGAGAGGGGCAATCACCAAATGGCTATAAATATTTGCAATTCATTTTTCAAATATTTCGATTTGAATTTCTGTATCACGAGAATGCGTCAATTTTAATTACAGTGTTTGTTTTTTGTTGTTTAATAGGGATGTTTGGTATGTTCTGTTTGCCAAAGAGAGCAGTTTGGAGCACCAGAGGCCAACGTTTATTAACTCTTTCGATTAGTTTTTTACTAAGCAATTATAAAACAATTTGACTGATAGAAAAGTGAAATTAAATGAAACCAATTGATGTGTGTGTGGCTGATTTGCCTTTCATGTTTGTTTTCTTTGAAAAATTAATACTAGTAGTTCAAAAATATGCAAATACAAGTCTTTTAAGTTCCTCATTCTTGCCTAGATTAATTTAGATATATGAAATTTTCAAACATTAAAAATAATTTTTTCATCAATCTATACTGCCAGTCAAAAAAAGCAACACTTGAAATTTTTATCGAAAGAGAAGTTTCGGCTAAAATCATTTGTATTTGATAGATATTGACAAGTCACCGATAAGTCTGTAGAAAATAAGAGAATTCATTGAAAATGATAATATTGCACTTTTAATATAAATTTTCATAAATATAAAAAAAAGCCAGCTGATAATGATTAGAAAGCAAACAGCTAACGGGAAGTTATTCATATAAATAATAATTTTCTTTCTTTCTTTTCAGTTGACTCGGAAACACTGGCGAGGGAGAGTGGGTGTCTACTGTCTGTGTACTAGAGTCCATAGGGCTATGGGGTGCTAAAGATGGGATTCAAACCATCCCTTAAGGTAAGAATAGCCATTTACTTATTTATATTTTATTTTTATATCTATCTATTTATCTATACTTATTATAATTGGACTGCGTGACGACGCAGACGAGATTTTTAAATTTTAAAACCCACTAATACTTCATGACAAATAAACTTTATTAAAATTAGAAAATTTAAATTATTATAACGAAAGAGGATGACGGAGGAGGGAGAGGATACCAATCGATTTGATTGGGGAATAATGGAATTTAAATAATTATCGGAAAAGAGGTTTTTTATCTAATTAGATTTTTCCTCTTATTAAAAACAAGGACTAAAGATGAATAAGGACACTCGATGGTGGAGAAGCAATCTCCGAAATCGAAGCTAAAATACAAGGTATACATTAATTAATGTAAAATAATTGGTTTAATAAAATTTATAAAAAAAAAAAAAAAAAATTATTATAACGAGAGAGGAGGGGAGATACCAATCGATTTGATTGGGGAATAATGGAATTAAATAATTATCGGAAAAGAGGTTTTTTTATCTAATTAGATTTTTCCTCTTATTAAAAACACGGACTAAATATGAATAAGGACACTCGATGGTGGAGAAGCAATCTCCGAAATCGAAGCTAAAATACAAGGTATACATTAATTAATGTAAAATAATTGGTTTAATAAAATTTATAAAAAAAAAAAAAATTATTATAACGGAAGAGAGGGGAGGAGATTGACAACCAATCGACTTGATTGGGGAATAATGGAATTGAAATAATTATCGGAAAAGAGGTTTTTTTATCTAATTAGATTTTTCCTCTTATTAAAAACAAGGACTAAAGATGAATAAGGACACTCGATGATGGAGAAGTAATCTCCGGAATCGAAGGAAAATACAATGTATACATTAATTAATGTAAAATAATTGGTTTAATAAAATTTATATAAAAAAAAAAATTATTATAACAGGAATAGCAGGAAATTGGACAAAAATTAAAAACACAGAGTTTCTATTAAATGAGCCAGACGTTATGGTCAATTTATTTTGAGGAAGTCTTTTAAGTTCCTCATGCTTGCCTAGATTAATTATTTAGGAATATGAAATTGTCAAATATTGAAAATACTTTTTTCATCGATCTACACTGCCCGTTGGGGAGTCGGGTTGGCCGAGCTGGCTAAGTCGCTGGCTCCACTTCAGCATCGTTGATGAGGATGTCCAAGCGGGAGGCCCGGGTTTCGAGCCTGGCTAGCATATAAAATTTCTTCCGACTAAAACTCGGCTCCCTCACTAACACTACTAACACTTTACTGATGTGCTGTCTAAATGGGCTTTGTTCCCGATGATAATAAATAAATAGAAAAAGCAACACTTGAAATTTTTATCGAAAGAGAAGTTTCGGTTAAAATACCTAAGAGTGCATATTTTTAATTAAAACTTTATACGAATGCACGATGTTTCGACACCTATTTCAGGAGAAATTTTCATGGGCTTTGAAAAAAGTGGCTATTGGTAGGATTTTTTATAAGTGTGCCAAATCTTAGTCCACCCGATAGCCCTACATAGGACGATTCTAAAATTATTACTGAGGGTTGGCAGACAGCGACTCAAAGCAACATGCGATGTACGATATATGGAAAAACTTTTGCCTCATTGTGCAAAATTTTTATTTCATTTTATTTTATTTTTTTCTTGAATTTAAAATGTCTACAAAAAGCAGACTTTAGAAAAAAATTTCCAGGAAGACATTTAGATGGATGAATTATAAATGATATTTTACATTAATTTTTCTTTTTGATTAATACTGGTTTCGCATTACAATTTATTGTCATTAATTAATCATGCTAAGAGAGGGATTTCTGTAAATCATCCCTCAGTAGATCGAAAGAATCCCCACAGCACTTGAAAACGAGTTGAGTGCTATGTGACGAAACGTCGTGGATTCTCGTGAGATTTTTTCTTTAAAAATGTATAATCTAGATTATAGTTTCCCAACGTGGGCGATACCACCCTCCCCCCCCCCAGTAGGTGCTGGAGCCTTCCATGGAGGCGGTAGCGGATCCAGAGGCAAATGGGGGTAGTTGAGGCAGTCAAGAGGAGCGGTTAAATAAATAAATAAATTAAATACATTTATTATATTTAATATTTTTTATAATTATTTATTTTTAATAAGATTGAAATAATTTTTGGAGACGGACTGATAAAAAAAATTGATTAAAAAAATTTTTCTTTTATATAATTATATATTAATTGTATTTATAAAAAAAAATTGTGATGATCTTGTTTGTAATGATGGCCAAATCCCATTTTAATTAGTTAGAGACCCTGAAGAAGGAGGGAATAGCCTCCGAAACGTCGGCTTATGAATAAAAAGATAGTATAAATTATCTTCTTTTTTGGACTGCCTCATCAACATCCACTCAATTTTATTTTTAATATTTTAATATTTCATATAAAATTAACAATTATGGATTAGGGGGGCGTTGTATTTTTGTTCCCTTCTAAGGAGGGCGCTGGTCCGGAAAAGTTTGGGAATCACTGATCTAGATACTTTCAGCGGAAACTTTTTTTGTTATAAATCTAATCATTTCTAAATAATATCTTATTTAATGAACAATTTTCGTATATATGTATAAATCTATACTTATTATAATTGGCTTGCCCGAAGACGCCGAAGTGATTTTTTTAATTTTTAACCCCACTAACAGTTCATGACAAATAAAATGTATTAAAATTAGGAATGTTGTTAGAGTTCGTGGCTGTGATGAAACTGTATTATATGAAGGAGGAGGTATCAGCCAAAGTTGGATGCGCTGGGTTCAATAAAACACCCTGAATAAAACGTTTCGGCCTGAATTTATTAAGCCATCTTCAGTTAATTGGGAGTTATACACAAAATGCGGTACACACATGTGATAGAACCAAGCTTTGTCAAAAATAAAAATTGTAGCTTCATGTAAATTTATAACTTGCCTGTGCTCAAAGGCTCAGAATGAATTAGGAAATTTAAATTATCATTTTTTTGCAACGAAATTTTCTCTGGAGAGAGACGGACTGGTAGAAATTTTAATTGAATGTAATGGAAGGCAGCCCAGAGGTAGTGAGGAAAGAAAATATTAACACATATCAAATAAGGTGTAATTTATTGGAATCCTTCCTCCTTTTCTTTCAAACCGACGTTTCGGAGGATTTTTCCCTCCTTCTTCAGGGTTTCAAAGGGTCAATGAATGAAACAAATAAAATGTTTCCTTCTTCTCTCCACAGTAGTGTTCAAAAACTTTCTTCATTTTTAACAAAGGCATAGAAAAACAATTTTTTTTCCTCCTTTTCTTAAATCTAATTAAGAAAAGGAGGAAAAAAATGTTTTTCTATGCCTTTGTTAAAAATGAAGAAAGTTTTTGAACACTACTGTGGAGAGAAGAAGGAAACATTTTATTTGTTTCATTCATTGACCCTTGAAACCCTGAAGAAGGAGGAAAAATCCTCCGAAACGTCGGTTTGAAAGAAAGGAGGAAGGATTCCAATAAATTACACCTTATTTGATATGCGTTAATTTTTCTTTCCTCACTACCTCTGGGCTGCCTTCCATTACATTCAATTTAAATTATCATTTTAAAACCCACAACGGAGTCCAGTAAGCGTAGGCGTAGACTCCTGCCAGCAAGCTTTGCAGCTGGTAATATTATAAATTACATGTTTTATAATACAACCTGTATTTGTTAGATATTGAGAAGTCACCCAAAAGTCTGTAGAAAATAAGAGAATTCATTGAAAATGATAAGATTGCACTTTTAATATACATTTTTTTAAAAATAAAAAAAGCCAACTGATAATGATAAGAAAGCGAAAAGCTAACGGGAATTTATTCATATGAATAATAATTTTATTTCTTTCTTTTCAGTTGACTCGCGAACACTGGCGAGAGAGAGTGGGTGTCTGCTGTCTGTGTACTAGAGACCATAGAGACTATAGAGTGCTAAAGATGGGATTCACAACATCCCTTAAGGTAAGAATAGCCATTTACTTATTTATATTTTTTATCTATGTATCTATCTATACCTATTATTTTTATCTATGTATCTATCTATACCTATTATAAGCGGCTTGCGCAACTACGCCGTAGTGATTTTTTAATTTTAAAACCCACTAATAGTTCATGACAAATAAAATTGATTAAAATTAAGAAATTTAAATTATTATAACAGGAATAGCAGGAAATTGGACAAAAATTAAAAAGACAGAGTTTTTATTAAATGAGCCAGACGTTTTGACCCATTTAACAGAAACTCTGTGTTTTTAATTTTTCTCTGCTATTCCTCTTACAAATTTATTATGGATGCGAAAGATACAAGAATAAATTATTATTTTAAAACCTACTAAGGACTCCAGGGGCTAAGCCATCTAGCCAGCAAGAGGCCGCCGAAGGTTGGCTTCGCAGCTAGTGTAGGTATATATATTTCTATAGAATCGGTTTCTCGAAAACGGCTCATACGATTTCTCTTACTAAATCCGACGATACGCAGGATCGTCCCTTCTTTTTCAGAATTAAAAGGGTCAACAAAGGAACCCCAGTGCTTATTAATATTATTTTTAATTGCAATTAAACTCGCAACTTTATGCCTTGATGATGGTCGGAGCGTGTCAATACTTTGGCAAAAAAATAAATTAAATTTTTTCATTTTTATTTAATTTTGGCTGCAAATAAAAATGGACTTTTTTTACCTGAATTTAAAATTAAAAATAATATTAATTTATTGCGTTTAATTGTAGTAAAAAAATTACGAAGCTGTCCGCCAGGTACTTATTTATAAACTCATTATAGTAGTGATAAATTAAGACTATTTTATCTATATCTATTTTTTTAATTCATTTATTCGAAATAATTTCTATCGTTCAGCACTTAGTATAATTAAAAATTCCTCACCAAAAAGTATAAAGTAGTAAGATTGGTTTGACGCAAACTGATATAAAAAATAAATAAATAAATATTTCGTTTTGCAAAAATCTTGCCAACCAATCAGAGTAAATGAAGATCCATGTTTTGACATTACAAACAGACAAAATAAAAAGAAATCCACCATCAGTCATGTTTACATCCATCTGTCACCGGCTTGGGTTTTTTTTCGCCCCCATTTCATTTGTAAGCTCTATTTTTATGAAACGATATCGTTAATTTTCTTTTTTTATCCCTCCAGTTTTCGTGTCACTTGTCACACCCCACGCCCAAGGGGTTGGTTTGCGCTGAGTTTACGGAGGGTTATTTCCCACCAATTGTAAATCAATTCCATTTCACTCGCTTAGCTTCGAAGAATAACTGCTTCGTTTGCAATTCTTTGGACTGAATTTTGAATTTCTTCTTCTGCTTGGAATTCGATAGAGAACAATATCAATCATCTTAAATTATCCAAAAGAATTGATAAGCTTATAAAATTTTCTTTATGATAGCACACGGTTCATTTCATTTAATTACGTAACCCTTTTAGCACATTTGGTCTAGAAGAGGTTTTCTAGATACTAGAAGATCTTCTAGACATCTTAAAAAAATTGAAAGACAATATGTGCTGAATAAGACATATTCTAGAGCAGTGTCCCGTAAACTTTTTGTGTTCGAGGTACACCTATCAAATCAAGAAATTTTAGATATACACCAAAGAAATAAAACCAATGATTATTTAATAAAGGGTGTTTTTTTAGAGGTTCACAACTTTGAATTAAAATAAAACAAAGAAAAATATTTTTAATATCAAGCTTTATTGGAAAGATAATTTTATGCCATTAAGGTTTGAATAGTGTTCAATCGTTTCTGGTTTATCAGCGAAGGCGAGTGGCTTGATATATCCCAAAAGACGATTGATCACTTGGAACACGACATTCGGCGAATTATTGGCAAAATATGGCCGCAATTGCTGCGAAAAGTGTGTGAAGATTGGAAATCCTGATTGCGCCATCTAGGCACCAGCCGCGGCGGCCACATAGCCGAAATCATATTCAAACATTATTGACATACAATTAATTTTTCAATAAATCCAGTTTCATTGATATTAAAAATATTTATCTTTGTTTTATTTTAATTTAAAGTTGTGAACCTCTAAAAAAACTCTTTATTTATTTATTATTAAAATCAATATAAATATGAAAAGATGTTTAATGAGAAATGTGAGCCTGCTTAACTGACTACAAGGCTCAAATTCGCTCCTGTCTTGAATATTGCTCGCATTTGTGGAGAGGGGCCTCCAAGCATTCTCTTAATATACCTTAGATGCAATCCAGAGGCGAGCTATCAGACTGATAGGCGATCCTACATTAACTGACACTCTCGACTCCCTAGCCTATCGTAGATCTGTCTCCGCCCTTTCCCTTTTTTATAGATATTACCATGGCTTTTGTTCTGACGAAATAAAATCGATAATCCCACCAAAGTCTTCATTTGCGCGAGATACACGATTTTCTAAAATTCAACACCCCTACGCGCTTAAGCTGGATACTAATCGAATAAACGCATTCGCCAATTCATTTATCCCTATGACATCTAGAGACTGGAACTCTCTTCCCCCGACCGTCTTTCCAGCAACTTACTAGTATAACCTTCAATCTTTCAAAACCAGCATCCACAGATACCTTCGACTGCTACCCAATCCCTAAATCTCCCCTTATCTTCACGTTACAAGGGTCCACCACGGACTAAAGAGGTTGTACCTTCTTGGTGCAACTTCTTCTTGTATCAATATCATTATAAAAAAAAAAAACTTAGCACAAGCGATAGACAAAATTTGGAGCAATCTTTGATAAGGCCTCTCTCATCTCTTGCTACTCGCAAAACTCTCAGCTATGTGTAGGTGCATTATCTTCATAAAATTTGATATTTTTCCGCGGCACACCAACTAATGACCACGGTAAACTAGTGTGCCGAGGACTTTTGCGGAACACTGTTCTAGAGCGAGTGTGCTATCTGGGAAGATGACGAGATCTTGTAGTTATTTTTGGGAATTGACAAGAACGTGGAATCATACAAGTTTCTCACTTGTTTCAAATAAAGAAAGAAAAACTTTTTCAACACTCGGATATGGTCTTTGAAATTTTTGAGATTTTTGTAATTTTCCTAAGTGTGTCGGGTATTTTTTCATGCCTTTTATCAGTCTATAAATATTTGTTTCTTGAAATAATTCTTCAACTATGTCCTCAATCGGAGTAAAAACTTATTTTAAAATCAGAAAAAAATAAAACACTACCTAGAGTGAATGAAGCCTCTATCAAAGGCAAAATCAATCGTTTTTTGACGAGTCTATGGACCAAATGAGCTTGAAACTCGTTTGAACTTATTGCTTGATCTTATTATTACAAATTTGTATTCCGCATTTGCTGGATAGCTACTACAAATTAAAATTAATAAAAATTCGATTTGTTTCTGAATTTTCATCTTAATGTTCTAAATAAAAAGAATCATGCGCATTAAAATTACACACAATTTGGCACCGAGGCGAACCTTCATTTTCAAGTTCTGTTAGTTAGCAGAATTCAGACAGAGAATAAAAAAGGTCAAGTAAAGAAGTTTTCGTAGTTTTATTTATTTATTTGTTTTTATTGATACACCAAAAAAGTACATCCTCTTTAGTCCGCCGTGGACCCTTGTATCATGAAAATAAGAAGCGATTTGGGGATTTGGTCGGAGTTGTGGATGCGGGTTATACCTATGTAGCTGGGAAGAAGGCCTGAGAAAGAGAGTTTATATCCTTCAATATACTTGAGATTTCAAATTTGTTTGCATGTTTCTTTGATAAAGAGCGAATACAAGAATTAATAGAATTTTTTTATAATTGTATGTTCAATGGTTTGAAAATCTCGTTATGTACCATATAAAAATCGAGTAAAATGGGTACTTTGACGTCTGCCTATACCGTCATTTTAAAGTTAATTAAATTCAAAAAAAATACATATTATATTATTAATAGGATCTTTACAGGAATACCGCACACCCCATGACAATTTTTCATTTTTTTCGACTTCAGCAAAATTTGAACCTTTTTAAAATATTCGATTGAAATTTTAATACGATTTTTGATTTCTAGAAAAATAGATACATATTTGTAATTTCAAGATTGTTTCTTATTTAATTTTCGAGCTATAATGCTCTGACAAATGGAAAGACAGTTAGACATAAAAGCAACACTAAAATAGGATTCTATTTACGTTTGATCAGAACCCTAAAAATTAAAGATGAAATTTTTCTTTATACTTCAGACATAAACAAGTATATGGACAAAAATGAATGAGAAATGTTAAATATTTACTAGTAGTATTACTAGGCTTACCGAGTAATTGATTAATCGATTATAGCATAAGAAAAGGTTTATGGCCCTTTTATAAAAATAATTTTGAATGGAATAAATTTATTTTATTTCAAATTTGGAGATATTTTTTGAAAAAATTGCTAAGAGTAGGTAATCATATTTGCCTGCAAATCGCATCATAATTGTATATCTTTCTCTCAAGAGTTAAAAGACCAGAGATACGCACACTTAGAAGCACAAAACACCTGTATTTTCGGATTAGGGTTAAAAACTAATATATTTATTAGTATTATATGTATGAAAAATCGTAGTATAATGCATTGTCCTGCCTCTGTGCACCCCTTAGGCGGTATACCAGGAATATTGCTGTAGGAATCAAATTATCCCATGATTCTTAGCCTCATCCTTTTGGAATAACTTGTGTTGACGCAAACCCTAAATTGACTATTCCGTCTAAATTAAATCTTGACGTAATTATTGTTTAGCAAGTTAACTGACTTCAAAGTTAAATACAAACAGAATACCAGTGAATTGAATTATTTTCTATAACTTTAGCCAACATTTCATAGTCGGGATGAAGGGATGAAACAAGAATCGAAATGAAAACTAATATCAATTAATTAAAAAATTATGTTACCTTTAGAGTGAATAATTTAATCTTTTAAAAAAGTATTTTATTTTAATTAAAGGATTAAAATGAAATATAACCATTTGCACAAACCAAAGCTGAAATGTTGACCCAGGACAGGCGCAAGAGTCTCCTATCAAGGGCAATGAATTTCCAATTTCGTTTTAGATCCATTTAGTTGAAAATAAATCTCACATTAAATAAATTATTAATACTCGAAACTTTTAGCAATATTTATTTTATGGAACTATTTTATTTCTCCAAACTGAGAAGGAGAATATTATTACTCGGTTCGCCTGTGTGTAAGGCAACCCTAAATATTCGATTCACTTGATTTTTTTATTATTATATAAAGCTCACTCAAGGTCGAAAAACATTGCCATCAATTTTTTAACTACATATTTTCTCACAAGCAATCGATTTCGCATTTTGCAAGCACACCCTTTGTTAAATTTTTTTTTTTTTTTAATGATATTTATGTGAGAAGGAGATACACCAGAAGGTGGATCCCCTAAAGGCCTGTATGGGCTGGCCCCTCCATCGTGAAAAGAACAAAGTAGAAGGAAAAGAAGCCGGGATCACGAGCCAATCTCAGAGACTTAGATACAATTCAATATCCAATTTACTAAGGTTTTAGGGGCTTCTTCGAGCAGTGGTAAATTCTCCGCCCGATAAATTCGGTTAAATTTATCTCCCACTTAATTTTTATTACCAGACCCTAAACTTACATAAAAAATGTCTGGGTATAGCCGGGAATCGAACCCGAGACTTCCAGGTTGCCAGTCAGTTACTCTGACTGACCATTACACCACGGAGGCGGACGAATGAAGCAACGATAATAAGCAAATATTCAAAATTGGGTGTAATGGTGGGGGGGGGGGGGGAATAAAATTGAATTTTTAAGATATGGACCAAATTTTACACAGTTACTCTTTAGAGGTCTGGGAAACTACTGAGGTATATATGGTATGTTACTTATTATCTATCTGAAATGTGGGATATGGAAGCAAAAATTAAAGTTCGAGGCCCTTATCCCAACTGAACCAAATTTTACAGTTATTCTTCAGAACCATATGAACCTATTGAAGAATATATTAACACCATGGTGAGGGGGTAGTGGAGGGTGCAAAATTTATGTTTTTTTATAATAATATATTGAAAGGAAAAAATTATTTATTGAATGTAGAGATAATAACAAAATACAAATCTTTTAAAAAACAATCTTAGAAACGTTTATGAACTCAGACGTTTCGAGAGAATTTCTCCCTTTATCAATGGCAATTTCAAATTTCAAAAAAAGAAAAAAAATGTTGCTTTCTCTGTTTAGAAAGTAACTTTTTTTAAAATTGCCATTGATAAAGGGAGAAATTCTTTCGAAACTTCTGAGTTAATAAACGTTTCTAAGATTGTTTTTTAAAAGATTTGTATTATTTATAATAATGTTTATTTTATAATAACATTATTAATATTATTAATAATTTTATAATAATATTTAAATATTACTTCAAGTGTCTCCTATGTTTCTTCTATATTCATGATATAAAAAATATCAAGGTATACAGTCCTAAGGCTTTATTAACGCAGCCATCCACCTCCATTCAGCTCTATCCCATAAAATAAGTAAAGGTTGCAGGAAATCGAACATTTTTAATAAAAACACGCCATTTACTTTTGGATACTATTCGACGATCATGTTTTCTAGTCAAATTCATTAAAAACACCCCAGGTTCCAAATCAATTAAATAATTGGTATCCATTGCTATTAAATAAGTGAAATTCGACTTTTTTTAATACAAACAAGTTATTGGATTCTGGCTACATTCAGACTCTTTAACATATTTCAAGAATTCAAATAGAATATGTCTGAAGAAGTTTCAAGAGAGAATATGTATAGGATTAAATGATTAATTGAAACGTAACCAAAAAACAATAAGGTATTTAAATTAAAAAGTCCACTTTGCATTATTTAATAATTATAAACACTAACTCTCTAATTGATTTGGAATCTCTTTTTTAAGAATTTAAAGACCCAGAGAAGTCTCAACAAAGAATGGAACCCTAGATAAAATAAAACAACATGTTTTTATTAAAACAATGGCCAATTTACGGAATTCTTCACTTATTTCTATATTATTGAATATTCCAGATTTAACATAGTTGTATTAATTAATAAGTACCTGGAGGCACCGAGCGATGCTCGGTAACTTCTTCATTCGGTTAAAAGCTTTATTTTGATATTATTTTTAATTTAAAATTCAGATAAAAATGTCGATTTTTATTTGAGAGCCGTTTTCAAATTAAAAAAAATACAAAAATAAATAATATTCGCCCACTGTACCCCTCCCCACCCACCTCCACCCCGCTCGACCCCACCCACGAAACCTCGCCCTACCCCCGGATCCCCCACCACTGCACCCCGCCTCCTTCACCTGTTTTGATTCAACCATATGATTCATTTTTATTCATCCAATTGTTAATAAATAAAACCTATCAAAATGTGTTGTTTTTTCAGAAAATTGAGACCTGCTTATGCGAAATACATTTTTAAATAAATTCTTGATTATTTTTTATTCTATTAAATAAATAAAGTTCTTTATAAAAACAATTATAAAACGTTTATTAATATTTCTAACGTTTAGGGAGAACAAAATATGTTAAAATCGACAATCACAATACTTCTTCAAGGCCTTTGAGAATAAAGGATTAACCCGACCCATTGTCTGCCTGGGTACAAAAGGAAAAGAGTAACCTTTTTTAAAACCCTAAGAATGGGATTTGTCTACCTGAGAATAATTAATTTGATTACGAAAAAACCCATCAAAAACAATTTTGTCGAAGATGAGACCGTGACACATCGAATTGTCACCCCAAAAACCCCCTAACCCGTGAATTTCATCAAAATCGGTAGAGTCGTTTTCAAAATAGAACCAAGATACAAATATATATATACAAACAAATATATATATATATAAATAAATAAATATACAATTTTTGCTCGTTTAATAAGAGTAGATTTCTATACATTTACGATAAGTTTCAAAATCTTCAATTTTTCACTTTTCTCTACAATTTATTAATGAATTATTACTTTTCTTCGCTTTAATTAATAATCTCTTATAAATAGAAAATAAATAATCTCTTAATATTATTTTGAATCGAAAATTATTCAAATGATCGTTAATATCCAGGGCCAAAGATTCCAGGAGAGAGCAATCGAGATGCTCCATTCGAAATTACCTTCGCGACTTATACACAGCTGTTTGATATTTTATATTAAGCTTTCCAGAATCCCTAGCAATGCAAAATATATTTGTAATTATAAATTATGTTGATTAATGTCCATTATAATTAGTAGATTAAAAATTCAGTTTATTGGACAAAGTTTTTTTATTGAAGCTCTTCTTCAATTTTTGTACAACGTTTCGTCTCTCTCGAGACATTTAAAAAAATTGAAGAAGAGCTTCAATAAAAAAACTTTGTCCAATAAACTGAATTTTTAATCTACTAATTATAAATATTTATCCAGGTTAATATCATTTAGCTAGAAGAATAAGAAACTCTCCTTTAACCAAAAAGATACTTAGCTAAAAGTTCAAATATCTATATCTTTTGATTATTTATACAGTCGAACTTCCATTTATCAATATTCTCTCTGAATAATTTATGCTACGGTGGTTAAGTTGTTTAGGGGCCGTCTATAAATTTCGTTACACGAATTTCAAGATTTTTAGACCACCCTCCCTGCCCCTGCGTCACATTCTGTCACATTTTTCCCTGCCCCTGCGTCACATTCTGTCACATTTTTATTGAGCCCCTCTGTTTTGTGACGTCACACTATCACTTTTATACCCTATAATTTAATTATTGTATAATTTTTTTTATAATTTAAAATATATTTTAAGTTTAATTTTTTTAATTTGATTTTTGTGACATCAGAATTTTTTTAGATCCCTGGGCCCCCCTGTCACATTTTATCATAAATCTGAGATTCCCCCTCCCCCCTTACTGTATGAAGTACTTTATGGACGGTCACTTATCAGGAAAAATGTTTTGACGGAAACAGTTTAGATTACGGCTTGAAATTTATTCCTATCCTTCCTGAAGATATTTTTACCTCCCTGAATAAAAGTGAACTTTATTTTAAAACGGTTTCGGCAAAAATACATTAGGGATTATTTAGTCCAAAATAAATAAAAATGTCGTTTTGTTTTTTGTAAACGAACATAAATTTTTTGGTAAATTATGACGTAATTTGCAAATAACATAGATATTTGTACATTTTTAAAAATACCTTTCTTAATGGTAAAAAAATAACTGAACATAAATATTTTTATATAGTCAGAATTTTGAGTAGTAAATTACTCTATGATATAGGCGGGGTAATCCATTAAACTTATAGATAATATCAATTTTTATTTAATTTAAAAAAATTGATATTATCAAGTATAATTGATTACCCTCAACTATATCATAGAGAAATTTACCACTCAAAGTTCTGACTATATAACATTTATCTGTGGACTGAAGGAAAATCGAAATAAATGTTTTTAGTAAAAAAAATATTCTTAGTACGTATTTCTGTATATAGAAATTTCTTTCTATGTATCGAATTTTTTCTTGGAACCTTCCTTCACATTTATATAGAGGTTCGATTGTATTTCTTAAAAAATGTCTAATTAGAAAATTAATTTTTAGTATATAATATACAAAGTTTTCATTTCTATTTAATGAGAACAACCATGTTGTACAGTAAGATAAAAAAAAATTAAGTTAAACATTAAAGTATTTTTTATTTATATTCACGAAAAAAATGTATTTAATTATACGAAACGAAATTACCTTTTGAACAAGGGTTCTCAAACTTTCTGTTTGCAGACCAGCTTTTTTTCATTTTCATTCCATCAAAAGACGAGTATTTTAAAAATATAATTTTCAATGGAAGAGAAAAAGTTGAAATTGTTTTTACTTCTTATTTACAGAGAAAGTATAAAAAAAATTCAAAAATATAGGATGTAGGTATGTCTATTCTAGAAGTATCTCACGACAGAAAGGAATATTAGAAATTTCATTTAGTACAGATAATAATATTCCAGTTTGTTATTGATGCTCATACTTATATGTTCTCAGTATGTGAAAAATTACTTCAAAGGTTTGCTAAAAATGATAAAATAAATAGAGAATTGACGGAAGGGAGACCAAATATAATGAAAATTAAAATTCCGAATAAAATAAATTTATTGGAAAGTCATTTTCACCTTCTTAAAAATCGACGTTTCGGAGGATCTTTCCTCCTTCTTTAAGATTAAAAAGGAAACAAATAAAAAACTTATTTTCCTTTACTTTAACAGTGCTCGAATATCTTAAATTCTACCATCCCTTCTTTCCAAAAGGAAAATACTTCTAATATGATTAAATAATTTAATTTTTAAGTTAATGTCGTCATGTCTTTAGGAATATAGTGAAACCCCTCAAACCCGAACTAATTGGGGCTGTAGCCTGTTCGGATTTCAATTTGTTCGGATTAGCCGAAAGCAGCTTCAACAATTGAAGATAACTGATATCAAGTGAAAGATTAAGTGATATTTTGTGTGTTTCTATTATTATTTCATTGTTTTTGCAAAGTGATTAACCTAAAGAATTTCAATAACCAATTTTTACTGTTTTTCAATCCTGGATGACATAAGTATGTAGACATATTTAGACTTTGTTAGGTATGCTTACTGTATTTCTTTGTTAATTTTTAAACTAATTATGTAAAATAAGGTTATAATGTAGAATATATACATAATTGTTTTATACTAAATAAATAAGTTTCTCTTTTTTGCGTTTGGATATCCCCGGATTTCGGATTTGAGGGGTTTCACTGTATTTAGTCTTTTTTCTCCCATGGTTTTTTAAAAGATTAAAAATAATTTAAAGATTTTTATTTGGTTATTGTTTTTTTCTCATTATTCCTGGACTTCCACTCCATTTGAATTATATTAAAAACGATTAAATTTTGAAAAATTTAAATTATTATTATATAATATAAAGCTACTTAATTTTTGAAAGAATCACTAACCTTAATATTCTGAAAATGGAATTTCCTAAAATTCAGATATCCGAGTATCTGACCGAAAAGCCACATGATCCCCGAAATGAGCTTTCGTTTGAAAAGTATTTTCAAAAAGATTCAATTTATTCAATCTTCAACTTTTCTCGATTAATAAAGTTAAAATCTTTTGATCACTTTTCACTTTAATGTATAAAGTTATCAAAATAGAGATGCATTTTTCATTAAAAACATAAATAAACTTTGAAAACTTTGTGGTGAGAAATTGGCAGCTAATTGAATCTGCATATAAGCGTAGGTCTAGTGCAGTAATTAACTATTATTTAGATGATGTGATTTTCATGCTCCACTCACATCTAGAACTAACAGATTCATTCACCCTTGCCCACTCATCATTTATACATAGAGAGTAGAGAGAAATTATTCAAACTGATCTAATATAATTATGGAGCATATATTCATATGATTCGTTTTATGCGATTATCATTAATCTTTTGAAAATTGGTACGATGAGATAATTATTAATTTATTTATAGAAATCTGGCAAATTAATTATTTTGACATAAAGGTTATTTTGTATTGCCGGGATTTACAATTTGACGTACATCTCTTTTCAACCATTTCGGAAGCTTTGATGGTTAATTTTTCAGTTCAAGGGAGAGATCAATTATAGAAATTTTATTTGATGGTTTGGAAATTTAATAAATTCTTTTAAATTTGATGTTTCGGTGTTTGAGTTTATCAAAAGAGAAGTTTCAGGTCAAATCACCTTGAGACATTAGAAACAATTGGACTAAGCTGCACTTGTGGCCACGCCCACTTTAATTAGTGGACACCCTCATCTACCTAGACTTACTCTAGTAGTGTATTTCCAAATTAACCTTTAATATACAAGTCTTTTGATTTAACACGTACCAGCCGGCATGTACCACCGGTGGTATGTGAGTGATGGTCCCATCGGGCGGCGTGTACCACCTGTGGTACATGAGTGAATATGGTATCTGGCGACGTGTATCTACTGTAGATCATGTACAAATTCCCTATCTGGACATTAACAACCTAATATCTCTTTTAAATTGTCAAAGATAGAGAAAAATATTAAATATCTAAGTTAAATGAATGAGTTTCTTTTTTAAATTGAAAGTTTCTTTTTGCCGAGAGTAACAAAATTTTTATAAATTAAAGGAAGCAATAAAAGAGTGTGTCATCTGCTGGAAAATAAATTTATTGTATTTGGTTAGAGCGCCGACCTATGGCGGAATATACAAATTATCGAGCCGGTGGGAACGTGTACAAATTCTTGAAAGTAACGTAGTCTAAATATTTTCGTTTCTAAAAAATAATTAATTTGAATGATAGATGAAAAAAATACGGAACTCTGGGAACGCGAGTCCCACTTGCACTTGTTGCCGCTTTTGATGTATTTTTTGTTGAATCTTAAATTAGTTTATTATTTCGATCATATATAATCTACCTAATTACGTGACTTTAAGTATTTATTCGTACTTTAATATCTATATGGATAAAATCAGACACGAAAGTGAATTTTTCAATTAGTCGATAAGCAAGATGATTCTCCGTTAATAGCCTAGGATTAAATTCATTAAGTTAATATCATTTTCTTGAGATAAAAATAGCATCTTTTGTAATGATTTTCGTAATGGTAATTTCACCTGGGCGCTAATAACATGGCGCTTACGATTCAAGCCTCTCCTTTTCCCTGCAATGAGCTGTAATCATGAGACAATGGCGGCGCGAAGGCGTCGATGCAAATCGCCTCGAAACGTATCATTATCGACAGATTGCGGATAGAGAACTGCATCTATAATTGGACCACGAGGCAGCCTCTGCATGTCTAAAAGGGATTTAAAAATTAAAATCAAGCAAGCCTTGTCAAACTCGAGAATTATTTTTATTCCTAAACTAAAAATTATTATTAATAATAGTATGAATTTTGCTATTAACATAAAATATTCGAAAAGACGATATGGAAAGTGTATTTATTAAAATGAAAACTGTATAAAAATTCTTCCAATTTTTTTTAAGTCTATTCATATTTTTAGTATAAGCAAATTTATTTTTAACCTTATGAATATATAAATATTTTCAAATTTTTATTTATAATATACACCAATTGATTTCCATGGAATAATGAATAAACTGAAGATTATTATTAATTGAAAGAGGTATTATGTTTTTTGGGTTGTTGTTGCTGTCCGGAATTGGTACCTATACATAAATATAATTTCAATTCATATATGAACCCGGGGGCGAGGATTGGGTGGAAAGCCAGGTGCCTTGGGCGCCATTTAAAAGGGGCCCTGGGTGCAATCACTATCAACTGAGTACATATAATAAGAAAACTTGATCAAGATGCGAGGTAGGTTTCACAAAAAAAGAAATAAAACAAAATTGAGTTTTGAATTCGATATATTTCGGAGGTGAGCCCATCGTCAGGAGTCAGAGAAAAAAAGTTGTGTTGAGATTGTAAAATGTGCCGCGAGGCTTTTTGACAAATAATTAAAATTTCATGAGTTTTGTAATTTTGAAATAGTATTTGCAATTACAGTGAAACCCCTCAAATCCGAACTAATTGGGGCTGTAGCCTGGCCGAATTTCAATTTGTTCGGATTAGCCGAAAGCACCTTCAACAATTAATTAAATTAAAATCAAAAATAGCGATTGATTCTCATCTATTACTTGTGGAATAACGATTCTGCATTGGATTTTTGACGTTTCGATTATTATTGGTAACCATTGCTGAAGACATGGAGGAATCGGCTTAAAATCCAAAATATTAGGTCATTCAATAAGTCCGTAGGATGACACATAGATGGCTTTACTAGAATTTTTCCCATATGATTTTTATTTAGTACTAACCTTCAAACGATACGTGTATAAATTTGACAGCAATCTGAATATTGATTCATGAGTTATAGCATTTTGTGTGAAGCAACTTTTGTTATTGAAAAAAAGTGAATTTCGAGCTTTAATAAAGCATTGCTTTTTGATGGAAAAAAATACAGTGGAAACTAAACAATGGCTTGATAAACATTATCCAAAGTCTGCTCCATCGAGACAAATGGTAGAGAAGTGGATTGCTGAATTTAAACGTGGTCGTACCAGCACAAATGATGCAGAGCGCAGTGAACGCCCAAAAGAGGCTGTTATTACAGAAAACATAAAAAATCCACAAATTGGTTATGAACGATCGCAAATTGAAGGTGCACGAGCTAGCTGACATTGTAAAGATATCAGATGGTAGTGTTTTTACCATTTTATACGAACGTTTGGGTATGCGAAAGCTCTGTGCAAAGAGGTTGCCGCGTGAGCTCACAGTCGACCAAAAACAACAACGAATCGATGCTCCAGAGCAGTGTTTGGCGCTGTTAAATCGCAATAAAATGGAATTCTATCGTCGATAAGTGACAATGAATGAGACATGGCTTCACTATTACACACCAGAATCCAAAAGAAGTCCAATGATGAAGTAATCCCTGAAACTGAGGCCTATTTTGACGAGAAAGAGAAATCGTACTATAAAAGTGGTATCGAAAAGTTGGAAAATCGCTATACTCGTTGTATCGACCTCGAAGGCAACTATGTTGAATAATAAAATCGAGTTTTGTCTAAATTTTGTTTTTTTCTTACTTATCCTACGGACTTATTGAATGACCTGTTAAGAATCGATTCTTATCTAAGACTAGAGGAATAACCTTATTGCATTCCATTTTTGATGTTTTGATTATTAATGGCAACCTCTACTGAAAACTTGGAAGCATCGACTTAAAATCAAAAAGACTAAATTATTTTTTGGCAAACAACTCAAGCTCCCTGTCTTCAGCAATGATTACTAATAATAATTGAAACGTCAAAAATCCAATGTAGAATTGTTATTCCTCGAGTATTAGATGAGAATCGATGGCTATTTTTTATTTTAACTCGATTCCTCCATGTCTTCAGCAATGGTTTACCAATAAAGCCGAAACGTTTAAAATCCAATGTAAAATGGTTATTCCTAGAGTATTAGATGAGAATCGATCACTATTTTTGAAGTCAACATGGACTGAAAATAGCAAGTGATATCTGATTAACAATAAAGGAATAAACATATTAATATTTCAAATGACTTTGGATAAAGTTTAGCAAGGAACCGTTGCAGTTTATTTTCTTTTGTATCATACAACTTTAACATTCTTTATATTCAGATGTGCCGCAAATGAGAAGAAAAGAATGGAGTTTGAGAAACAGTGGCATAGACCATAGAGCCTTGGCATCTCAGCTGGTTTTGGCGAAAAAAGGGTGGAAACTATCCTTAGAAATGTTTTCTTTGACAAAAATTTGTAATTTTTCAGGCTTCAAATAGCAATTACAAATTCACATTGCCGACGATAACAGACTTAAAATTTATTAAATAATCACGAGTGATTGATTGTCTTATACTAAATTTGAACTGCCATGGGCATGGGCGGAGTTGAGGGGGAAAGGACAGTACTTTTCCCCTATGAATCTCATTGCCCCCCCTCTAGAAAAATCAAAACTCCATTATTACGAGGCATCACTATATGTATTTCTCATTAAATTATTTCGTTACTTCCAAAATTTGTCAATTCTACTAAAAAGTTAGTTGATCTCTAATTGGATTAGCGAAAGTGAAACCTTGTGGTGGTTAATAAGCTGGCCGGCTACCCCATAGGAAAACTCCCTAACTACGCCAATGGTCATGGGTTAAATTTATTTGTTTGAATTTGTAGTTCGACCGTAAAAGCAGGCAGGAGCTTAGCACAAATAAGCAAAGCTTACGGCCCCTGTAGTTCTGAGGGAACTAAAATTATTTGTTTAAAAATATAGTTTATATATTTAATATGTCTACAAATGCGAGATATTAAAATAACATAATTTTACTTATATATTTTTTCAATGAAAATGATGAGAGAAGGAGTTAAACCAAAAAGGTGTATCCCCTAAAGGCCTAGGTTGTCCCCTCCATCGTGAAAAGAAGAAGAAGAAATAATTTTATGGGCTGGGCGGGGGTCGAAGGTATCTGTGGATACGGGTCTTAAACAGCTGAAGGTTATAAGTCCCAGGAAAGATGGTGGTAGGGAGCGATTTCCAGTCTCTGGAGGTCATAGGGATAAAAGAGTTGGCGAAAGCGCTTGTTCGATTTTTATCCAATTTGACAGCGAAGGGGTACTGAGCGTTCGAAAACCGCATGTTTCTCGTAAAGAGGGCTTTAGGGGATAATTGATTTCAGCTCGACTGAACAGACACCGTGATAGTATCTGTAGTACAGGGAAAGGACAGAAACGGTTGTTCGGTGAGCCAGGGAGTCGAGTGAGTTGGTTAGAGCCGGGTCTCCTATTAGTTTAATTGGACCAATATGGCCCCTTCTGAATCGCATCCAGTGTAACAAGAGAATGCTTGGAGGCACCCCTCCACGGATGAGAGCCATATTCGAGACAGGGACGAATTTGAGCCTTATACAGTATAAGAAGTTGACTGGGAATATAATAGCGTCTAGACCTAAATAGGAGAACAAGCTTGCGCGCTGCAGCTTTAGCAGTGGTTGAGATATGGTCTTTCCATGAAAGGTCAGACCCTAGAGTTACGTCTAGCATTGAAATTTTATCCCTAATTGTTGTTGAATGTGAAAACAAGTGTTTTTAATTACATTTTTTCCATTTTAATCGATGTAGGCAAGAGGCCTATTTGATATTTTCGCTTATGGGACCAACATTTCTAACCACTCTACTGCGTTAAAGTTGAATAGTTCTTAACGACCATTAGACAAATTTTATCTTTTTAATTTGATTAGCTGAATAATTGTGAATTTACGTATTTCGTCTAATTGAGAGCATGAATTCTTGTGGTACATTTTTTATAACTATTCGGACGGCTCTTATTTCCCCATGTTACTAACCCTACCTTTCAGAATCCGTTGAGAAAACTCATTATACCATCAATTTGTAAAAAAGGAGAAAATCAAGTTTTTTTAACACTAAATATTTGGTTCGATTTTAATGTGACTGACACCTTGAATTATTCGTGTATTGAATTTTCCAAGAATTCTTTAAGTGGATATAACGAGTTTTGCAAATCACCTCCTTAATAATACCTAACCAGTAATAATAATATCAAATAGAATTTTCAGTCAAGCTTTCGACAAATTTATTGTCTTCTTCGGGAAGCTAAAATGTAAATTTATCAATTATTAAATATTTTAAATGACCAGTGTTAGGGGCCGTCCATAAATTACGTCAAAGGAGTTTCAAGATTTTTAGACCCCCCCCCTTGTGTCATATTCTGTCACATTTTCATTGAGCCCCCCTGTATTGTAACGACAAACTATCAATTTGATAACCTATAATTTAATAATTGTAGAATTTTATTTTATAATTTAAACTCAACTAAAGGGATTTAATATACTTTAAGTTTAATTAAAAAAAAAATTTAATTTACTATTGTGACGTCACACTTTTTTAGATCCCCGGGTCACCCTGTCAGATTTTGTCACTAATCTGAGATACCCCCAAACACCTTAATGTGTGACGTAATTTATAAACGGCCCCTTAGGGTAAAAAAAATCAAATTTTCAGTGAAACTTTCAACAAATTTTTTATCTCCTACTTATTAAAATAAATGCACAAATATTTTAAAGTATTTGTGATAAAATTTTGTAAGCATAATGGAAAGAACAAATTCCGAATAAAATAATTTATTGGAACGTCATTTTCAGTTTTTTAAAACTGATATTTTGGACGATCCTTCTTCAGGGTTTTAGGGTCAACAAGAACTTTGATCCTCCTAAATGTACCTTCCTGAAAACGTCGCCACCAACAAATTTTAATTGGAATTTTCCAATGGATTTTGATAAAATATTTTTGTAAAAATGTTTTCAAGTGAAGTTTTTATTGTTTTTCTTATGATGATTATATCGATGAAGAAATATCAAGTAAACAACAAAGTAAATTATTAAAAAATGTATGTTGAAATTCATTGAAGATGAGTAATACTCACCTTTCAGTCTAAAAAAGTAAAGAATATTTTTTAATAACTTGGTATAAGACCTCTAAGAAATTGAGTTAGCGCATGTTTACAAGTTGAAGAGTACCGGGTCAAACTACATTTAGGTATTTTTATTGGTATTTTTATTGGGATGTATTCATTAGAATACTCAATGTTCCGACTTCTAATCCGAAGTCGCTTTCAAGTATATTATTTGATGTTTTTTTTTGTTTTTTGTGGAAGAGAAATATCATGCTTTGTTCTAATAAGCATCGTATTTCTTCATTACAAATTTTTAAGGATATATCAGGTATTAGATCAATAAATAACACTTTAATCGTTTCCTTATTTTATTGGATCATCTTATGAGCTATTATCTAGTGTTTTATAATATCTGCAAAAAAATTTATTAATAGTTTTCTTGTCACGCAAGATAGCAACCAACGTTTGAATAATCACTTATTTAATTCACATAATAATAAATACGTTTTTAATAAAATGATTAATTCAAATCTTGGATAGACAAAAAATTATTTATAAAGAAACTCGCAAGATACTGGTGGTGGTAGAATCTTGAATATCTACTAGCTACAAGCTAGGTGAATGATTTCTCCAGTATTTTAAAAATACAATTTTTTATTTTATTTTTTTATATTTACACTTTATTAACAATTATATACCGTATGTACTTACTAATTCAGAATAATTCATAAATTTATAAACATTCAAAGTTGTCATTATGTATAAATCTTTAAACTAGTTGATACTTGAATACTGCTTGATTACTTGATTGTTTAAACTTTACATATATATGTATACACATTACTTAATTCAATTTCTAGGTAAATGGGCAGGTTCCCCAACTCGAAACTTGGATAACACTAAATCAAATATCCTAAATTGAATATTTACCCAAGTGAACAGTTGTAACTTTGAAGAAACATAAACTAAAACCTTCATTAAAATCCATATAAAATTTATAGTTTTACTCCTTGGTTGACTTCTCAATTTTTTAATGAAGGTAGTGAGTAAAAAATCTTGACGCATGCTAAATATGTTACATATGCCAGATTTGTTTCACCTCAGAAGACAATCCATTATAGCTTTTGGAACTCAAATTCAATTACCGAGAGGGTGAATATAACCCTTCTGACATTTTTTATTATTTGACATTAAATCATCCATAACAACTTGGATTAAGTAATTGACAATCTTTTGTCATTTTCTTTAGAAATCTTAACTTTGCTACTATTTGCATTTTTTATAAAAAAAAATTTATATAATAATTTTTGCAACGAAATTTTATCTGTCTAAGAGACGGACTGGTAGAACTTTTAATTGAATGTAATGGAAGGCAGCCCAGGGTCTAGTGAGGAAAGAAAAAAATAGCACATATCAAATAAGGTGTAATTTATTGGAATCCTTCCTCCTTTCCTTTCAAACCGACGTTTCATTGACCCCTTGAAACCCTGAAGAAAGAGGGAAGAATCCTCCGAAACGTCGGTTTGAAAGGAAAGGAGAAGGATTCCAATAAATTACACCTTATTTGAAATGTGTTAATTTTTTCTTTCCCCACTACACCTGGGCTGCCTTCCATTACATTCAATATTTATATAAATTTTTAAATATACGTTTAGGGGTCGGGTAGGCTAGGCGGTAGCATGTCAGCCAGCTAACCAAGAGGACCCGAGTTCGAATCCGGCTCGAGGCATCCGGCTAAAATCTGACCCCCGAGGTAGAGACAAATTTAAAAATAAAAATAAATAGTATCGTAAATGGCTTATGGCTACCATGGCCGAAAAGCCAACAAAAAAAAAAAAAAAAAATATACGTTTGATTTATAAAACAATACTTTTCCCATGCTTCGCATTGGATAAAGTAAAAATGTCAAACACTGTCGAAATAGTTTAAAACTCGGAAATCTTTGAAAATCATAAGATGTTGTCATCTATTAAATCCGATGGAATGGATTATTTTTAATTATATGTCAGAAGTCGTTTACATATCTTAGAGAGGTTCGCACCTCACAGGTGAGCCAGATGGCCCGGATTGCTGTTACTAGCACTTGGGTTCGATTCTCGGGGGGGGGGTGAAAACAACCCTTCTGACATATAATTAAAAATAATCCATTCCATCGAATTTAATAGATGACACCATCTTATGATATTCTAAGAAAATTTGAATCTATTACCATCGGCAAATTGAAATCTTTCATATACATAATAATAGTATTAATAAAATATCCAAAGTTTAGAAATACAATGGTTATATCGCTGCTTATAGACCGAAACGCCAATATATCCTCAACAATTTTACGGTCAGTCTACAGCCTTCTTCAATAAATCTAAAAAATTATTCAATAGCACATGAAAATCAGTCAGGTTGGCCGAGTGGTTAAAGAGCATGCCTTCTAATCAAGCTAGCGCGGGTTCAAGCCCGATTCGATGCAAATATTTGACCTGCTATAATCTGATTCCCTCAGGGGAAGGCAATGGGAAACCATCCATGTGAAAAATTCCTCAGAAAAATTACAATGGAGAGGATACTCTAGTATAGTAATCGCCGACGCTCTGAATCGAGTATTGCTCTTGAAGAAGATATGAATATCCGAAAATTCGAAATCAAAACTTTCTGTATTCTGAAAAGAATATCTTCAGATTAACTAGGGACGGAGATTCTCTCGCTCTTGCCATTTCCTGTGAATCTTAGACAATCCATCATCCACTCCTATAGAAAAAACCTTACCGATCATCTGACATTCCTTATTATACCAACCTGACGCTGGAACGATTTTACGTCCTCATCATTAAAATAAAAAATTAAAAAAAAAATAAAAAATAGAAAAAAACTGAATTAGAATTAATAAGATCTCGTGTAGTCTGTTCCTCTCATTGATCTTATAAAGCGAGACGTAACTGTGTAATTTGAAAAAAAGTTCGGTTCGGCTGGCAACACCCAGCCAGCCATTTCTTCCCAATGCATTTGCAACTAATGATAGGTTGAAGCTCAGGCATACGATGTCTTATTTGTTTAATTTCGCGTCGTGAGTCCAATTATTGGGGATTCTCTTTCGGGCTGTGAGTGAGGAAGATGCATGGCCACCTCATCCGATAGGAACTTTTGGCCGGTCACCAACTGGCAACCAACTGCCCTTTTTGAAAGCTCAAGGGTCTTATAACGACACGAGATTTATTCCCCCAATTATTTCTCTTGATTATTAATATGTATTAAGAGCGTAGCGATGTAGACACGAGGGAGAATCGCAAAAGTGGTTATCTATCATGCGATTCAATCAATAAATTATTTTTTTAAACCCAAACATTGGGAAAAAAAGTATCCTAAGAATATCCCCCTTTACATAATAAATTATATTCAATTATTCTGATATAATATATACAATAGTTCTCCTGCTCTTAACGCAATTGCCTGTGCACATCTCCTTTAATCATTTGCATCAAATTCGGGATATTTATTCAAACACGATAGCGATGCAAGAAGGCGTATAACCCTATGTCATGAGAGATTCATGCATTCCTGAAGAGAGCATAATATGTTGGCATGGAGACAAAGTGCCCAGGTCTTGAAGAATTGAAGGTTGTCAGATGCACAAAAAAAGAGATAAGATAGAAAGTTCCAGTTCTTAGAAGCAATAAGAATAATCAGATTGCTGAATTACCCGCCCATATAATATATACATAATTATCTAGTAAGATCTTTGATTTAAATTGACCTTAATTCATGTAGTTATTTGATTATATTTAATGTTCAAAAGTGGTAAAAACTCAATTTGTGAATTTTTTGAGTTACAACAGTTTTGATCTAGCAGTGCAATATGTAAACGCGTTTCACATTTCACTCAAAGATATATAATATATATCTTTATTTGTAAAGAATGTATCTAGTGATTCTACATTTAAACACATAGCCATGCCATATAGTTTAAATCAGTGGTTCTTAAACTATGTGTCGCGACCCCTTTTTTGAATCGGGTAACTTAATTTTGGGGTCGCGAAACATGGTCAACTATGAAAAAATTATAATGTATTGCGACCAAAAATTGATTAAAAAAATAATTAAAGTCTAGTGAATTATAGGTACATATGGAATTGAAGTTCCAATAATTTCTGAAATAAATTAAAAAAATTTTGAAAAATGTTTGAATCTTTTTAAAATTTAAAATATAAAATACTAGGTAGGTTTCACAAAAATATAAATGATATTTTTGTGAAACCTACCTAGTATTTTATATTTTAAATTCCAAAAAGTTTCAAATTTTTTTCAAAATTTTCTTTATTTTATTTAAGGGGGTTCGAGATTGTTTATCATTTTTATAAGAAAATTCTCAAATTTTTACCATCGAATCATTGATGTATTACATATTTATTCCCGTAATTTGAAGTTGATCGTCCGTTCCATTACCGAGAAATAAATTATTGAAAATTGTCCTTTTAACATGGAAGTAAATGGACCGAATGGAACTTTTAAAAGGGCTATAATTTCTATACAAATTATACCATTTTCAACATATTTATACAGATAAATAATTCAACTTTTATGAATCGAATGATAAATTTTTCAATAGATTTGAAAGTCAAATTAATTAGTTAAAAAATAAAAAAGTTATTTGCAGCTAACAGAATATAACAAAAGCACTAGTGTAGAATTCCAACTCTATTTCTTGAAATCGTTTTTGTGTTAAATAAATGTTTTTATAATGAGAACAAATTTATATCAATATTCTTTTTATTAATATTATGAAAACAAAAATGAAAAAGTGAAAAAAGTTGAAAAGTGTTTTCTGCAGAAATACAAAAGATTTTTTCGAAGATCAACCAGATACATGAGCTGTCACGAACTCCTATAAAATGTTTCACCAAGAACCCACACCATCCTCCATTAACAAAATTTCTGAAATGGCCATTTTGTATTAGATAATTCTTTATGTGAAGCGAAGTTCTAAGCATTGGCGATTATAAAATCAAAATACAGATCAAATTTGAAAAATGTTGAAGATACTATATATAAATTCTGTTTGATTCTTTATTTAATAAGAAACAACCAGATTAATCTTTTATTAGTAATTGAAATTATGTAGTTTTAATAAATAATAAAATAATTATAATAGACATGTTTACTAAAGATTTGCTTCAAAATAAATTGATTGTTTATTTTCTAGTAAAAATGCAGGTTTATACCATTTAGGTATCTATATAATGTGGTGTTGCGAAAAATTTCTCATTCACAATAGTGTCCCAAATGGAAAAAGTTTAACAAGAGCTGTTTTAAATAAAGGTGGCTTAGCGTTTCGAATTTTGGATTTCTTCCAAATTCGAAGGGCAATGAAATAACTTTTCCAAAATGAATATAAGGGTTTAAATTGCCGATAGAAATAGATATTAAATTACCAAAAAATTTCACAAGAGGTTGTTATTTTATTTAATTAAATTAAGTCATCCCATGGTGTGAATATAAAATTAATCTGTTTCAAAATCTTTCTTAGTTATTGATACATTTATGGACATTCACTTAACTCATCGAGCGCAATTCCGGTTCGACTAAAGTGATTGACCGGATGGATAGATTGATACCTCTCATCTCTCTTGCATACTGATACGGAAATACGCTAAAACAGCTCCGGAAACAGCTTCGGAAACTTGAATTAATTATCGATTGCCACCACCAGGAAGGGATTAAGCTGAAAAAACCCTACCCTGACCAACTACATAGCAAATTACGTTGTCCCATCTTTTCTATTGACTCTGCGGTTTTATCTTAATCCATAAAATAAAGTAAAGCAACAAAGCAATCATTGAAATGGTTTAATTAAACTTTATCTCCTCCAAGTGGCTTATCTAATGCTTCTTTTTTAAATTCTTTTTTAATAAAATGGGAAATTAAGATTTACTCCAAGTGCGATAATAAACGCGTATGTCCAGCCAGGGTTTATATATAGACTCAAGGGGGAGCCCGGGGGATAGGTGATGTAAGTGTGCGCCCTAAAGGGTTATAACTCACCGACCAGTCAACTGATAAAGCCCTAAGTCACGCCAAAGCACTGACCTCTCCTGAGTCGATAACAAAACGCTAAACGGGACGGGTAACTTTTCCTAAAGGGCCAAAATGAAATTTACGTTTCAAGAGATTAATTTTATACTTATAATTTTTTTTTTGATAAAAACTATTTTTTGCTTTACCATCCGCAGTAAGATTAAGTAGGCACTGTAATCGTGCAGAAAAATTCACATTCATATACAAATATGGTTATTTTTTCAAGTAGAGGACGAATATAATTATTTATATAGGTATAGGTTTTTAACTTCTAATTCAGACTTGTTCCATATCAAATTCAGGATAATCAAAATCAGATTTGTTCAAATCAAATTCAGAATTTATTAATAAACAGTTGAAAATAAGTTTTAGTTAAGAAAAAGTTTTCAAGTAAAAAGTTAAAATTTGGTGTATTCTAAGATATTTGCTTACCAATTTTCAGCCATTAAGTAAAACCTTTTCAAAATTGGCATTTTGTACTCTCAGGAAACGTTTTCAGGTAAAAATCTAAAATTTGATGCATTGTTTTTTTTTTTTTTTAATGCAATCGAATGCAAGAAGGGGCGCACCAGTAAAGAAGCAGCCCCTATGGATCTCGAAAGACCCTTGCATTACCGAAGAGAAGGAAAAGTTGATTAAGTGAGGGAGTGGAGACGTAGGTGTTTATGCACTCGGGTTTTGAAGGTTTGAAGATTATAAGTGCTGGGAAAGATGGAGGCTGGGAGAGAGTTCCAGTTCCTTGAAGTCATGGGGATATACGTATTGGCGAATGAAGTGGTCCGGCACTTTTCTAATTTGACCGCGAAAGAGTGTTGGGAGTCGACAAAACGCGTGCTACACACAAAGCATCCTTTGGTGGGGATTATTGATTTTATCTCATCAGAGTACATGCCGTGATAGTATCTATAGAAAAGGGAAAGGGCAGAGACATTTCTTCGATGAGCTAGCGAGTCGAGGGAGTCGGTGAGGGTAGAATCGTGAATTAGCCTGACGGCTCGTGTATTGTAAGATATTTGCGTACCAATTTTCAGCTCATCAACTAAAGCCTTTCAAGATTGGCTTTTTGTACTCTCAAGAAAGGTTTTCGGGTAAAAAGATATAATTTAATATGTAAAATATGCATGGTTTTATAGAAATTCTGAATTTGAATTGAAAAAACTGATTTTGATTTTTAAAATCCTAAAGCTAGCTTGAAACATCCTGAATTTGAAATGGAAAAGTCCGAATTTGAAGTTAAAAACCTAAATATATATGAAAAAATGTATTGATTGTTTTATAAATATAGATAAGTACAAATCTTTCCTAGAAGACTATCTCAATTGCTATAGCAAGTTCGCCACGTAACAAACGATTCTTAAATTGATTTTTTTTTGCCGAGAGTAGCAGAATTTTTATATATTGAAGGAGTCAATAAAAGAGTGTATCTGGCAAAGCCCTCGAAACTATAGTCTCGTTATAAATAAATAAATAAAATTTATAATTCCAGCAGAAGACACACTCTTTTATTGACTACTTCAAACGATTCTTAGTTTCGTTTTATTCATTTTTTAAAACAACTGTTTTTTCAAATTCCTTAAAATTCCATCGACAAAGGAAGAAATCCCATCAAAACGTTTGAATAATAAATAAACGTTACACAACGAATTTTTCTATATCGGATAATTGAAACTATCAGAAATAACAGATAAAATATTTCTAAAAAGACTGATGAATGAGATTAAACCTTCGAAACTATGTATAGTCTCTATAATAAATTACATATAGGTATATTCGTAATATATGAGTATGTTTATTTCTATCAAGAAGAGGACAACCTTATTATTGATTTATCTTTATGAATAAACAAACCAGCTACTCTCGGGAAAACAAAATTAAAATTCACATTATGCAGGTTTTTGGGTCTTAAGGATTTTCAAGTTTAAAAAGGTGGTTTTAAAAAATTGATGTTGTTTGTGTTGGATTAAATTTTGACTAGGCTCTACAACAGAAGCCAGCTGTTGAGTTATTAGCGGAGCTGTACCTATCTATCTCCCTTTAAGTCTTCCTAATCAAGACCATTGTTTTATCTCTATTCATAAAATTAAAGCTGGACTGGAGAACCTTCATTAGTTTTCATTTTTAAGGTTCCGTTTAAAAAGTAAAAGAGGACCCTATATTGTCGCTATCATGTCTATCTGACAGTCCATTGTAATTTGTAAGCTAAATATCTAATATACAAACTTGAATTTTCCCATATATATCAAAAATCGTATTAAAATTTTTATTGAAAATTTATTTTGTGGGATGTCTCATTTTTTGAGTGGTTGAAAATAAAAAAAAATTTTATTATGGAATATGAGATATTTCTTCTAAAAATCTAAGCAAAATTAGATACATTTTTTAAATTAAATTTACTTTAAAATGGTATGAGAAAGCTCCAAAATGCCAATTTTTAAGTATTTTTGTACCTGTCGCGGTTCACAAGTAGGTTAACTATAAATTATGAAAAAATATCACAAATTCCCACATTCTTTCCTTTATCAACCTTATCCTTATCTAAAATATTTTGAGAAATATAAGGTACCCTTGGTATGCGCTATACGAATCCGACTGGTACTTGAACGGCTTATTATACCCCTAGACTCTTATATTCGAATCAGTTTTATTGTTTACCAATAGTTATGTATATTCATTAAGTGAGTCGCGGAGGTTGAAGTCCCAGTTAGCAATTTGTAAATATACTTACGTATGTTATAATATAAAACCTTCTTTTTTTATCTACAAATTTTAGTAAACATGTAAACCACCAAAAGCGTCAATAACTCAGATGAATTTATAAACATGTAAACCACGAAATCGTCAATAAATTTATCAATTCATATGAATTCTAAATAAAATCTTACGGCCTATGAAATATTGGATTGAGAACATTTTCGGCGTATCTATATATTTTCAAAAGAATCATCTCTTTAATGAGTTTATTGAGTAAATATTTATCTTCAGATGATCATTTGCTATAAGTTTTGGTGAAATTGATTGGCCAAAAGGAAACTTGGCAATATAATTTGGAAAATTAAGCTTAAAAATCAAGTTCAATTGAAGCAAATGAAATAAAATATTTTATTATTTGTTTATTCATTCGTCTTGCTATCAAAGTGAATATAATTGGAGAATTTTCTGTTCAAAATTGATTACAAACCGACAGTTTCTTCATGTAGTTTTTAATGAGAGAGAAAAATCTGTAATGGTGTGTCTCGATAAGATATCGAATTTGGCTAAATAAGAAGATATAGTGTCAATGGAATTAAAAATAATCTATATATATAAAATTAAGCTTTTGTCAGTACATTGCTCCAAATCACGCCAAATTTTGGTTGCACACGTTTCAAGCAAAGTTATGAACGAAAACACCCTCAACAAAATTCCTGCCTGTCTGTCTGTCTGTATGTATGTATATCTGTTTCAGTGGTTTCCGAAAAGTTGCTCACGATTCACGTAAAAACGGCTGAAGGGATTATTATGAAATTTCATATTTACATCAGATGTCTTCTAACTTACGTTTTTAGCTATATAACGTTTTGATATTTTGACCCCAGAAGGGGGTTTGGGGGGCGCACGAATGAAAATTATGAAATAACTCCTAAACTATTAACCCTACGGCAAATTTTATAATAAACAAAGTTGTAGGGGATCTGATTTCTGACAACTTTTGTTTAAAAAATTTCCCCCAAAAACCCCCCCAAAAAGGGGGAGGGTGAAAAATTATAAATTCTTGCCCTTGGAGCAAACTCAACCAAATTTTGTATACATAATCTATGGGTCACTAAAAGGCTAGAAATGCAAAAACTGGGTGCGGGGGTGGAATGGGGGTGGGGTGAGGAGTGAGGTGGACTAGGGTGGGGGTTAAAGGGGTGGTGCGGGGTGGGGTCCAGGTGGCTAGGCGGGGGTGTGGTGCGCAGGGTTGGAGGGCACGGGGTGGATGGGGTGCGGAATCCTAGGTGGGTGGGGTGCGGGTTGTGGTGTGGGGGCGGGTGTTGGGAACGTGTGCGGAGTGGGGGTGCGGGAGGGTGTTTTAGGGGTGGGGGTAGTGGGTTAGGGTGCGGAATGGAGTGTTGGGGTGGTGGTGTGGGGGCGGGGGTTGGGCATGGTGATGGGTGGGTTTCGGGGGTGGGAGTGGGGGCTCGAGGGCTGGGGGTCCAGGGGACGTGCCCCCTGGCTAGCAAGAGGGCCGCCGAAGGCGGCCTTGCAGCTAGTAAATAATAATAATGGATTTTTAGGTATTTAGTTTGAAAAATAATAATCTGGCTAAGTGGGAGTTAGACTCGCATTCCAAGGTTCCTGTACCTAATATATATTATATATTATTAGTACCGTGAATTTAATACTTTGGTTCGCCCAGAAGTGGACTTGGAGCAGAAAATTATTATTTCTTCTAAAATTCTTAAGATATAAAATTTGTAGTTATTTGGATTTCTTAAGGAGAGAATGAATTAACTATAATAATTCTTTCAGAATTTAAATTCAAATATTTGATTAAAATTGGGCTGGTATAAAAAATAACCTAAAAATGGGCACTTTGGGGCTCTCGCGCCAGCTGAAAAAAATTAAATGAAGCCTAATTCTACTTTAAAATGATATTTATAGTGATATCTCACTCTCCATGATGAAATGATATATATTTTTTTATTTTAGACTCCACCAAAAATTCGAACCTTTCAACAATAATGATTTGTTTAAAATTTCAATAGAGGATTTTTGATATTGGGAAAAATTAAATTAAGAATAGTATAACTGTACATTATAAAGATCCATAATTTGCTCTCTAATTATATGTCTATAAAATCAACTTAACTTGAAAGCATCAATGAAATGAGCAATTTTTTGGCTAATTCTTTTTAGACAAAACCTAGGAAAATCAACAGTAAATCTTGCACCTGAGGAAATCATATTCTCGCATATTTTTCATTTAAAAAATCCATGTATATTAAACCCTTTTTTAGCATATTTTCCAGAGAATTGGACGCTTTTGCTATTATTTTTCATATTGTTTTTTTTATTTTTGTTTATCAAACGACAAACGACAATTTCTATTGAATATTGGTTTTATTAAATATTTTTATTGAAATGTATTTGTGTTGTATTTCATTTCATTTTTTTTTTTTTTTTTTTTAATAAAAATATAAAATAGAAAAGATAAAAAATATGTAAACTATATTTTATTCGAGTTTCATTTGCAATCTAGTATATCGTTAATTCTTGTTTAAAAATGAATTTATTGCCAATATAGGTATATGTAAAGTTTTGTGGGCGAGGAGGGAGTTTAGAGTTTTATTAAACAAAAAAAAATTTTAAAATAATAAAATATGAATCTATCGAACTTGTTAAGTTAATACTCAGTACGACCGGAAAGCAGGTTTCACCTGCATGTCGAGCGGCTCTAGTTTCAAATAAAAACCGAATACAAAACGACAATTATTTCTGGGGCGAGAAGAATTTTGGAGTGTGGTGGTGGAAGCCTTAAGGAACATGTGGAAGTTGCGACCCATTATCTTTATATACATTAAAAGTATATGGTATTTTTAGGAAACATAGGTAGATGCTAGCCAATATACTCACTTATATATAATAATAACTAGCTGTTGCCCGTCACTTCGCTCCGGGCAAAACCTAGCCCCTAGCAGACAGTGTCTCGTTCCGGGCCTTCGGGGGCCCTCTTGCTACCCAAGGACCCCCACCCCTTGACCCATGCCCCTTCAATCCCGCCTCTCCTCTTCCCAACCCCCCTGGAGCTCTACCCCTGCCCCTGGACCCCCACCTCCAAACCCCCTGGACTCCACCGACCTTCTCCCCTCTGAACCCAGGGCCCTCCACCTCAACGACCCTCTCTCCAACCCCCCGTGACCCCCACCACCCCTGGCCTACAGATTATGTATACAAAATTTGGTTGAGCTTGGCCAAAGAGCTTCATTTTTGACCCCACCCCCGTCATTTCGGGTAGTTAGTTTTTGCATTTCAAGCCTTCAGGGGATCCACAGTATATGTATATAAAATTTGGTTTATCCAATGGGCTATAATTTTCTTTTTTTGACTCCATTCCTGCATGTCTTCAGCAATAGTTACCAATAATAAACGAAAGGTCAACAATCCAATGTACCATAGAATGATTATTCCTCATAAATGTCTTTAATTTTCATATATATATAATTTCATCATTTAAAAGGAAAGAATTTGAGTAAACAAAAACACGGCAATAAAAATCAGCCAATCACAGATTGTTATTTAATTTAACCCCAATTCCACCCCTTTAGAGGTGGATTTTCGTAAAATCTTAGCAACATATACGCCCGATAAATAACCTCTATTCCAGATTTCAAGTCAAGGTCTAGTAGTTTTGAAGATATTGTGTTGAGTCAGTCAGTCAGTCAGTGGTATTTCGCTTATATATATATAGATAATAGTTACGGATTATAAAATAAAGAAAATAATAAGTAACTCGAGATTAATATAGGTAATTCATCAATTCTTTATCAAATCGTATTTTTAGTGTTTATGGACTTGGCTACATTAATACTTCAAATTTCTAACCATTTTTTATATTCTATCAATCCTCATCGTTTCAAGAATTCAAAAACTAATTTTGATTTATATGTATTGCGCCTTCTTGCACTATTATTATAAATTATAATAAATACTTTATCTCATAGAGCTTTGCTGTGCTACGCTAAGAATGAAGTAAAAAAGCATTCCATAAGATGGTTTTTGTTATTCTTTGATATCTCGTATCAGAAAGAATCATGGATTGCTTCCTTTACATTTTACTAGCGTAAACAATTTTTTACATAGAACATACATGCACCTCATTTCGCTATTTAAAAAAGAAAAAAATGAATTCTCAAATAGAAAGAAAATATTTTTATTTTATTATCATAATTTATTTAAAATAATAATTATCAAAAAAGCGATTATTTTAGAATAAAGTACTTATGTATGTCTGAAAAGTTATTAAAAAAGAGGTTCGAGGTGAAACTTACCTTGTAATTGATATATTTTAAGTATTAATTAATTAATTAATTTTTTTAATTCAAAATACATATAATATTATTTTTATTATTACTTTTTTCGATTTTTTTTATTAATTAATTGGTTTTTTAATTTTAAAATCCATTAATAGCTCACTACAAAGATTATTATATATTAAAATTAAAACATTTAATTAATTTTGGTGGATGATGAGACATGACCAATCGACTTTTATCTGATTTATCTATCATTTTCTGATGGATGAATTAATCATGATTGATTAATTAATTTTGGTAGACGAGGAATAATGGAATTGGAATAATTATCGGAACAAGGACTAAAAAGATGATCAAGGACACTCGATGGTGGAGAAGTAATCTCCGGAGTCGAGAACTAAAATACAATGTATACATTAATTCATGTAAAATAATTGGTTTAATAAAATAAATTAATTAATTTTGAAATGGAATTGGAATAATTATCTGAAAAGAGTTTTTTTATTTAATTAGTTTTTTCCTCTTATTAAAAACAAGGACTAAAAAGATGATCAAGGACAGTCTTGGTGGAGAAGTAATCTCCGAAGTCGAAGCTCAAATACAATGTATACATTAATTCATGTAAAATAATTGGTTCAATAAAATTAAAAAAAAATTAATTTAATTAATTTTAATTGAGGTTATCTTCTATTGAAGGTGGAGTTAAGAGATCAATGCTGAATTGATGCAAAGGCAGCCCAAAGAATAATTAAAACCAGAAATTTCGAATAAAATAATTTATTAGAATCTCATTTTAATCATCTTAAAAAACTTCACGATTCGGAGGATTGTTCCATCTTCTTAGGGGTTTAAAAGGGTCACTAAAAAACCTCCTCTTATATTAATATTATTTTAAATTGCAGCAATGACTTGATGATTCTAATATGTTGACAGCTAAAAAATAGAACATGTAAAAATATTTTCCCTATTTCATATAGAGGCGTCTTTTTAAAATAATTTATAATATTAAACTTATAGACTACATATTTGTTTCTATTTTTATTAATTTATTTCGAACTTGCACCCCCTTTCCCTCGAAACTAATATAAGCTGCCTCCTAAGCTCAAATCCTGGGCACACCCTTCATGGCCGGAGCTGGTCAAAATGCTGGCAAAACAATAAATTAAATTTTATTTAATTTTGGCTGTAAATAAAAATCAACATTTTTTTCCGAATTTTATATTTAAAATAATATTAACCCTGGAGTGTTCGAGCGGTATTTTGTTTGATTGAAGGTCGCGTGGCGTCTCACAGGCGCCAAGTATATTTTTGTGCTAATTGTATATATTTACCTAAGTATTTAATAGAAAATTTATAATTGTAAACAGATTAACGAAGCATCATTTTTTTTTTTGGCTTTTCGGCCTTTCTAGCCATCAGCCAATTTACGATACTATTATATTTATAAGAATTTTGCTGGCTTGGTGTGTACTGGATATATTAATTTTTTATTGTTAGGATAAATAAACTGAATTTGCTTCTTTCCAGTAATTTATTTTGATTTTCAAATGGTTATTCCAAATATTTCGAGAGCTTTCTCAGCATCTCTTCCTCAGTGGAAACTGTGAAACCACACAATAGGCAAGTCAGTGAGTTGTTATAATTACAGGTGTCAAAAAAGTACTCACCCACTCCCCCACCAATGTGCCGACTCCATCAGTTTGTACAGAACATTGATAAAAAGCTCGATCACACAACACACACATACATATATATACAAATTTAAAATGAGACAACATACGAATATACAATTATTTACATCTCCTTATAATAAAGTCTAATGAAATTTAAAAAATTGAAAAATGGTCAAACACCAGAGCTAGTTTAAATTTAACCAACTAATTACTGTTAATGACCAGTTGAGCGGAAGGTCAACGACCACAAAATTGTCTACACTTTATGGCACGCGCAATTAATTAATAAAAAAGCATAAATGTTTATTTATTTGTCATTTCAATTAAAATTTTGTATTCCCTCATTAAAAAGCCCGTGTCTACCTTGTAATTTACCGTGTTTTTTAGGCTTTGTTGGATGAAACACGATTCCGTGAAAAAACGTTTTGTTTTATTTTTTTCATAGTCAATTATATTAAAATTTTCAAAATCAAAATTATGACCCTCAGTCCGCGCATGTTGTGCCAATGCTGTTTGGTTGTTGTTCTCTTTTTTAAGCACAGATCTCTTGTGTTCATATAATCTTTTTTCCATAGGTCTACCTGTAGTGCCTATATAAATTACTATTATATTTTAAAATTTTGTCTTCTATCTAGGGATCAGATTTTAGCCGGTTACCGCGAGTTAGACTCGAACCCGGGTCCATTTGATTAGCAGGCTGATGGGCTATCCCCTCGGCCAACCCGTTAAGTCTTGAAAATTAAAATTGATGTTTTTCAAGAGGGTGGCAGAAATTTGATTGCTAGAAGTACAAAGTTGTATTTATTAAATCTCAAACGCTGTCCGGCGGATCCTCCATAAAAAATTAAAAATACTAAATTAAATAAATGTTTAAATATTTACTTTTAGTTACGTATAATGTCGCGTGCCGTCTGCATCCAGTGATGCGAATTTACAAATAACCTCTTCCTTTTAGCACTGAATAGAAAGTAACTCGATTTTTATGATTTCCAAGTAATTGTATTGAGTTTATAGAGAGGCACAAGTCAGGAAGTCAATTTTTTTAAAAACAGTGAACAAAAGAAGTGCCCCTGGAGTCTCTGAGACGCCACTCCAGGGTTAATATATCGCTTTTAACAAAATCGAAAGATTACCGGGAAACGCTCGGTCCCCCAGGTACTTTTTATTTATGTGGCCTAAGATATTTGAATTTAGTAAGTCTCGGGCATGAATTCGATTGTTAGTTTTTTTCGGGGGGGGGGGGGGGGGGGCGTCAGAGAAATGAAAACTAAAAAGAGAACTCACTCCTCGTGGAGATTCGCCTCCGTTGGTCGAGTCCACTTCCGTGGAGACCGACAGCAGCGATAGCTGAGGAAGCGGAAGTGGTGAGCTGCTTACTTTTGGTCCAGATGGTGGAAACTATCACGGTGTAGCAGGCAGAGATAATGAGGGCAGGCACGATGAAGACGGTAACAGCCACCAAGGTGACGTAGAGCTGCCACTGCCAAGGCTCCTTGAAGTCGATCCAACACTGCTCGCGACCTGCAAAAACATCTCGTTAGCTGTGAGCTGTGAGCTTTCGGGCCTCTAATGAACAGCCCAATCAAAGGACGGATTTTCGGCTGATTGAACAAATTCAACAATTTGTCAACTTTCTACATGAGGAAGCTTATTCATAAACGTAGGACACAGGAGAGGGTGAAATGTGTATTAAATTGAAAATTTTCATTGATAAACCCTATTCAAATATACTCCCTTGTTATTTATTCAGTAAGATAATTATTATCATTTCAAATATTAATATGCTCATAGCCAATAATTATTTCATAGTACCTGCCTTCCGAAAGTTGCTTTTTGCATTAGTTAAAATAGGTATATTAATAAAGAGAAATCAATTAAGTCCTCTGCCTGATGCAAATATGTATACACTATATATGTTATATATAGCAGCTGTGATATGCATATTAGTTATATAGTCAATAAGGTTTATAGGAAATTGGGGATGTTTGGTAGAATTTTGAAGGGTACATCTAGAGAAGTTAAGTCAAAAGTTTATTTAACTTATGTAAGATCTAATTTAGAATATTGTTCGGTGGTTTGGGGCAAACATCCGCAACGATTAGAGAGAAAAATTGATATGGTACAAAGGAGGGCGGCTAGATTTGTTTTTGGTAAATTTGATCTCAACAAAAACACATGTTTAAAAAAAAGCCAAGTTCGATTAATAATAACCGTTTGCCAAAAAAAGTAGTGAGATCTAATGTGCTGCCAAGTTCAACATCATCAATGTATTAAATGGGTCGAGAATATAGTAACTTCAATAAAAACGCATGTTTTTCATTTCTGATGTCCAACTATAGTTTTTATTGATTTCACATTTTTAGTTCAAATTATTTTCCTAAAACTTGGCTTTTACGCATTAAATTATTATTATTATAGTTTGATAGTGCCTCCACCACAATGCGTAAAAGCCAAGTTTTAGGAAAATTCACAATAATACATTTTTTAAAAATTAAGAAGTTTTTTTTCTCTTTTGAATAAGAGAAGAATGATAAGAAGAATAGCGAAGTTATAATTTAAATTTCTCAATTTTAATAAATTTTATTTGTCGTGAACTATTAGTGGATTTTAAGATGAAAAAAATCACGTCGGAGTCGTCGTCCAAGCCTATTATAATAAGTAAAGATAGATATGTAGATTTCATTTTATCGATTCCAAAAGTTCGAGAATTCTTGATATTTCAAAAATGAAACCATGTTTATCTAACTTTTCAGTTTTTAGCTCGTTTCTATCTTTTCATAATTTTCAACATTCACTATATTAGTGGCAGGCGGTGACTTTTCAATAAGGGGATGTTGTCCAAAAAATAGATCTTCATTTTTTTTAATTTTATTTTATTCTTCGGCCCTTTTTGCAAAATGCATCGATAATCGCATCATAGAATTTTTCGTTATTTTTTTCAAATTTTTCATTAGATTTTTTTATCAATTGATATTTAAACAGAGTAGATAATCTATATTCACTTTAGCTTCAATTCTATTCATAGTTGAAAACTGACTGATGCGCTCGTAGAAGGTATTAAATCACACATAAAAATATTTGCTCATTGTGCTTTAAAATGTCTGAAACGGGGAGGAAAAATATTTTTCAACTATGATATTTTTCCTCTTTGTCTGTCTGAATTCCGATACCCACGATAACCCAAGAACGGAAAGTCAAAAAGTTATTTTGTATCAATACAGAGGACTGATTAGATTTTGAAATATCTGGTTCAAAAGGCAGAAAATATTTTTAAATTATTCTATTGATATTTTAAGAGGATGTCATAGTATAGCCATAAATGAGCAATTTATAGGTATTTAAGTTTATTAATCTTTACCACGGGAGCTCTAATATACCGAGTCTTGAAAAAGTTTTCACTTTTTCATTATTAATTTTGCGGGTGAACGATTCTTTCATTAGAATCTGATCGATGAAGATAACGACAAAGAGAGCGGATATAATGATCTCTCTTTCTTTAGAGCTAATGTGTATTGCAAAGATGCTAAATACAAGTTCACACATGTCCAAATACACGTTCAAGCCTGTTTCATAGAATTTGAGATTAATTTCTTAATTTCTATTATTCTAGGAATGGCCTTTTGCACTCGAACCAAAACGATAGTCGTTATAGAAAAAGAGAATATTCAATTGGACTTCATTAAAGCAAATACTTTTGCCCAAAACATCTTTTAGTTTTTCAGGATTCATTTTTTTAATGCAATTAATAGATTTTAAATGTAAGCCATGGACGAGTAGATGTTAATTAATTCACTTTTTAGCCTCATAAAATCAAAGTATTTTCCACAAGATAGTTGAAGTTATTAAATTATATATTCTGTAAATTATAGATGATTCTGCCTGCATTTTCACTCTCCTATAAACATATTGGAGAGTAGAACATCGTATCTCTATAAGTTTCAATGAAGAGCAAACCACATGTATGGGATTGGGAAGGCCCTGAAAATACCAATATCATATAGTATCGGTAGAGCGTCACATGTCGCTTAACTTTGGTTACACTTTAGAAACCAGTGCATTCCAAAGCCGTCATATTATTTTACATAAAGCGAATTACAAACTCTTTGATCACCCCTTATAAATTAAACAACTCTGCTATAATCAACAAAAAGGAACCTTTTTATTTTATTCTTAAATCGATTTCCGATAGAAATTAAGCACCTTAATCATGACGATGACTTTTTAATATGAATAAAATTCAAAATATATAATATTTTAAACTCATTTCTCATAAAGGCATATTATCTCAAATAGCAGAATCTCGCTGGTCAAAGAAGTGAGGACCATAATTTAATCTTATTGAACGAGCAACAATTATATATATGTAAGTATCTTCTTCAATTGCCATACTCGATTCCGAGAGTATCCTTTCCACTGTAATTTTTCTGGGGAAATTTTTCACAGGGGTAGTTTCCCAATGCCTTCGCCTGAAGGAATCAGAATATATCCGGTCAAATATTTGCAGAGAGCCAGGTTTGAACCCGCGCTAGCTTGATTAGAAGGCATGCTCTATAACCACTCGGCCAACCTGACTCCCTATATAAGACGTAAAATAAATTTTTTAAGAAATTCAAATAAAGTGTGAAACAAAGAAAAACTTTTAAAATCAAGTTTTCACCAAGTTTCATCTCGATTTGCCATGAACTACTGGGTTTAGAAACTTGAAATTTGGTATGAAGATTACTTTTAAGACGGAGACCAGATTAGAGTTACTTATTTATCGATTATAGAGCGAGAGATTCTAGTTCAAGACTCGCCCGAGACAGAAAAAATTTGACAGGGTATATTCAGTACTATACTAAACCTACTAACAAACAAATTGATCAAAGTAAAATACTACATATTATCTGGCTAAATCTTTAAGTGGACTATATAAATAAATTAATGAACATACATCTAAGACGTAAATTCTTCTGATGAAACTGGAAGTTTTTTTCTTGTTTCCCCCCTTTAAAATTTGAATTTTTAAAGTAAACATTCTTAGCAAGCATTTCTATCCGTTTTGGGTTCTAGAAACTATAAGTTTTGAATTCCAATGAGCGACTGAAAGCTTTACTAAGTAGCAAGATCGGCGAGATTCGATTTGATCGTGGATTTAAATTCATTGAATTTTTTGAACAATCTAAGATGTTTCTATTTGATCTTTGTCACATGTATTTAAGTGCCCGGAACTCTAAGCCAATCTTAGAAACGAGCTTGACACGCTCGGGGCTAGTTCTGTCATTCCTTTTCTATTTCCTTTCTCAATAAGTTCTTTCCTATGCCTTAGCAAGCGTGTTAGAGGTTTTGAAGAAAAAAACCGCTTAGGGAAACATTTCCTAATATAACAAAAAATCACCTGGTATACAAGTACTCTTACATATAAATATATTTTATTTAAATTTTTTATTTAAATATTATTTAAATTGAAAGTTTTTGTGCCGAGGGTAGCAGAATTTTTATATATTGAAGGAGACAATAAAAGAGTGTGTCTTCTGCTGGAATTATAAATTTTATTTATAACGAGACTATAGTTTCGAGGGCTTTGCCCTCTTCATCAGTCTATTACAATTGATTCTCAGGAATTAATGTATGAATCATTAATAAATTAATGTATAAATTCATACATTAATTCCTGTGAATCAATTGTAATAGACTGATGAAAGAGCAAAGCCCTCGAAACTATAGTCTCGTTATATAAAAATTCATGAATGAATCATTAATAAATTAATGTATAAATTCATACATTAATTCCTCATCAATTGTAAAGAGGGCAAAGCCCTCGAAACTATAGTCTCGTTATAAGTACAATTTATAATTCCAGCAGAAGACTAGCAGAAGACACACTCTTTTATTGTCTCCTTCAATAAATATTATTTAATACTAGTATAATAAAAATTCGAAGGTTTTTGCGCTCCATGAGTCTAATATAAATATTTTAAATGATTGCATTTGTTTCTTTGGATAATAATTTTGGTTAATATAAGACTTGCATCTTAGCAAAAGAAATAAATCAGACAAAATTATATATTATGAGACTATGTGGTCAGACTGAGGAACCAAAAAGAATCTTTTATGTTAGTCCACCTATGGATAAACAAGTAAATTTTAATTTAACTTTTTTATTATGTTTCATAACGTTCCTTATTGGGAATTCAAACATTTATTATTTTTTTAAATCTCTTTAGTACAATCCAAAATATTCTTCTTCATAATCAATTAATCATACCTTCCCATGTTTTCTCCAATATATAATACTCTCTGTAATCAAATTCTTTCGGTATTTGAAAATATAATTGGGAGAAAAAGTGAAAACTTGTTCAAGAATCGATCCTTAGCCGCAAATTTTAATGATTTGTCTTCAAACTTTTTGAGCTAGTAAGTTAAAACTTAGCAAAGAGGCGCATTTTATTAATACAAAACGTGTGTCCAATTTAAAATAATTAGTTATTATTTCGAGTTATACTATTTGATAGTTCGACATTTTACAATTCGATTTTTTCTGATATACTTTTCGAGCTGGAAGTTAAAACATTAGAAATTCTAAAACTATTATTTAAAGCTGTAAGGCTTAGAAAGATATAAGCTGTCTATCAATACAAATTATGAAATTTTAATGGCTAATTCTAAATATTTCGAAGGCATTATGAGCACTTCTTTATCAGTGGGAACCATTCATCTCACCAATATGTCAGCTCTCCAATAGAATACAAAAGAGTCAATCATAACAGGAAGGCAACAATTTTGACAGCTTATTTCATTCGAACACCTTACAACTTTAAATAATAATAAGTAAACACTAAGTCACTGTTAATAATAATAATTATAATGTTACTTTATTCGTATCCATAGTAAATTTATAACAGGAATAGTAGGGAATTGGATAAATCAAAAACACAAAATTTTTATTAAGTGGGCCAGACATTTCGTCAATTTATTTTGACTTCCTCAGCGGCTCATTTTATCACTCTTTATCAAAAACAATTTTACTATAAGACAAAAAATTTCTGGCCCACTTAATAAAAACTCTGTGTTTTTGATTTGTCCATTCCTATTATTCCTGTTATAATAATAATTACACTGCTCGACAAAAATTAAACAAAAATTTACCCCATAAACCTAACAATGGATTCAAGTATACGCTGATTATCATGCAATTTCCCGATTTTTTAAAACACGTCAGAGTTTTGAGATATTATCGGTCAAAATGACGAAAAAGGCCATTTTGATCTAGTTTTGAGTCTCATTAAATATATTAAACAGGAAAATTTGAAATCAAAATATTTTGTTGACCTTATAGAAAACAGCTTTCTTTTTCGTAATTTCGTAATTTTGACCGATAATATCTCAAAACTTCTGACGTGTGTTGTAAAAAAAATGGAGAAATCTGCATGATAATATCCTGTCGTATATAATCTCTACTGGAATCCATTGTTAGGTTTACGGGAAAATTTTGTTGATCAATGTTATTATTGTGAATGTCTTGAGTTATTGTGAGTATTTTTGATTCATGCAAACAGAGAGACAAAAAGCTTTTCAGACATTTCTCAATATAAAATAAGCAAAAATAAAATTGAAAGCTTTCTTTAATCTTCTTAAATTTATATAATTATTATATTATTCTGATTGAACTTAACAGAGGAAAGTCGATTAAGCATGTTGCAAAAAAGAATCACATTTTTTTTTCAAAGTGTTTATCAAATAGTAGGTACCTATAAATTTAAAATTTGCTAGGACGATTTCACGGATGCTAATCAGGATTGTGGTGTTGTGGGTGAAACATCTTTAGAAGGGATGGTTATAATGATAGTCGTGTTATGCACACAAACTCTTTATTAATAACTGAAAGTAATGGAAGGCATCCCAGGGGTAGGTAAGAAAGAAAAAATTATCACATTCCCAAATAAGATGTATTTATTGGACTGTCATTATTTTTCCCCTCCTTTTCTTTAAAACTAACGTTTCGGAGGATTCTTCCCTCCTTCTTCAGGGTTTCAAGGGGTCAATGAAACCCTGAAAAAGGAGGAAAGAATCCTCCAAAACATTGGTTTGAAAAGGAAAGGAGAAAGAAAGAAGGAAATGAAAATCCAATAAATTACACCTTATTTGGATATGTGATAATTTTTCTTTCTTACTACCTGGGCTGCACTTCCATTACTTTCAGTTAAAATTCTACCAGTCCGTCTCTCTCCAGAGAAAATTTCGTGCAAATAAACTCTTTATTAATATTTATATACCTGGGACGACATGATCTGTAATATCAAAAAAAAGTTCCTCGACGTCTCGCTAAACAAAATTAATAATTACGATATCTATTTATAAAGAACTCATAATTATTCAATTGCAAATATTAATAAACTTTCCATGGGCAAATAATAAGAAAAATCAAAAACTTTTAAAATGTCAAAAGTGTATTTGCCCAGAACGAAGAAAAAATCTTCTCAATAAAAACCTTTAAATTATTTATAAAAATTAATTGAAAATGACAATGGCAACAGGTTAGTCTTTGTTTGAAGTGGTACTATGAGACGTGGGAGTTTGATGGAAAACAATTTATTAAAAATTTCTGGTGTGTACATTTTAGGACATATCATTTAGAACAAACGCTCTGATTGAATATCAAAAACAGAGAAGCTAGAGAATAAAATAAACCATGTGCACCAGGTTGCGGAACAACAGGCGCTTCTACCAATTGATTTCAATTGGCTTTTCAAATATATTGAATCTTAATTAAATTAAAACAAAAGCTTATTTTATTTATTTATTTTCGTATAGCTTAGTTCAAGGGTCCTTAAAATTTTTGATAGGGCCACATGTGAACAGTGAAAACTATGGACGGACCGGATATAACATATTATAAGGAAATTATATTAATAATACGCTATTATCGCATTGATATTTAATACTAGCTTCAAGGCCGCCTACGGCAGGCCTTTTGCTAGCCAGGGGGCTTCGCACCCTGGACCCCAACGTGGCTGCTTTATTAATGTTTTATTAGTAACAGAGAATAAATATAACTGTTTTATTATAAAGTCTTAAATAGATATAATTTGAGATTCTATTTAACTGTAATATACACTCATAACAAATAAGATGAAACAAATATTTAAAATGTATTAAAAATCCACTTGTTATCATTAAGGGGAAAATAAAAAAATAGTTATATTATATGTAGGTATTATTATAGATAAGAAGACTTGAAAATTACAATTATTATTCATTTTGCTAGACACAAAAGTATATACAATCTATTTATAAAAAAATCTCTTATTCTCAAGCTTGAGTTGTTTATCATAAAATAATTTAGACTTATTGATTTTAAGTCGATTCTTCCAAGTTTTCAGTAGAACTTGCCATTAATAGTCAAAACATCAAAAATGGAATGCAATAAGGTTATTCCTCTAGTATTAGATAAGAATCGATCGTTATTTTTGATTTTAAGCCGATTCCTCCATGTCTTCAGCAATGGTTACCAATAATAATTGAAACGTCAAAAATCTAATGTAGAATTATTATTCCCCAAGTATTAGATGAGAATCGATTGCTATTTTTGATTTTAAGTCGATTCCTCCTCCTCCATGTCTTCACGAATGACTACCAATAAAAACAGAAACGTCAAAAATCGAATGTAGAATGGTTATTCCTCGACTGTTAAATGAGAATCGATCATTATTTTTGAATTAAAGTCAACATGAACTGCAAATTGCAAGTGATATCTGATTAATAATAAAGAAATAAACATATTAATATTTCAAATCAATTTGGATAAAGTTTACCAACGATCCGTTGCAGTTTATTTTGTTAATTTTTGTTTTTAAATGTACTTTAAAAAAAGATAGTTTTTTAAATCTTTGTTGCATTATTAAATTCTTCTTCAACGATAATGTGGTTAGAACTCTATTATCTATGCTATTAAGATTGAATGACATTCAAAAATCTGACAAACAGGGCCTCCAACACATGTTTAGTTTGCTAGTTTAGTTCTTTTATTGTTTGGCAAACTATGTTGACTAACCTGAATTTTTTTTAGTTTTTCCTGAATTTTCTAATTTTCCGGGCAACTTTTCCAATTTTTTTTACGTATTAACCTGAATTGGACTATTACGAACATTCAAAAAAAATTAGCCAAATCGGTTCAGGCATTTGAGAGATCTGCGTTTACAAAGAAAAAGAAATTCATTTTTATTATATAGATAGTGAATATTTGTGAATTAATTCTCTAGTAGCCACGAGCCGGATGGAAAAGTTTCAAGGGCCGGATTTGGGCCGCTGACCATAGTTTGGAGACCCCTGGCGTAGTTCATAGTTATGTACTTATATAAAAATATGAATATAGAAAAACAAAACAGTTTTGAGTGAGATATATAATTAAAACAAAATTTGTCGACTATTCAGTTAAGAACCCTATGGTGTATTCTTCCATTAAATTAATATAATTAAAAAAACTCATTTTACTTGTTAAAATTTTTTTATTTCATTTTATAACATTATTAGGCACATATTTCGAGCTAACTTCAGCCCATCTTCAGTTTTAAAATCATTTTCCCTTATATAATCTTACAAATATATCATCTTTTTTTAGAATTTTGAAATTATATAAGGGGACTGGATTTTAAAAATGAAGATGGGCTGACGTTAACCCCAAACATGTATTAAATATTTTTTTTAAGACAATTTTTTTTTATTTATCTGGATTGGATGGTGAATAAAAAATGAGAAAAAGATTTTAAAATCAAGAATATTTGTATATGTATTTTTTAATTTTACTTATATAGTTTAGAAATCTCTGAAAAGTGGATAAAAATAACTAATTCAGTTTGATAGTTTTCTGCCTGATAAAGATGTCTACGTTTTCTTCAAGAGCCATATCCGATTCCGATCGTTGGCGATTACTTCTTAGTTTCCACTAGATTTAATGACCTTGCATTTCTGACAGATATGAAAATTGCCCTGACTGAAGCGAGATCCGACGCTCTAAATACTGAATTATACAGTTGTATTTCTAAAACAATGAACAGGCTGGATTTTTTTTTTATAATATAGCTTAAGGCATTACCGTTGAAAAATGTACAAATTAAAACAAAAATCCCAAGGCCATATGAGCACCTAGCGAATAATTAACTGAAATTTAGTAAACGTAAAAGTATACTAAAGTGCCTCTCTATGCCAAGTTTCAACTTTATAGATCAATCCGTTTGTTGAGAAAATGTTGCTAAACCACTAAATTTGTGGACATCTTTTTTATTTGGTTCACTAAACCTGCAATATTTCGTAACCCATATAGTAATCAAGAAACATTCGGGTTAAATTACAAAAAATTATGCCCACCATTTTAAACAAGGAATAGATTGATTTTGACCAAAATCTTGCCAGACTTCCACAAAACTCGTTTTATTTTTCTAAACTCAATTTCTATACCTTAAAGGCATCGAATACTATCCCTTGGAGTTGTCCTAGTGAAAGAAGAGTTTGAAAATTAACTTCCCAAAAGTGATTACAATCTTTGTTTTTATACACCTGCTTCACAATGTAAGTGGAAGAAAAAATTTAGATAACTAAAGAAAGCTCTAGTCCATATTATAACTTATAAACAAATAAATACATTAGTTAATTAAAAAGCTAAGAATCACAGATATCGAAATGTCGGGCCGAATTTGTAATAAAATCAATGAGCCTATTTTGAATTGTTTTTTCAATTAAAAACGTAACCTACTCAAAATAGATATTTCTTAGCCCTCACCGGGCTAATCAAGTACTAACTTACTAACAATATACTAATATTTTGTTGAATATTAGAAAATTTACGAAAAATTGTTTAAAACAATATTACTAAATATAATACTAGTATAAATTCAATAATAATATCATAAATTTTGTATGGATGTTTCTGAACAAAATAAAATAGAAAAAAATAATAATAAAAATAATAGCATAAAAACAATATCTAAATAACGTGTTAAAAATGTAGAGAAAAATATTTGCATTTATGTTTCCTTAAAATTAGCATATGCCCATGTATGCTTTAGGCTGTATATGCTTTACGGATAATAATTGATAATAATATACACCCAATTTACAATTCATAAATTCAAAATTTATAATTTATGATATAATAAATACAAATATGTTCATACATTACATTTTTTTATTTTTAAATTAAATATTTTTCTTTTTTTTCAGGAACGTGTTATGATTATTCTTCAATTTAGTTCTCTAAACCTGTTTATGTAAGTAAGAATTTTATTTTTACTTGAAATTTTATTAGATTATATTTTCTCTATATGTAGTCATCAAAACTAATTTTGTATCAATTTAAAATCGGTTTTCTAAAAATCTAATTTTTTTGGTATTATCCTATTTTATTATATTTTTAAATGATAGTGAGGCAAAAAAGTATTATATCAACAAAGTGCAACACATGTTAGTGATAATCCTTTGAGATCGTAAAAAAAGAGAAATAATTTTTGGGGGTTGGGTTGGAATCAAAAGTACCTGTGGATGAAAGACTTGAAAAAATAAATTTGTAGGTTACTAGAAAGAGGGGGTTGGAAGAGGATTTCTAGTCTTTGGAAGTCATAGAGATAAACGAATTATCGAATGCATTTGTTGATTTTGTATCCAATTTAAGAGCGAAATGGTGATGTACATTTGAAAATCATGGGTTTCTTATGGGCTCTAAGGGATTCTTATCTATTATCTCTTCGAAAAAGGAATTGTGATTTTTTGAACCAAAATATAAATATAATTTTTCTTATTAGTTAAGTAGCTATTTAAGCTTATATTTTTATGATTGAATTTATTGAAAATTAAATTTTTATTAAAAGCACAGATCATTTATAACTACATTAATTATTTATTTATTGAACACAACAAATAATACAATATAACTTCAACGTTTTGATTTCTTAATTTGCGATCAAAAGGTTTACAGATTTAAAGATCGAAACGTCGTAGTTTTAGTGTATTATTTGTTGTGATAAATAAATACTTATAATTAATAGTAATTAATTTTAATAAAGAAATGTAACCTTTAATAAACACCGACTAACCTAATAGTCCATTCAAAAAGTCCATAGGATGACACATAGATGGTGTTACTAGAATTTTTCCATATGATTTTTATTTAGTACTAACCTTCAAACGATATGTGTATAAATTTGACAGCAATCTGAATATCGATTCGTGAGTTATAGCATTTTGTGTGAAGCAACTTTTGTTATTGAAAAAAATGGAAAAAAGTGAATTTCGAGTTTTAATAAAGCATTGCTTTTTGATGAAAAAAATACAGTGGAAACCAAACAATGTCTTGATAAACATTATCCGAACTCTGCTCCATCGAGACAAATGGTAGAGAAGTGGATTGCTGAATTTAAACGTGGTCGTACCAGCACAAATGTTTCAGAGAGCAGTGGACGCCCAAATGAAGCTGTTATTCCAGAAAACATTAAAAAAATCCACAAATTGGTTATGAACGATCGCAAATTGAAGGTGTAAGAGCTAGCTGACATTGTAAAGATATCAGATGGTAGTTTTTTTTTACCATTTTACACGAACATTTGGGTATGCGAAAGCTCTGTGCAAAGTGGGTGCCGCGTCGACAGTCGACCAAAAATAACAACGAATCGATGCTTCAGAGGAGTGTTTGGCGCTGTTAAACCGCAATAAAATGGAATTCTATCGTCGATATGTGACAATGAATGAGACATGGCTTCACTATTATACACCAGAATCCAAAAGACAGTCAGCTGAGTGGACAGTAGTCGACGAACCGAATCCAAAGCGAGCAAAGACGCAACAGTCGGCCGTTAAGGTGATGGAGTCTGTATCTTGGGATGTGAACGGAATAATATTCATCGACTATCTCCAAAAAGGAACCACCATCAACAGCGACTATTACTGTGCACTTTTGGATCGATTGAAGGCTGAAATCACAAAGAAACGGCCACATTTGAAAAAGAAAAAAGTGTTGTTTCACCAAGACAATTCACCGTGTCACAGATCAATGAAAACGATGGCAAAATTGAATGAATTGGGCTTCAAATTGCTTACCCACCCACCATATTCTCCGGATTTAGCCCCTCAGGGACTTTTTCCTGTTTTCAGATCTCAAGAGAATGCTTGCTTGAAAGAAATTTAAGTCCAATGATGAAGTAATCGCTGAAACTGATGCCTATTTTGACGAGAAAGAGAAATCGTACTATAAAAGTGATATCGAAAAGTTGGAAAATCGCTATACTCGTTGTATCGCCCTCGAAGGCAACTATGTTGAATAATAAAATTGAGTTTTGTCAAAATTTTGTTTTTTTTCTTACTTATCCTACGGACTTATTGCATGACCTGTTACTAGACTGGAAGCCAGAGATATCCCGTTTTGCGTGTGTGACGGTGAAAATATTGGAGATATCGATCACATCTATTTAAAGCAGGCCTGACCAACCCACGGCCCGCGGGCCGCATGTGGCTCTCAATGGACTTACTTGCGGCCAGTGATCATTTTTGACAAATTGTTTTTTTAATAGATTTTAAATCGCATTAAATTTGGTAATTAAAAAAATTAAGGTTCTCTATAATAACATGAAAAATAACATACAATTAAATAATAATAGTAAATTTCAACTATATTGCTCTAGAATTGCCCGTTTTTCTTATTTCCAATTACAAATATTTAATATATTTTTTAATGATGAAAACTCGAGACTATTTCAAACGAGTTGAGACATGCATGGACAAGTTGAGACGTGTTGGCGGATTAGTTAGCAAAAAAATGTTTTCTCGAATATTTCGAATTATTTATTTTCTCTGATGAAAAAATATCAATTACGTAAAAATAAATATCGATTTATAAGATACATTTGCTTTTACCAGAGAACATTTCCTGAGAGTACAAAATGCCAATCTTTAAAGGTTTTAGTTAATGTGCTGAAAATTGGTACGCAAATATCTTACAATGCACCAAATTTTAGATTTTTACCTGAAAACGGTTTCTGAGAGTATAAAATGCCAATCTTGAAAGGTTTTAGTTATTGAGCTGAAAATGGTATGCAACTACGTATTTTGTATTACAATGCACAAAATTTTAGCTTTTTATCTGAAAACGTTTTCCGATTATATAGGTATACATTTTTTGCATGACTGTAATATTTTTCATGATTATTTTTTTTATATTTGATTGAAGAGAAAAAATATATAATTATAAAATGGGCCGATAAAATAATAAAAGTTCAATTAATAAACACATATTTATTAGCTAGTCTTAGTTGAAAATTTTCCATTGAGAAAGGGAGAAATTCTCCCGAAATTTTTGGGTTTGATTTAACGTTTAAAGATTGTTTTATAAAAGATTTGTATTTACTATTTTAACAATAAATTATTTTTCATTTTTTAATATTATCAATTATCTTTTTTGATCAACAAAATCGGTAGAATTATATATGTAGTATATTTTATCTGCGGCCCGGGACAAATTTTTCCTTCAAACGTAGCCCTTGTAAGCCAAAAGGTTGGACACCCCTGATTAAAACTGTAATAGATATAAGAACAAAATTGACAAATTCTACGCTAATTTTACTAATGAAAAAATTATGCTTCCAACACGAAAGACAATTCTCCATTATACAATTGTTAAATCGGATATTTCTAAAATAATAATAAAGCATATTTTCTCTATCGGATGTTTTTGGAATTACACTTGACATTGTGATCCTTTTATGGGGTTAAAATAATATTATAATACTATATTGTTGACCAAATACTTTGTTATGAGCGAGGCCAGGGAAGAGAAAGAAAAAAAGAAAAAAAACCCTTCAATAATTTTCATATTTTAAAACTTCAATTTAAATAAATTCAGAATATTAATCAAAAAATTTAAATCACTCAAAGCCAAGTAGTTTTCTTTAACTGAAATTAACACTCTTTTACTTATACTAACATTCTGTAGCCAAACGTCAAATCAACAATAATATAGCTGTCTTACTATCACATCAGAGAGAGCAAAAAATTTAAGATAATTCGAATTCGTAAAAAAAAAAAAAAAAAATGAACAGGAATGATTTTTTTAGAATTTAATAGACATGAGTCATTCAAATGAGAACCCCAAGGTATACATCAAAATCAAGTTTCATTCGAAGATTTTGAATATTGATTAGAAAATAAATTTCTATTTCGCCGTGAGTTATGATGGATATTTTTTTTGTAAATAATTGATACTTTGAACTGAAAATTATATCTATTAAATAACCATTTTCGAAAAGTCAAATTATTTTTTATATAAACCCAGAGGAAAAAACATATTCGCAAAGTAACGTTCAAAATAATTTGTTCTAAATACTTAACTATCCTCTATATTAAGATATTTTAGAAATTAGTGCAAAAAATTTATTAAAAAAAAAAATGAAAATTATTTCTAGAATCTTCTTTTATAATAAGAAAACTTTTATAACTCTTTATTATTAAAAAATTCTTTTAAAAAATGTTAAAAACTAATTATATATATTTCAATTTTAGTAAAATCTGAATTTTTTCTAACCTAGTTGATAAATATTTTCAAATTAATGAATGTAAAAAAGTTTGAACATTAACCCTCCTGACATTCGAAAATCAAGCTTGTCCATTAAAAAAGTCAAAAAGGGATTTTAAAATACATTCTTTCATTTATCGTCACCTTTAAGATAAAAAAAACCCACGAATGTGTCAATTTTTTTTACTAATGGTATTTTTCAATACAATTTTAAACAAAATTTTCTTTACCATAGACACGGATGTGATAAAATAATTAAATGAACCTCAAACCTGAGGGCTATATTCACAAATGTAAGCTAATAATGTGTTATAGAACTTTTTCATATAGGAAGCTCAAAATAAGGTTTGTCTAAATTCATGGTTTTTGCATATATAGGTTACTAAATTTGATCCTCTAACACAGGGGTTTTCAAACTTTTTCACGATCAGTGCACCAAATTTTAATTATGGCCTTGGTTCTGGTTTTGCTGGTGGGGAGTCGATGGGGGGGGGGGGGGGGCTCTTAATTGAACATATTTTGTTTTGCCTTATATTACTATGTATATTATATATAATATGATTTATTTTATTCTAAGTTTTACTCCAAATTTGTCAACGATATAGTATTTTAAATTGTACTCTAAATATATCTTAAGGGGGTTCGGGACTGTTTATTATTTTTATAAGAAAATTCTCGCTCAAATTTTTACCATCGAATCATTGATGTATTAAATATTTATTCCCAAATTTGAAGTTGATCGTTTGTCCCATTTCCGAGAAATAAATTATTAAAAATTGTCTTTTCAACATGGAAGTAAATGGACCGAGCTTTTAAAAGGGCAATAACTTCTATACATATTATACCATTTTCAACAAATTTATACAGATCAATAATTCAACTTTTATGAATCGAATGATACCTTTTTCAATAGATTTGACAGTCTAGTTAATTAGTTATTCATAAATGTAAAAATAAAAATAAAATAAAATAATATTTGCAGCTAACAGAATATAACAAAAGCACTAGTGTGGAATTCAAACTCTATTTGTTGAAAACGTTTTTGAGTTAAATAAATGTTTTTATAATGAGAAAAAATTTATCTCAATTGTTTTTATTAAAATTATCAAAACAAAGATTTGTATTCGAAATTAGCCTCATTATTAACAATTTTGTTATTAAAAAATTTAGTAGTCAGAAGTTGTCACTCTGCAGAAACACAAAAGATTTTTTCGTAGATCAACCAAATAGAACTGCTGTCCCGAACCTTCTTAATAGGTAAACTTTTGTTATCTGCTCTATGAGGCGAAACGTCTCATAGCATCATTTAAAATAAAATAAAATAAATGAAAGTTTCCTCGGTGCACATCTCCCAAAAGAAAATAACTTCACTATATTTACAATTTACATAATACCTGTAATATCGCTTAATTATCTAATAATTAGTTTAGCTTCTAAGGATTTTTTATTATCTAGCTTTTTTATTTATTTATTTTGAAGATGTAACATTTTTTTTAGTAAAGTGACCACATCGTCGCGGTGCACCTGAAATTTCTTCGCGGTGCATAGTTTAAAGACCCTTGCTCTAACAAATGATTTTTAAAAGAGTAAAAGATATGTTAAGAACCATTAATCCGTTACTAGAGAGTTAATTAAATGATTTATTTAATTTCACATCAGGGTTAAGATGTTTTTGGTCAAAGCTTTGAAAAAGGCCATATTGACCCTTATTTCGAGATATAAAAGAGCAATATTAGGAATCAAAATATTTATTTTATTAATGGATAACATCTTTAATCATTTTAAATTATTTCTAGTTCAAATATAGAACTCAATTGAATGATAATACAAATAGACAAACATTATAGTATTAATTTTTTGTTATAAATCGATGAGATCTAGAAAGAAACAAGAGATAAAGCAAGATTGTTTCTATTATTGTAATAATTCAAAATAATTTTAATTTCAAATATTGCTGTTTTATATATTTATGACTCCTCAAAAATGGGCAACTTGGGCCTTTCTTGGGACTTTGCCCAAGAATATTTCAAAACGCCAATATTAAAAAACCGGAAAATTCCATAATGATTTTTTAATTATTATAAGATTGGAGTAATTTTTGGAGACGGACTGATAAGTGAATTAAGTGGATATTGAAAGGCAGTCCAAAAAAGAAGAAGATAATTTACACTATCTTTTTATTCATAAAACTGACTTTTCAAAACCCTGAAGAAGGAGGGAATAGCCTTCGAAACGTCGGTTTTATGAATAAAAAGATAGTGTAAATTATCTTCTTCTTTTTTTGGACTGCCTCATCAATATCCACTTAATTTAATTATTATATTGATCCAAGAATATGTTGTACATGTGCAGGTGTTACCCCTGTAATCCGGGACATTTGAATTGTTAAAAGAAGAAAAATGTAAGCAAATTTCAGGGGTAGAGGGCTTAAAAGACTGACGTTATAATTATGTCGCAGGGAAGTCGGATGCGGGACGAGAGTTCTAGTTTTTAGAAGTCATAGGGATAAACGAGTTGGTGAATGCTTTTGTTCGGTTGGTATCTAATTTATTCGATAAGCGGTGTTTATTGCTTGAAAATCGTATGTTACTTGCAAATGGGCCTTTATGTGGGATTATTGATTGTATCTCATCAGAGCAGACGCCATGGTACTCATGGTAGGGTCTATAAAAAAAGGAGAGAGCAGAGATGGAAATCCAAGAGAAGCTACATAGATCTTTTATTATTATAGTTTGAGAGCTCGCTTCTGAAGTGCATGCGTGAAAAGGGCGAACAATTATAAAATATTAATGATACCTACATTCCTAAATCATGAAAAATAATGTTATATTTTTTTCTTTTCAGCTCGCTAAGTTACTTCGAAACTCAAGTATCACGAAATTAGAAGAACCTAAACCCTGGGAAACGTGACATAAGTTTTACATGGTTTCTTAATATATAATAAAAATTCAATATTTTTATCAACATTGACTTTTTTATCTAACAACAATTGCTTTTAATACAGAGTATAAATTCCATTTTAATTAGAACAATTATCAGTAATTAAAAAAACATCCATTTTAAATAGTTTTTTAAATTTGCTGTGTGTGTACCGAGCTTTGAAACAATTTTCATTTTTCCTCTAATTATTGTAATTTCTTGAATCTTCATTTTTTATTTGCTAACAGAGCCGTAACGTGGTATTACGGCGTCCGGTGCAAAAGGATAAAAATGCCCCCCCCCCCCGACTTATAATTTTTATTCCAATAGAAAAATGTTTTTTTGAATAAACGTTTATTTAAAATGAGTAATAAAATGTATTACAGAATCAAATATAAGTAAATAGTTTTTAAGAAATTTGATGTTGGTACTTGGTGAAACATTTTTTTAAATTATTGAATAAAAAATACTTGGTAGGTTTCATATTAATGTGAAACCTACCAAGTATTTTTCATCCAATAATTATAAGTAAATAAACTATAATTGCATAACATTTTAAATAAATTCTTAGATGTTCATATATAATATAAAGTACGTGAAAAAAACTTAAACTAGTTAGTTCTATAAATAAATATAATATAACTGTATAACATTTTAAATAAATATTTCTATAATATAAAAAAAACGAAATTAAAATTTCACTCTCTCTGCCTTACACTCCAAAAATGCATTACTAAAAAGTTTTTCAAGATTAAAACAGCATCTCTATTGTTCGCCGCTTTTATCGTTCGGCGCCTTTATTGTGTGGCATCTTTGTCGTTCGGCGCCTGGTTCCGGGGCACCGCTCGCACAACCCACGCTACGGCTCTGCTTGCTAACTCGGAACAAAGCTTGTTTCTATTTAATTCACTGAATATTGATATTTACAAGAGGCCTGATTCTTCCTAAAAGTGTAATAAAATTCAAATGAAATTTGATTCAATTTTCTAAACATTTTACATAATTGTGAATTGAGTATCTATTCTATTTAATATTTGAATTCTCTCCCACTTTGTAATGTTCGTTGTTTAAATTGAATTTTGACATGTTAAATATTTAAATTTGTTATGAAGATGGTCTCTTTAAAGAGTAGGAGGAATGGTTGGTTGCCGGTAATGGCTCAGTGAAAAAGAGCGAATGAGAATTTCGCCCCGGGCAATTCGTGTAACTTATGAGAAATACGTCACTAGCCGTTTATAATAAGACAGACAATGCAACGGATGACAGATCTCAAATAGCCAGAGGTAATTAATGAAATCATTTGTGTTATTAATTGACCGGCTTGAGCCTTGAAAGAACAATGCGCAAGCATTCAATGCTTGTTTATTGATGCTCGAGGGGATTCACTAAATGTTCCGGGATACTCAAGCGGTCTCAGCCGATTCAAAGAGCCAAGCCACCAGGGAGGGCTCAACAGACACACAGATAAAGAAAACTCGCTCCTTTTTCATGTCTAAATATTAACATCAAGTCCACTTTAATAATCTCTTTGAAATGAAATCTAGAATTAAAGCTGACATTCGTTATTTTCTCTCTATTTCTACAAATAAAGCTTTGAACATTACTATTTTTTGCCAACTAATTTATATATTAACTAGCTCTAAAGCCTGTTGATGTAAAAACAAAATTGGCTCTATAAACGTGATTTTTTATAAGCTTTTTTTTTATAGAAATATATATTTTCAAGACTCTGAGAATATTTAGGGAACGCGGTGTTGGTTTATAGTGAAACATTGTTAAAATTAAATTAGGTTGGAGTTGGTGGTGTGAACAATCAAACAGACATCAAAACTTCACCAATAATTGACATCTTAATCAATGATATTTAATTTGAATTGGAGTGCGATGAGGGTGTGTGGTGGGTTTATTTTTAATTTTATTTATTTTTTTAAATAGAAAATGAGAGATTAAATTTTCGCTATGCACCCTCATTGCATTCTATAGTTTATTGCCTTTCTTTATTACACATACATAATTTTCGGCAACTTTCAAATATAAATATCTTTTCTTTGTCCCAGCCCTTTGTCCCTACATCTGGTCAGTCGGCTTTCTAAAGCCATTCCATCCATCCTTCTGATAATTCTTTCATATTTACACTATGTCATAAATAACTGTCCATCATATTAAAATTAAAATAAATTCTGTTCAAAATATCATGTTATCTTTAGTCAATGTTCTCCTGACGATGAGTTAAGAGCTCGAAATATATAGAGTAAACTAAAAAATCTTTGTATTTTAATTTTTCTCCTTGTGAAACACCACCAACTCCAACCTAATTTAATTTCTGAGAATATTAATTAATACCACTATTAGCACCTCGAATAGCATCTGGTTCAATTCCTGAGGAGGTGTAATCGACTCTTCATAATTAGCTAAATATAGATCAAACATAGAAGTTTGTATTAATAACCTATAATCTAGACACAAGGCAGTGTGTCAGCCAAGTTCGGAAAAACGGGCGACGCACCGAACATGTCTATATTTACAGGAACCATTTCGACTAGCTACATTCAACTCTTCGTGTCTAATTTTTAAGTGGGAGATAAATTTAACCGAATTTATGGCGCGGAGAATTTACCACTGCACATTTGCCCCTAAAACCTTAGTAAATTGGATATTGAATTGTATCTAAGTTTCTGAGATTGGCTCGTGATCCCGGCTTCTTTTCCTTCTACTCTGTTCTTTTCACGATGGAGGGGCCAGCCCATACAGGCCTTTAGGGGACCCACCTTCTGGTGTATCTCCTTCTCACATCAATATCATTAAAAAAAAAAAATAATAATAATAAGGCCCATTGGAACACCTAGAATACCAAATTTCATGAATAAATTATAGTTATTGAGTTATTAAGCTCTGAAAAGTGCCATTTTTAACACTGAGTGACTGACTCACATATCAAAAACATAGAGTACTTACACTGATCCTAGAATACTGAAATTTGGCATGGTAGAGTTTGGGCTACAATCAAAGGAAAAAATCGAAAAAGTGAAACTTTCCCTTTTTCATGACCTAAAATGAAGGGGTGAAATTTATTATAGGCTTAATTAACATATAGTAAAAATACAATCAAGCTAGAATGATGAAATTTGGCATACTAATAAAGCTTGGCACTTTAATAAGGGAGGAAATTGAAAAACCGAAACTTCTTTGGGGCCCGAAATGAAGGGTGAAATTTATGAAAAACCGATCGGTTTTTTACAGATATTTTATGAGAAATATTTAATAATTATTAATACAAAGGTTTAAATGTAATTATTTAGATAAATTAAAGGATAAAACTTTTCAAAAATTAATGATATCTGTCCAAAAACATAAATGTGAAAAAGGGGCCAAGTTTGGTACAAACGGCTTCGCCGACAAAAGATTTGAGATCTAAACGGTGTTCCATAGCAGTTGATTAAATCATAGCTATAGGGATGTACAACGTTCTTCAAATGATTAAAAAAATTGTTAGGTTCTTTGATATTAAATTTATAACTTGGCAAGTTTTATATCCAACTAAATTGTCTTTAGTATAAAATAGAACAAAAGCAAAATTTTAAGCTTCAATATCATCACGTTAAACGTATGTTATTGACTATTATAACTTGCCGAGTTATAAATTCAATATCAAAGAACGTAACAAATTTTCTTTTAAATCAGTTGTACATTGCTGTAGCTATGATTTAAGCAACTGCTATGGAACTTAGTACCCGTTAAGATTTCAACTCTTTTGTTTATACCGAACTTAGCCCCTTTTTCACATTTATGTTTTTGGACAGATCAAGTTTAAGCTAACGAATATCATTTGCTGATAAAAAAATGTCAAATTATCAAAATTCAGGGAGAGCGTACCGAGTCTTGAAAAAGTTTTCACTTTGTTATTCATTTGTTATAAAAATATTATTTTAGTGGAAGTAGCAAAGTATATTTATGTATAGATTCTATTTTTTATATAAAAAAACTATTTGTAAATACAACTACATTTCACATGTAACGAGTATTTGTTCACTCACATAAAATTTCATTAGTTGTGCAACTCTTTTGACCTATGCCAATGGCTATGTTGTATAGTAATAAATATGTATTATGGATTTTTAAAAAAGAAAACTCTCGAAAAAGTTTCCCTTATATCGGCTTTCAGTTTATTTGCGAAAAATGAGCAAATAGGTAACAATTACGACAAAAAAGACATTGTCCAGCGACCATCCCATCCAGCGAATTGGATATGTTTCTGCTCGGATGAATTAATAAACGCTGACTAGGTTCATAAATCAGCCTTCCAGGCCATCTAATAAATAGCTTGGCCTTCTGAGGACAATGGAGAGCAAGTCGCTAAAAAAGTGAATTATGGCAACGGGACATAAAAAGGATTTAATCCGAAAATATGGCAAAGACAAGCGAACTCAACAACTCTTTTCAACCATTTTTATATCATGTTCAAATTATCAGATCTAGTTTAACAATCAAGAAGAAAACCTGTAAACGTAAGAAAATCCCAATAAAAGATTATTTCTCCTCAAATTGAATGAATTAAAAAAAACAACTAAATAATATATTAATAAAACTTCTTGAAAACAGGATTTTATTTCAAAATCTTCTAAAAGGTAATAAAAATATCTTTTTCTCATTACTGGAATATTTTTTATACACCCTTAACTTAAAATAAAAAAATAGAATACTAAATTTTATTCATTTTTCATATTTCTGATTCTCTTTATATCTCCAGTGAATATAAGTATATGTAAAATTGTACATACACAAAAAACATGTTACGGTTATAATATACTAGCTACAAGTCCCGCCTTCAGCGGCCTTCTTGCTAGCCAGGGGAACGCCCCCTGGACCCCAACCCACGAACCCCACCCTCATACCCCGCCCCCACATTACCGCCGCACCACCTCACTACCCCTCTGGACTCTACCTGGAACCCCCCACTCCACCCTGCACCACCCCACCCCCGCACCCCACCATCCCTTGGACCCCACCCCGTGCCCTCATTAGAATTAGTCCACGGTATCCCCTGCTTACTGTAAGAGGCGACTAAAAGGGCTTGAGCTTTGGGGCCTGACTACCCTACCTCGTAAAAATACACTTGTCAATGGTGTTCGGGAAAAAGAGCCAATCTGCAATTTCCAGACTATTTCTAAAAAAATCTGTGATTCCAATTCATTTTTTTTTTATTAATTTATATGTTTTTTATGCAACGGTTAATGTCAAATATTAGTTATATTTATTAAACATCTTTTAATTTCAACTGATCACGTGGTTAATAGCAAGAAAATGAAAATTCAATTGTTGCTCATTGGAGATTAACCAAAATTAACTGATGGCCTTGTGGTTAAAATCAGATTGGCCCTTTTTCCCCAACACCATCGATGTTACTAGATCTCAAGATAATGTACTTGAACGTACATCACGGAAACATTGTCGGATTCAGCACCTGAGAAACCACGGGCATACGTCTATTTTGAACCCATCTCCCCCTCTAAATAAAGTATCTACCGTAAATTTCTCTATAGTGTACATTTTACGCGCACGTTTTTAGCCCGCGCCGATGTGGGTTCATTGGTGGAGGGGGGGGTCCATGGGGCGTGAACTATATATTTTTGTATTTTTTATAATTTGGAAACGGCTCTCTCTTTTTCATTTTTTTCAAAATTTGACCCATGAACCCAAATGAGAAATTTTTTATTCCGGGACCTTAATTGAATAAAAATAAAAATCGACCTTTTTATCAGAATTTTAAATTAAAAATAAAATTAATATATAGCTTTTAACTGAAGCAAAAAGTTACCGAGCATCGCTCGGTGGCCAGGTACCATATACTAATATGTAGAACTGTTCGCATAATAATTTACTAACTTCTCATATTAATTTATAGTTTTATTCAGTATCGGTAATAAAGATGAATTTAAAATGAAACAATGCACGGAAACGACTTTGCCTACGAAAAACTGACATGTGTATTGACTCATAGAATGTCCCTCTATAAAGCAAAGGAGCAAATGCTTTGATAAATCTTTTAAATCAACTTAAGATGCAGAAAAAGACTGCTAAGCCTGAGATGGAAGATTGGTGTAGAAGTAGATTATCGTTAGAAATTGAAAATCAACTTCTATTCACATGCAGGACCGAAGTGTTTGAAAAGAAATCCTTGGAAAATCTAAGGCTGACAAGGAATGTTGTCAGGGACGTCAAGAGCTTATCCGGGCCGTTTTTTTATTATTTTTTTTTGTACCTAATGATATTGATACAAGAAAAAGTGTTGTTACAACCTCTGTAGTCCGAGGTGGGCCCTTAAGGCTTGTACACACTTGGATATAAAGTCGATCGATATCTGTATCTAGACAATGTCAAGATATAATCGAGAGACAAATTCATGTCTACAGACACGTTTTTGGAACAAAATCTTAGAATATTGGTCTCCCATTTGAAGTGGGAGACACGAGATAATTGTTAGACAATGTTGCCCAATATTTCGTAGTGTGGACGTTTTGCGAGACATCGTCTCCAGTTATTCTTTGTGAGCCGTGGAGAACGCTAATCTTTCCATTTTGTTTTAGTTTTAGTTTTGTTTGTATCATCAAGATGTGGCCTACAGAAAATGTTTTGTTGTTAATAGAAGATTTTTATTCGGCAGCTTGTTTGTGGGAAGCGACTAACCCCGTACTAAAAATCGTACTAAAAAAGAAATCTTATCGAAGAGCTGGCCAAAAAATATGAAGTGTCTCTGGGGGATGTGGAAAAAATGCATAATTTAAAAACAGCATTTCAGCGGGAGCACAAAATAATTAATCAGTCCATGAAAAACGGAACTAAGAAGAACAAGGTATTCAAGTTTGTACACACGACAAAATCTCTAGACTTTCTATACATTGTCTTTATACTTGTCTATAGATAGTTCCTATACATTTCTAGAGACAATCGCTCGACTTTGTATCCAAGTGTGTAGTAACATTTATATCGAGACAAAAAGAAGAAATTACAGGGATTGGGTCAGAGTGAAGTTATCTGTGGATGCGGGTCTTTAAAGGCTGAAGGCTATATGTAGTAGGGAAAACGTACGTGGGAAGCGAGTTCAAGTCCCTAGAAGTTATAGGGATAAACGAATGGGCGAATCGTTTGGTCGGTTAGTATCTAATTGGATCTTATCGTCGACTCCGTCCTTTTATCAAATATTACTTATATAAATTTATTATATTGTCAAAAAGAGCCCTCTCTTCAGAGGCGTGCCCCGGGGCTCAGCAACTACTAATCCCCACTCTGCCCCTTATCAATGATAATGACACACACATACACCTCATTACTATCAAGATCAATTCGCATATTTAATGGACTTTTGTCATTAGCATTACATTAGACTAAATGGCCTATTGCACTGAAATTTTCTTCCAATGTAATTCGCATACATATATCCCCAAAAAGTCTTTAATTATTTTCATTTAAAACAATTTATTTGTGAGTAGAATTAACAAACTAGATTATATGAATTGTAATGAATTTACGAGTTTACTATATGTTTTCAAATAAATTCTATACACGAAAGATAATAATAATAGTTATTTTATCCAGTAAATAGTTTATTTGACGTTAGTGATTAGCATAATGTTATTTTGGAGAAAGGCCAAAATGTTATTTACAAACGATCAGTGGAATCTTTATTTAAACCCACACACATTTCAATATACCTTAAATTATCTAGTGAAATATTTATTTTAAATAAATAAAGAGTAGTATAATGAAAAAAATTGATTCAATTTAGATTCAATTTTTTAAAATGTTTATTATAAAAATAATATTTTGACCAAAGTAGAAGAATTTTAAATTCTAAAGAATATAATCATGTGTGACTTTTCCTTAATATGAATTTATTATAAATATAAAAGTTAATTTTGGCGAGTGTAGTAGTATTAAGATTTATTTAGAACACCCTAACGGTGTCATTTATTGAAGTTGTTATGGATAATTTAACTCTTCTGGCATGTAATAAAAATCACCCATAAGAACTAGAATCCGTTGAAGACACTCTTAAGACTTTTCCAAATGAATATTTTAATTTATTTGATTTTACAGATTCCAAAAATTTGCTTTCATTTTCAAGCAAAATAAAAATACATTAAAAGTAATAACAATACATTTAAGTAAATAAAGATTTTTAAGAAAAATAAAATGACTTCAAAAATTAAGTGCAACAAATATAAAAATACACTAAAAGGTATAAAATAATTATTATCTTATTTAGTTACAACTAAACGACGAAATATTAACACGAAATTACTTTTTAAAGTCGGTGCCAAACAAACTATACCTATAAGCGAGCGTACCCGCCAAACGTACTAAGTAAGATCCGTCGAGTGCGATTCATAAAAGGTATATGTTTGGCACCAACTTCAAAAAGTAATTTCGTGTTAATATTTCGTCGTTTAGTTGTAACTAAATAAGATAATAATTATTTTATACCTTTTAGTGTATTTTTATATTTGTTGCACTTAATTTTTTGAAGTCGGTTTTTATTTTTTCTTAAAAATTTTTATTTTTCTTTTAGTGATGTTATTAATAGTGATTATATCATCAGAACTTGACCAAATTAATATGACACCATCCCTAAGACACCCCCTTTCGGATAAAAAAAGAACCATCGAAATCGGTTCATAAACAAAGAGGTTAGGTCTAAACAAACCTAAACAAACCTAATAAAAAAGGTCTAATACCTATGAAAAAATCGAAAAAAATGGGACCAATCGGAAGCTAGACTGGACCCAATGCAAAAAAAATTTTCAAAATCGGTTGACAATTGGCGGAGATATGAGGTAACATAGGCACAAAAAAAAAAAAAATTCAATCGAATAGAGAACCTCCTCCTTTTTTGAAGTCGGTTAATGAATCTATTTTTCCAGAATGAAGTAAATTCAAATTCGACTTAAATTCTATTAAGTTTTTTGTTTTCGGTACGCTCGTGAGGCAGGCAAGAAATCTTGTTGACACAGGTTACCAATACAAACTTAGGTGCCAAATTTTACCACGCTAGCTTTCAATTGTTTAAGAACTCTCTAAATAATGATTCGATCTATTTTTTTATTTTCGCCATATTTCAGCATAACGTTCTGAATTCGAGTACAGTAGGTACAGGCTACAAAAATTCAACCTTAGGCACTCGAAATACTAATTAATGGCACGAAACTATACAATTTTTGGGTTTAAAATTAATATTAAATATTAATAATATTTCTATTGTTCTATGCGATTGAGCTGAAATTTTGCAGAATCTGTTGGTGCATGGGACAATAGAATCTAGTATACTCAATTATGTAATTTTTCTATAATTAATATGTAATTTTAACCATATTACATTTTGCGCCTAGTACTTATACAACCTAATGTATTTTTGAACACAGAAGAGGAATAACCTACAGGCACTTCAGCTTAATTTTTGTTTAATAGCCTTCGGATACTATAGACCATTATGGCCATTGAGTGTTGTTCGTGTATGTGTGAGGAAGTGTGTGTAAATTAGTGAAGGGATCAGATTATAGCCCCACTTCAGCCTATTAGTATATAAAATATAATAGAACAATAGAAATATTATTAATAAAATTATCTTGTTTTTGTTCTTATTAATATTAATATTATTATTATTAACAACATTTTTTTTAATCAAACCACAATATTATAGAATGCGGGGTTAAATTGTCGGCTTAAAATTTTCCTAGATCCAAAAAATGCAATCTAAAAACGTGTTTTTACCTTTATAATATAATTGAAGTTTTTCTCAACTTATTTAAGCCTACTTAGGTATTTATACAATTCTAATTGTATTATATTTAAACTTTACTTTACATATTTCAATCATAAGTTTAAATTTATTTTTCTATTTAAACAATACGTCTTCTATCGCGAAAAGTTTTTTAACAAAACTTTGATCCTGAGAGATTACAAAGTGAAACACACATTTTGATATATCTAATATTTACAGACTAGAGAGCCTAAAGATTTAAAAATGGATTCTGATTATTTGCACTTCACGGGAACGATATTGACATTCGTGGCGTCCAATTATGTTCTCCTTAAACATCATTAGTAAAAATATTAATAAAAATAAAGAATAAATTGAAGAATATGTCTTCTGCTTGAATAAATAGATTATTTCATAAATGTCTTTATTTTCTATGGTTTCCAAGGACTTGCTTTATCTTCATTCTATATTTATATTCCCCATGTATATTTAAGAGAGTTTTAGTGAAAATTTGATTTGATTCTTTCAGGAAGAATAAAATAATCTGTGTTCAACAGACCCGTTTATCGACTTTACTCTCAAAGTTACTCTATATTATTTATTATTTTTTTATCAAATTTACCTATGTACTATATATATATTTTTTCTCATCTATATCAATACTCAATACAATACCAATATAATCCAAAACCTTATTGAGTCGTTACTAAGCTTATTACATAAAAATTAGACAAGATAACAATTTTAATCATTGCTACAACTTCCACAAGCTAAAATGGGGTTTAATTCAAAACAAAAACTGTTAAATTCCTCAATCAGATTAGAAAACAGGAATTTGCCATTGAAGATATATTGTTGTGACACACTGTTGGTTTTTGGTTGCAACCCTTCTTGACCAGAGAAAGGGTTGACGATTTGTCGATTTTATCTCGAAGATAGCTCCCCGTGAAAGGTCTTGGTAACGGGCCCAAGCGATTCGGCCTGTTTAAGCCCTGGTGCTGAGTTTTGAAGAGAGAGAGATTGTTCAAAGAAAGAGTATTATATACTTTTGATTATTTTTATTAGTTAATTATAAATACACTTGTCTCCAACTGATGGCTGGAGAGCCTCATCTCTTAACTCCAAATTAACAAGTGAGCATCTCCGACTTCAAACTAGGACTGACTAACTCTGTCAACTGATTCAACCTGCTTCTGTCATTTCTGGGAGTTTCCACAAGAAATATTCCCGATTCGTCAATTTACTAATGAGTAGGAGTACATCTTAATCATTGACCACTCCCTTTTTAAAGGGAGGGTCTTCAGAGACCAGGTGACCCTTTTTTGGAAAATTTTCCGTTAAAAGCTCTTTTTTTGAAAGATCATTTTTTTATCCAAAGATATTAGAGCAAGTAGATTTATAATTCTCTGTCAGCTCAGATATATAACTTATTTCCTATCATCATATAATCTTGACTAAGACCCAGGGCCAGCCAAAAAGAGCGGAAAAGGAGATATATATATATAAGGGGTGCTGTTCTGGGGGTGCGAAAAGCACTCGGGTCCGGATGTGCACAGAGAGGGCCTCAGTCTGGTTGCATTGACCTTAATTACAAAAAGAGGATTCCTTAAAGAGTTCAAACAAGATTTACAACAGCATTTCCTGTTGTCGACAAAATTATCGAAGGGCATAACAATATATGTATGTTGTGAAACCTGGACGATTGGAGAAGCGGAGAGAAAGAGATTGGAGGGTTGGAGGTACAGAAGAATGCTGAAAATCATATGGATAGATAGAATTACAAATGAAGAAGTTCTTGAAATAATTGGAGAAAGAAGAACTTTGTGGAAAACTCTGAGGAAGAGAAGAACTAAGATGACAGATATTAAGATACGGGGGATTGATTAGAGATAATTAAATCAATAATTCCCCCAAAGCATGCTTTGCACGCAGCACACGTTTTGCCGACTCCCAACACTCTTTCGCGGTCAAATTAGAAAAGTGCCGGACCACTTCATTCGCGAATTCATATATCCCCATGACTTCAAGGAACTGGAACTCCCTCCCAGCCTCTATCTTTCCCAGCACCTATGATCTTCAAACCTTCAAAACCAGGGTGCATAGACACCTACGTCTACACCCTCTCATTTAATCAACTTTCCCTTCTCTTCGGTAATGCAAGGGTCTTTCGAGATCCATAGGGGCTACATCTTTACTGGTGCACCCCTTCTTGCATTCGATTGCATTAAAAAAAAAAAAAAAAAAAAGATATCTTAGATGGAGAGGTGGGAAAGAAAAGGGGAAGGCCCAGATTATAATTCTTCTCTCAAATGATTAAGGAAATGGGAACATAGGTCAATTTAGAGAGGTCAAAGAGTTGGGATGGGACAGAGCCGAGTGGAGATGGGTAATTGTGTCAAACCAACCTTAGGACTGTGTACTCTATGATGACGACTGGTACAGCGGTAGCTACGCCGCTGTCTGATGTCTATGGTCTATATGTATTATTACATTAATGGACTGTTTTCTATATATTTATAGTCTTTAATGGAAAGGTTTCGTTTATTTAACTTCATTTAATTTAATTCCTCAAATTAAAATTATTTTGTAAAATGCCTGAATATCAGAGCCTACTAGACTTATTTTGAAATCCGAACTTGCAGTAGCGTGTTTTGTAAAATAAAAATGAAATAAAACACGAAATAGTGATTTGTTGGCAATGATTGTGAATACTAAGCACGAGGTGTTTAAAGTGGCCCAGACAAAAGATAATAAAAATAAATTCAAAGGAATTTTACGATCGGCTAATGATGTGGACGATGAGTCATTGGATTGATGTTTGGAACCCCTGGCCAAAATGGTTCCAAGCGCTCGCTCGCTCAATATCTCGATAATTTTATCTTTCCGACTTGTTGTCACAATTATTTTAATGAGATAAAACGTCCAGCGAATCGGTCAAGTCATGTTGGCTTCTTCTGCTTGGTTCTCTAATCATTTCTCTCTCCCTTTTTTATCTATCTTCCTCACTCTCTCAAGAGATAGCGCGTGACTGGAAACCAAAAAAAGGATCAAGAAAGAAAGAAAAATATTATTCTACAACGAAAAAAATAAAATCGTTTTTTTTTGTGGGACAAAAAAAGCATGAGGTAAACGACACGTGCCCATTTAGATGAAATGCTACACACGAACTAGCAATCCGGACCGAAACAAACAACCCAACCTCCGTCCTTCTAAGCTCTGCCATTAATTAATAGAAAATGAAAGTAAATTGAGCAAGCAGCTAAAAGTACAGTTTTTGTTCATTTAATAAATATTTATTTATAAAACTATTAGAAAATGACCAAGCCTCTAGATCTACGAAGTTAAGCAACATGTGTCAGATAATTCTTGAAACACGAACTATCTAGGAAGCTCTTCTTGTTAAGCTTACATCCCTGTCATATTGCTTTGATCGCTGGTTCTAAAGAGAGCTCAGTGGTTCTCAAACTATAATAATAAAACTTTAGCAAGATGCGAGGTAGGTTTCACAAAAAATAAATAAAACAAATTTGAGTTTTGAATTCGATATATTTCGGGGGGGGGGGGGGGGGGAGTCCATCATCAGGAGTCAAAGTAAACTGATTATACATTGGAAAAATATTTTACAAATAACAATTTTTTAAATGTTTTTTGAAGTGTATGTGGTGAGGGGAAAGCTCACTCCCGAAATATATCGAATTCAAAACTCAATTTTGTTTTATTTCTTTTTTTGAAACCTACCTCGCATCTTGCTCACATTTTATTATTATATTAAAATGTTTCACCTAGAACCAACCAACACCTAACTCCTTAAAAGTTATTGTTCTCAAACTATTTATAAAGGCTGCCTTTAAGCCCAATAGTACAGAAAATTGAAAATAATAATATAAAAGATTAAATTTAAATCAAACATTTTTATTGGAAAGATCAATACACGATATTAACACCTGAAAAATTCATTTAGGAGCTTCATCCATGGGTATGTTGCTTAATCGCTTGGTTCATTGCAGAAAACATGTACTTTGTCTTTGCACATAGAGTTCTTTAGACTATGAGCGAAACTCTATTGATCTTACTTTATCCTCGGCCTGAGGGTATATCCATCTGTCACAGCAAAGTATCTCATAAATCACATAAGCTAGAAACGCGATACACTATATGAAGTTATGTTCATGTTTCTCCAACTGTTATCATATTTTTATAGTTAAAATGAAGGCCAATTAAAGAAATTAATTTCACTATGAATGAGATATGATATATGACGTAGCTACTGGTCAAAACATTTTGTATTCAAAATAGAACATTTTAATTTGTCATCTTTTACTCTATAGATGTGGTTTAATCGGTGTTCCAAGATTCTGTGATGTGTTTTTTCTCATCTTGAATGAAACACTGGGAGGAGGAATTTAGAAGGATGTTTTAAAATAAAGAAGGTTGAAGGTGAATGTCGTGTGGTGCCCACACCATATGATTTTTCTATTAAATCAGTTGAGATACATATTGCAAAGAAACTAAGTAAAAAAATTTCTGTACGATTATACTACTTCATCATACTAGTTAATGCTTAAGGTAAAGTAAAAATACCGTGGTCCATTACTTTTTAACTTCAAAAATAAATGAGGAATTCAATTCGTTCGTATTTAGCGTTGATATGGAGAGAGTGAAATAATTTGTGGAATTTTTTATAATTTTAACTTAAACCATTTCTAAATGAAAACAGGTAGGAAAATTTTTTAATGGAGAATGGTGTGGGTTCTTGATGAAACATATTTAAATAAAGTAAAGAACATTTAAAAAAATTACAAAACTTTTAAAATTTAAAAATGTAAAATTCTAGGTAGGTATGATTTCAGGAGTTCAAAGAGAAATTTGTCTCTGTGAACTCCTGAAGATAGGCTCATACCCCGAAATATATATAGAGTCATGCTAACAAGCATCTTGTCTTTTATTTTTCTTTTGTGAAACCTACTTAAAATTTTATATTTTTCAATTTTAAAAGTTTTTTTTAAATTTTCTTTACTTTAGGTAGGAAAATCACCTAAAATGGTCACACAGTTCCACCAAATCGAAATAAATTTAAATAATAAAGCATAATTCTACAGATACCTTCGACCCCCCACCCAGCCCATAAAATACCTTCTTCTTTTTATTACGATGGAGGGACCAATCCAGGCCTTTAAGGAATGCACCTATTTGGTGTAACTCATTCTCTCATCATTTTCATTAAAAAAATAAAATAAAAAAATAATTCTACTTAAAGATATCTTTACAGGGATACCTCACACTATGATATTTTTTTTATCTTCTATCCTACAAAATTTCTAACTTCTCTAAAATAATGATTCTATTAAAATTTTAAAAGGATATTTGATTTACAAAAAAAATGAATACCTATTACTTTTTAATTTCAAGTTTATACCCAATTTATTTTGACAGACATAATAAAGACACTAATACTGTCCCGTTTTACTTTTTCATCGGAACCCTAAAAGTAACAAATTAGTATTAAGTAATTATTAGAAATAATATATTATATAGTAATTACTTAATGAGTTTTTTTTGAAAAATTAAATATTTAATTAATAATGTTAAATATTTCTGTTAAGTTAATTTGTTGTTAATAGTTTAATTAAAGGATGTAGTTAGTTATTAAATATTTAAAAGAAAATATTTATAATTATGTCTCAGATAGTAATTGCCTGCTGTAGAATCTTTAATATTATATAAATTAGTAAAACATATATAACTTTAAGCCTTTTTCTCTCATTAAATTAGATTTATATAAAAAATAAAATCGTTATACTATAAAAACAATCATAAAATTTGAAATTTATTTGACAAATTCTTATTTGAATTTGCTAAGATATGTCACGAATTAAATGTAAAATATCATCAAAAAGAAAACTATTTTTTATAGTAATCCTAGTTGCCAATTAAAATAAAACTTATGCATTGGAAAGTTTTATCAAGAAATTAAATGCGAGTCTCCTCATTGGTTGATGGAATAATCCTGATAATTAACGTAATTGAACATCAAAAGGATAAAAAATAAAGTAAACCCAGTAATTAAAGGGCTAAAATGGATTAATGTATTTTTTGTATATCTCAGCAAAAGCACACAAACAAATATAAATATTTAGTGATCCTTTGATACTATCTGAACAAAGGTAAACATGAACATTCAACATAGATATTTTTTATTGGGAATAATTTATTTAATTAAAAATTCAGTTAGTTTTTCGTGTATAAGAAGAAATTAAAGAGTGTTTCCTCTGCTTAATGTCGATAAATTGGAAGGAGAAATGAATTGAAATCATTTTAATACTAGGTATGTAAGTTTTGCAAATGATGGGAGGGTCTATCTCATGCTAGGTATAGTAAGGGAGAGCTCGCAAATAATTAATTTATATATAATAACAATAAGATATTCAAAATTTATTTCTTGAAACAAATAAATAAATAATAAAAATTTTAAAAAATTTTCTGTATTTTTTAAGATGAATTTTTTTTTTAATTTTTATCGAATGCAAGAAGTTGTAAGCCAGTGAAGTAGTCCAAATTTAATTGAAGCTATTTCTTAAACTTCTATTCCTTAAACTTTATTGAAGCTATTTTGTTTCTTAGAACCACTTTATTAAATTCAAAATTTTAAATTTAATTTATTTTTTAAAAGAAATTTTATTTTATGTTTATTAATATTTTAAAATATTTTTGTATTTTGTTATAATTTATTTATTTAAGGATTCGTGGACCCTCACCCTCAAAATGACTTAGTATTTACTTTTTCCGGAGTCGGAGTCGTGTCTTGAGAGGAGGGATTAGGTGAAGTAGCTTAAAGATAATTTATAAAGAGAAACAAAGAGGTTGTCCTCTGTTGGTGCAAATAAACATAGACACATATATATCAAATATTTAAAATATATATGTTACCGGCCAAACCCGATTTCAGGACAAACTAGTTTTGCCTAGGCTAAACTAGTTTGTCCTATACGCGATAGGATTAACTAGTATAGCCTAGTCCAAACTAATTTGTCCTAAGCCCGATAGGATAAACCAGTTTAGCCTAGGCCAAACTAGTTGATCCTGATATAAATACGCACACTCTAGGATAAGCTAGTATGGCCTAGTCTAAACATTATAGTATATTTAGAAAGTCAAAATAAATAGATAAACTGAATAAAATACTCCGTAATTGGAAAAATAATCATTTTTATTAAAACGATAATGATTCGTCGTTAAAAGTTATGGATAATTGGTAATACAAACAATCATACTATAACAAATTTAATAATAAGTGTTTTTTTAATAGAAGCAATAATCATATATATCTCAATTATTAAAATTGTTATTTATTTTTACATGGTGTGCTTTGGTGGCACTTAGAATTGCAGAGTATCATTGCCTTCTTGCACTGGCATCTGTTTGTGGAACAGTTTTTGTTGCAGCATGTACAAGTCTTGACATGTTTACTCAATTACTTTCGACTCTGCTAAATTGGTTTAGACTAGGCCATACTAGTTTATCCTAGAGTGTGCCTATTTATATGAGGATCAACTAGTTTGGCCTAGGCTAAACTGGTTTATCCTATCGGGCTTAGGACAAATTAGTTTGGACTAGGCTATACTAGTTAATCCTATCGCGTATAGGCAAAACTAATTTGTCCTAAAATCGGGTTTGGCCGGTGACATATACATACTGAGTATATATATATATATATAATTTATATTCATATATGTGTGTATGTTTATTTGCACCAAGCCGAGGATTTCTCTTATGAATAAACAACTCTGCTACTTTAAGCAAAATAAAAACTTTTCAATTAGAACTCATTTGTTAACTCACATCCAAAGTCGAGATGTTGAATTAAATAAGATCTCTTCCAAGTGTTTTGCGTACCCGTCTTCTAATCTTTCATAGGAGAGAGTGGAGATATTTGAATATTTTACTTTATTTGAAAATATGTTACCAGGCATGCGAAAGTAGTCTACCTGTTGGACGGCCCGTATTGAATTTAAAAAAAAAATTGCTCATTCTCTTTAAAAAAGTTGAAATGTGAAGAAAAATGATTCCAGCTTTTTCTCCCTGTATGTCTATTTGCCTTCCGATACCTATGATAACTATAGTAACTAGGGATAGTGCCAAAACTGTTTTTGAAGTGAAACTTCTTTAGCGACGTTTCTGTTTGAAACTTTTGTTACAATAAAGAGGAAATGACTCAATAGAGAGGAAATAATAATAGCCTAGAAAAACTAAATGTACTATATTGTCCGAGCCAAACAATAATAATAATTATTATTGGGATGGCTTTAAGCGGAGAGCGTAACGCCTCTTGAAAAAGTTTTTACTTGTTCCTCCATTTATTAAATTTTCGAATAAATTGTGAAACGATTTGAATTTATTCCAAGCGCTAATAGTTTAATTGTTAAATCTATGATTATTTTCATTGTTTGACTGATGATTTCTGAATTTAATTTAATTCTATCTTGAAGAAGAGACAGACACGAATTCCAATTTAAGAATTGAGAAAACTTTCTCTCTATTTAATCCCTAATTGGAAAGGCCGATGATACTTTTTTATTTTTTTATTTGATCATCCCATGGGCGATATCCATTTTGCATAACTTTAAAACGCCCCAAGATCTATTCAATGTTTTTTTTTAAATGACTTGATGTCACACTTGGAATTTCCTGTCAAGATCTCACACTCGTTATCTTCATCAGATTGTTTTTGAAAATTCAGCTGCCAATCTCGCTCAAATTGAGGTGGCATGTACATGAAAAAAACTTTTCCAGGAATCGAACAACTTTAAATAAAATTAAAAGGTTTTTTTGTGGGGGTTTTAAATTTGTAAGAATTAATTGAAGAAAACGTGTGAACTTTTTCAAGAGAAATTTAGGTACGCTGTCTGCAAATAAATATTTTTGTCACAGAAGGTTTTGTGCTAGAAAGATGAAAATTAACACAAAAGGGAAGTTTATTAATAGAAAAATGTGTACTAAATTTTGGCCCATTAACTACCAGATATATTTTTTAGAGAAAGGAGGACTTGAATTTATTTTTTAACAAAAATGGGATATTTTTTTTTTTAATAGTTATTAAGAAGAAGGGAGGGTCGCGAAAAAACTGGGATATATCTAAATTAAAAAATAAGGAAACCCAAAAACTTTTCGAAAACGTAATGAATAAGAAACTGGAAGAAAAAACACCCACAAATAATAAAGAAGAAGAAATCGAACAAGAATGGAATGCTATGAAATCAAGCCTGACTGAAACAGCCAACGAAGTCCTTAAATCAAAGAAAAACGAAATTAAAAAGCCATGGGTAACAGACGAAATACTGCAACTGTTTGACGAACGAAGAAAATTTAAGAACAGAAAAGACGAAGAAGGGAAAGAAACATATAAAAAATTAAGATGGAAAGTTATAAGAGAATGTAGAAAAGCAAAAGAAAAAATGATTCAAGAAAAATGTAAAGAAGTCAACGAAAATCTAGTATTGGGAAAAGTTGATGTAGCCTATAGGGCAATAAAAAGAAATTTTCAAGAAGACAAGCCAAAAAGCAAGAACATAAGAGATAAAGGAGGCCACATTATTCTAAACGAAAACGAACAGGCAAATAGATGGAAGGAACACCTAGAAGAACTCTATGGAGAAGAAAAAACAATGAACCCAATAGAAGAAGAAGAATCTGTGGACGAAAACGAATTAGGAGACCCCATACTCAGGTCAGAATTCGAGACAGCTTTGAAGGAACTAAAAAATAATAGAGCACCCGGAATAGACAATATACAAGCTGAAATCCTAAAGAACTCTGGGAAAAGGCACTTGACAAACTCTTTGAACTAATTAGCAAAATCTATAAATTGGGAATCATCCCAAAAGATTTCCAAAAAAACAAAATAGTCACACTTCCCAAAAAGACAGGCGCGGATAAATGTGAAAATTTCAGGACCATTAGCCTAACCTCACATGCCTCCAAAATCCTAACCAAAATAATCCAGAGAAGAATAGAACAAAGAGTTGAAGAAAATCTGGGGGAAGACCAGTTCGGCTTTAGAAGAAACAGAGGCACCCGAGAAGCAATTCTCTCTCTTAGACTAATAATAGAAAGGGCTTTTATCAGGGAAGAATCTGTCTACATCGGATTCATAGACCTAGAAAAAGCATTCGATAATGTCAATTGGGAAATTATGTTTAAAATATTAAAACAGGCGGGAATAAAATTCAGAGAGAGAAGACTAATCTACAATCTATATCAAAACCAGACGGCAATTATAAATATTGGTGATGAACACAGAGAAGCCAAAATAAAAAAAGGTGTAAGACAAGGATGTGTGCTGTCACCCATGATTTTCAACTTATACATAGAAGAAGCGATTAAAGAATTCAAAGACAAAATTGATACAGGTATAGAAATCCAAGGTCAAAAGATCGCTATGTTAAGATTTGCCGATGACATTGCCCTTCTAGGAAGCAATAAAAAAGAATTAGAGGACGCCTTGAATGGAATTAACCAAATCCTAATAGAAGAAATCAAAATGAAAATAAACAAGAATAAAACCAAGGTCCTAGTATGTACAAAAAAAGAACAAACGAGACAGGAATGCATCAAAATTAACCAAGAAAACCTAGAAGGAGTTAAGGAATTCCGCTACCTAGGAAGTAAAATAACATGGGATGGGAGGAGCAAAAACGAAATTAAATCAAGAATTGCCCAAGCAAAAATGGGGTTTAATACAAAACAAAAACTACTATGCTCCTCCTCAATCAGCTTAGCAAACAGGAAGTTGCTATTGAAGACATATGTATGGAGCATAGCCATGTACGGGTGTGAAACCTGGACAATTAGAGAAGAGGAGAGAAAGAGATTAGAGGCTTTCGAAATGTGGTGCTACAGAAGAATGATGAATATCAAATGGATGGATAAAATTACAAATGAAGAAGTTCTTGGAAGAATCGGAGAAAGAAGAACCTTGTGGAAGAGTCTGAAGAAGAGAAGAGGTCAGATGATGGGGCACACACTGAGACATGGGGGACTGCTTAGGGATATCTTGGAGGGGGAGGTGGGAAAGAAAAGGGGAAGGGGAAGAACCAGATTAGAATATTTCAACCAAATAATTGGGGATATGGGATGCCAGACATTTAGAGAGGTTAAACAGCTGGCGGGGGACAGAGTCGAGTGGAGACGGATTGTTGCATCAAACCAGTCTTAGGACTGTATACTCAATGATGATGATTAAGAAGACTGGCCGTTACATTTTTCTGCGCCCTCATGATCGATAGAAAGTGACCTAAAATTGATGGGAATTTTTTTTTGTCTTTTTACACTTGGGCTAAAATTTATTAAAGTCAAAAACAGCAATTTTTTGTTTTTCTAAGACTTTCACATATTATTGTCTTGTGACAATTGTGTTTTTTGCAAAACAAAATTAAAAAATATAATTTAAAATGTGTGAATTTCGAGGATTGCAATCCTGTAACGAAATAATTATAAAGAGGAACAAAGAAGGTTGTCCACTGCTTGATGTAAATAAACATACACACATATACCATATATAAAATATATATATATATATATATATATATATATATATATATATATATATATATATAATTTATTTGTTTGAGACTATAGTTTCGAATGATTGACTTTCATCATCAGTTTTTTTAATTATAAATATTATTTTTCATGCGGTCAGGATCGCGTGGATGTTGACAATTTTTTTGCTCTTTATTTAGCCAGTTGGCTTTCGCCTAAGTTAAGAGCAAAAAAAATTTCAATATTCAAGAGATACTGACCCCATGAAAAATAATATTTATAATTTAAAAAGACTGATGATGAGGGCCAAGCTTTCTAAACTATAGTATCTAACAAATAAATAATATATATATGGTACATATATATATATATACATATACGAGCTGCTCCAGGCGTGCCTTCGGCACGCACTCTACAGCTCGTCCCTCCGCGTAGGTGGCCCTGGCGGGCGGCGTCTCAGCATGTGATTATTAGGTCTGTAATATATATTTGTAATATTTTGTCCCCTCTTTCTCCCCCACGCACTCATTTTGGCTATTGATTTTTACAGCATACATTTTATATAGTCTTAAAAACTAACATTACAAAATTTGATCTATATCGGAGAGAGTATTAATTTTTTGCCCCCACTCACATTTTGGGAGGTTGAAATTATTTTTTAGATATTTGCAAATAAATAACTCTCAGTTTTCTAAAGAGTAAATGTACAAAAAAACTAAACATTTCTATATTTTGCACCCCCCCCTCTTTAACAGAGAGTTTTAATTATTGACCCCACTCACATTTTGGATAGTTGGGAGTCAAATTTCAAAAAATCCTGAAATTAATTTTTAGATATTTGTATTTAGAATTTTATTAAGTAAAAATCAAGTAGATATCTTATCGTTCTTAATTGAAAATGCATAATTAGTGTAAACACATTGCAAAGATATTTATCCTCTTTTGACCCCTTTAGGGCTCGAATTTCAAAAAATCGTGAAATTGATTTTTAGATATTTTAATTTAGTATTTTTATACGTCCTTAAGAGATAGCGCATAATCAGTGAAAACACACTTTGCCCCCTTTGACCCTCTTAGGGGTCGAATTTCGAAAAATCCTTTCTTACTGAGCCCCCATGTCATAGATGTAATATCCTCTCCAAATTTCATGTTTCTATGTCCAGTGGTTCTGCCTGTTTTGATGATGAGTGTGTGAGTGAGTGAGTGAGTGTATCAGGCAAAGAATTTTATATATATAGATTTGATATATATGTGTGTATGTTTATTTGCATCAAGCAGAGGATAACCTCTTTGTTTCTCCTTATGAATAAACAACTCTGCTTCTCTCGGCAAAATAAAAACTTTTCAATTAAATAATTATTGGTTTTATAGAATAAACGCAAGGGACATAATTTCATAATTTTTTATTTGTTTTACAAGCTGGTTTTTCGAAAACGCACTCGATAATAACTCAAATATGTGTGAAATTCACTGAAAAAAGCAAAAAATTTTTTTTAAAAGGTATGCTTCAATTGTAATATATTTTTTTCATAGAGCCCTAAAATATTCTGATTTTCAAAGTCTATACTTGACGCCATGGGCACCACGTATACTTTCAAATGAGTTAAATACTTTTTTGTAATATTTTTATTTCTATAATTTTATGCTATTAATATACAAATAGTGTTATTTCATTTTATTATTATTATTATTTTGATGGAGTTTGTGGTTCTTCGACTAAGGTTATATAGCACAGTATAATTTAATCTCAATTGATTAATAAAATCATTTTTATTTATCAAATATTTAAATTTTATATTCAAAGTCATAAGCCAGCTTTGAAATAATGATCATTATAATAAAAACAATTCTTTATGCTTCTTTCTGCTAGTATGAAATTAGAAGTCTAAATAGGGATGTTGACAATTGTTTTTTTTTGATTTTTTGCTATTTCTAGCTCTCTTTAAAAACATCTGACTTTTTATTATCCATCTGGCATAATAGATGCATAAAAGCACGTAGACACACACAACTAAGGCGAGATATTTCACTAAAATGGAATTCTTCTCATCTTTCTCCAGATCCATATTTATATTTAGAATCAGGTCATAACATGACGTATCAACCTTTTATTTTATTCCCTGTTTCTCTAAACGTTTCTAGTGTAAACAATTCATAATTCTGGATAGTCCTAATTTCGGAATTAAAAATAAAAGAGAAAAATAAAAAAGAGGGTAGCGAAAAAATACAATCATCTCGCTTTATTACATTTTACAGACTGAGAGAAATCTCCTGTGACACAGACACGGGTGTTTGTTATGCTATTTATTTAGAAGTATAAATTCTCAAACTTATTTGCCTAACGCCCACTTTTCAGATAAAAAATTACAACCCCCTCGAAAGTTACCTTCGTTAAGTGAACAAATAGAAAGATGCAGTAATAATTTAACGTTATTTTTTTTTTAATATTTGATTGGCATTTTGAAAAACCCTTTCTTGCCTGCCTCTGCATACATTATAATATTACAAAATAGGGTTGCCACCTCTGAACTAAGTCTCGCCTGGAGACGATGACTAAAAAAACCCCAAAAACACACAAATGGAATTTTTTATTTATATAAATTAACAAATTCAAAATATCGGGTTGCCTTAACAATGAAATTTGGTCAAACCAATATTTAAGAACAGAGGCCAAGGTACGAGTCTACAAAAGCATAGTACGTTCAATATTCAAGACTCAATGTTGTCTAATTTCTAGGCGCGAAAACAAAAATTTCCCTGATATTCATTCGTTTCGAATTGAATACCCTGAAAATGTGTGACAGCCTATCCATGTTGGGCGTCTCTGTCGCATCTGACCTGTCTTGGAATGAACACATCTCCTCTGTGGCGAAATCTGCAGCAAGGAAGATTGGCCATTTATTCAGGTCCATGCGATTTTTCACGCCCCTACATATTCTCACCATCTACAAGGCCCAAATTCGCCTCTGTCTCGAATACGGCTTTCATCTATGGAGAGGAGCCTCAAAATATTCTCTTGCTAAAATTATTTGATAAAAAATACTTGGTAGGTTTCACATTAAGATATAAAAATAAAACGAATTTATTTTTGGAGAGGTTTCTCGCTACTCGGAACATGAAAGAGCCTTTAATAGTCTTAACAGATCAGATGATATGGAATCTACTTCTACCTTCGCCAATCATCTACATTTGAATAAACACACCTCTTCTATTAGCCACCTTCTTCCTTTACATTTCGAAAGAAAGGGCTTACGTTTAGATTTTTTAGAGTCAACGGAAATAAAATTAGCTCTCTCAAATAAAACGAATTTACTAAATAATCAATTAGAAGTTAAGAAAAGTACAATCATTGATTACATTCTTTAAATATTTGCAATCGTTTGTTCATTAATTCTTCCTCCACCCCTAACCTACCTGAGTGTAGATCCTCATTTCTCAGAAAACCATTCAAAAATAAACAAAATAGACTTCCTACCTTTCTCCCTCCACTAATTTTAAATATTTACCCTTTTGTTATTTAAAAATAAATTTTACCATTGAATTGTATTCACATTCGACTTATCGAGGTCAGTTAATTTCTGTTGCTCCTGAAGATGGGTTAGTCACCCGAAATATATGTATTGAGATTAAAGACTCTCCAAAAAATAAATTCGTTTTATTTTTTTATATCTTAATGTGAAACCTACCAAGTATTTTTTATCCAATGATTTTAAAAAATGTTTCCCCAAGTACCAACACCAAATTCCTTAAAAACTATTCTCTTGCTACCCTGGATGCAATTCAGAAACGAGCCGTCAGGCTAATTGACGATTCTACCCTCACCGGCACCCTCGACTCGCTAGCTCATCGAAGAAATGTCTCTGCCATTTCCCTTTTCTATAGATACTATCACGGCAGGTGCTCTGATGAGATAAAATCAATAATTCCCCCAAAGCATGCTTTGCGCGTAGCACGCGTTTTGCTGACTCCCAACACTCTTTCGCTGTCAAATTAGAAAAGTGCCGGACCACTTCATTCGCCATCCCCATGATTTCAAGGTACTGGAACTCTCTCCCAGGCTCCATCTTCCCCAGCACTTATAATCTTCAAACCTTCAAAACCCGAGTGCATAAACACCCACGTCTCCACCCTCTCACTTAATCAACTTTCCATTCTCTTCGGTAATGCAAGGGTCTTTCGAGATCCATAGGGGCTGCATCTTTACTGGCGCGCCCCTTCTTGCATTCGATTGCATTAAAAAAAGATATTAACTTACGCAGCAGACAAGACCTGACACTGCAAAAATTTCTCAATTATTGGAAACAACTGAAATGAAGACATTATGAAGGATAATGAACTTGACTAGGCTCGATAGAATGATGAGTGAAGATATTAAAGAAAAATGTGAAATACAAAAGGTGGGCGAATGGGTTAAGAGAAGAGCAGAATGATATGCGCATGTGAAAATAACGCCAGAAGAGCGCCTGGTCGAAATAAGGAGTAGAGCTCGTCCCAAGAAGAGATGGTATGACGTTCTGTGAGAAACAAACCTATAGGTTTAAAAATAAGAAGAATAAGAACAAGAACAAATTCAAAACTGACATTCCTACAAATTATATACAATTTTAATGATCACCGAGTAGTTACTATGCACATAATAACTAATAAAAAACAAGCTTTACAATTTACGTATAAAATAAAAACAGATAAATAAGAAGAAATTCCTTGTCCGTACACGGTACACGAGATACACTCGAGAGTCTGGACATAATTTTGTACAAATACAATTTTACTAACACAATCCAGAGAAAAATAATTAAACCCGAGTCTGGAGATAACTCACTGAAACCCGGAGAGGTGGCAACCCTATTACAAAACGAAATTAGACATAAAAAAATAGCGTTATTTTATTTATCTAAATTTCTAAGTACTAACTCTTAACCTTTTTTGAAGTTACATAAAACTTTTGATTTCAAAAAATTTTAAATAACCTTATTCTTCATATGCCATTTTAGTAAATTTAATCTCATTTTGAGACATTTTTCAAAAGTTTCAAAAAAAATGTTTCTTTATTTTGGAAAAACATACACAATGCATTTTTAAATTGTGAAATTCAGGTGAACACTTTACTCTTGGGTATTGATCTTTCTTAAGATCCGGGCCTTTGTCATAGCAAAATCAAAGTTGGCCTTTTCTTTATCTAAAGAGATGTATTTCAAGTATAATTGTGAAAATTTGCATCCAGATTGGACAAAGTGTATGAAATTAAAATTTTCTTTTCTTTCATTTAATTTATTTTTCAAATTTAAATTTATCTTCAACGTCCCCCAATTAGAAACTGAGATATCGCATAGTTTGGAAAACTTTGATAAAAGGCATGTCGTATCTTCAGTCAGTTCAATATGTATTGTATTCTGACTAAAACTAAATTAAATTTTATAATGTGAATTATTTATATTTATTCTTTTAAATAATTATTGTGGATGTTGAACCTTTTTAAACATCTTTAATTCAAAATTTATATTTATATGTGAACATTTAAATTCTTTAAATTTTTTGAAAAATCTAAAAAAATTATTTCCCCTATACATGTTACATGTATTTAATTGCCTTGAACTCTAAGCCATTCCATCTTAGAAACAAGCTTGACACGCTTGGGGATAGTTCTGTCATCCCTTTTCTAAATCATTTCTTAATAAGTTGGTTCTATACCTTCTCCAAGACACACAAGCCAGAGTGATAGGGGCTTTGAAGAAAACACTCTGCTAACCCTTAATTCTTAACACTTAATAAAAACATTATTTTCGATCTCACAAAAAATTAGACCCATTTCAAAATATTTCATTTGATTATAATTTTAGTATGATTTTTAATTTCCTGTAAAATGAATACATACCTATAATTTGTCAATTATATCTTTGTAGCTTATTTAATTTACGAGCTACAGACATTTTCGAAGGGATAATCTTCTTTTAGCGCGCCTTGCACACTTTTTATTTTACTTGGCAGTAAATGGGATTGAGCCGTCACGCGTCCTGCGTAACGCATCACGCGTCACGGTTGGGGACTGTGTCTAGCCACAGATGGCGCTGAAATATTAACTCCAAGCTCAAATTAATATCTTATATTTGAATTTTGGCGCTCCTGATCATTTTTATTTTCCTGAGCAGTAAATGAGATTGAGCCGTCCCGTGTCACGTCACGCGTCACGGGTGGACTGATTTTTATAAAATATTTATTTACATAAATTATTTTCTGTAAAAATAAAAAACATCTATATTATTCTTGGTTAAATTTTTTTTAAATTCTCATTTCATTTCGTGGTTTAATTTTCAATTGAGTTAGCATAAATTATAGATTACGTGAGTATTTTTTTTAAATATTTATCTGCTTTTTGTTTAAATTAACTTTTGTTTAATAAAGTATATGTGGGCGATTCAAAATTAGCCATAGAAGGCATCATTAGAAATGCATTTTTTTATCTGCTCTATTAAGCATTTGCCTCAGCGCATTGTTATAAGCAAATAAATAAATAAATAAACAACCCAACGTAAATGATAAATTAACGAAGCATTTTTTTTAATTTATTAACTGTTGTTTAATTAAATCCGATATAGGTATGTTGGCGATCCGAAATTCAGCTAAATATTTTAAACAAAAACCTCTGTTATTTGCAGTAGATATTTTTTCTATCCCGCTGAGACTTACGCTTCCACGAACTCAAAATCAAGTGGTTTCAATTTGAACCCATCAGAGTTTGTGCGGGGGCGGGGGTTTTCCGGTCGGCTTCTCTTGGACATGTCTTCATAATGGATTAACTGCTTCTATTGTCATTCGGTGACATCAATTGGTATCAACAGGTGAAGCTTTCGACGGCAAATAATCAAGCGGAGTGTTTGGCTTCGGGCTGGGAATCCCTGAGAAGTACACGCTTTACACTGAGGGTAAAATAAATAGAACTATTATTATTCTCATTAGTTGAAGATTCAAAATATGAATCTCATTAGGATGAGCCGGAGGGAATAAAGATACAAAATTAATTCACGGTACTTTTTGATAATTAAAATACTATTTTGCTAGGGAATAGAAAATAAATTGAAGATTGTCTAGTCTAATTAACGTTGTTTTTTAAGAATCTTTCATCACACATGATGAAATTAGGTTTCCTTATATTAAAATATAATCACATAATACTAAATATCTATTAATTTGATTTATTATTAATACTATTTTTTTCTCTACCCCATTTATGGCCTTGCGAACTAAATGCCTATTTTCGTGAATTAATACGATTAATTAAATATAAAATATACTAATTCTATTGATATTTCTCAATGAAAAAGAATAGTTATAATGTAGAATAATGTAATCCAGGTGTCTATTGATGATATTACATTCCCGAGAGGGTGAATATAACTCTTCTGACATGTAAGAAAATCATGCACAACAGCTCGGATTCAGTAATTATAATAATAATTATAATGATTTTTATTCAAATTAGTTTTTATATTAAGATTTAAATTGCATTTATTCGTATACATTTTACAATGGTTGATTAGAATAACTAGAGAAAGCAATCGTATATAAAAAATATCTTAAAAGAGAATTTCTTTATAAAAGACGTATTTAGTTAGAGTTCATAATATAGGAATTAGAATAGATTTAATTGTATATTGCGAGAGGTTCGAAAACAAGCTCTGACTTGTTCGTAAACAAGCTCCGACCTGTTTGCTCGAATTGGAAAATATCTTTCAATTCGATACTTCTAGGATTTCCCTTTTTACTATTAGGTGATTGTACAATAACTAGTACTCTCTATTGCAGGGTTCAAAGTTCACTCCCCACCATAACTCCATGGGCCCTTGAGCCACTACGACGTGAATTGTGAACACAGTCAGGCCAAAATCAACGCTTTCCAGCAAGGATTCGGGCGTTGAGAACTCCCACGCGTCTTCCAGGTGAGATTTTCTTCCATTCTTTTTTGAATTTTCTTTATTCTACCCATTCTTTATTTATATATTTATTTCACAGTTAAAAAAATAAATTATCTCATTATAAATATTTCGATTTCTTCTACTTATTCAAATACTTAACTAAAATTAACATTTAATAACTCGTATTGCAAACCAGTCTTAACCTTTTTAAGCTGCCACCCAAATTTGAGAAATACTATGTCGAAACGTCGTCCATTTTGATGAGATTTTCTCTACAAAAATCTGCAATCTAGAGGGTTTGAGCTAGAACTTCTCTTTCGATAAACAATTCAACTACTAAAGCAGGGATGTCCAACCTTTTGGCTTACACGGGCCGCATTTGATGAAAAAACAAATGCTTCGGAACGCATGTGAAATATACTAATTTTTATTGATATTACTCAATAAAAAAGAATAGTTATAATGTAGAATAATGTAATCCACCATGACAGAAGCGAAAATGTCATAGCACAAAAATCTTTGGGTTCTTTTCCTTTAGAATATTGTTTTTAAATCATTTAGCACTTGAAAAGTTTTAATTACTGAAATAATAAATATTTTAGAAAATGTATATATGAGATGAAGAATGGTTTTTAAATATTCCAAACTTCCTTATTATTTTACCCGAAGAGCTTATAACTTTGCTTTTAATGAATTTTATTCTTGAAAATAGCATTAGGTAGGTACCTACTATATTTTTAAATTAATATTTCCAAAAAGTGAATAAGTATTTGTTTCTGGTTAGATGATTTTTATAAAATTTTAATAGAGACATTATTACATTTTTCTCTCAGTTCAATCTCTGATTGAAAATACATTGAATCAGAAAGTTTTCAGGTGGATATTTATATCTAATAAAAATGAAGTCAAAATATGCCACAACTGCGATTATTTTTTCCGAAATCTTTTTTTTCCACATTAAAATTTGAAAATCTGGCCATTTATTATTTGAACACTTTTGCGATGATTTTCCATTTTTTTTTCTCTGTATACCCTTGGCCTCGGGAACTAAATGCCCATTTAGCCAGTCGTCAATTAATACTATTAATTATATATGACTTTAAAGAAGTCAACACTTTTCAAGAGAATTCCGATTTTAAGCAAATTAAAACTATAAGCTCGTAGTAAAATTTTTAATATTACTATATTTTGTATTTATAATTACAAAATTCATTAAAATAAAGTTTTATTAGAAAAACCACGAGAGTGTCCTCTACCGAATGTGAATTGATATGGATCATTTTTATTACACGTCAGAAGGGTTATATTCACTTCTTGGCATGAACCCAAACCGCTTCAGAATAATTTTCACCTCTGTCAAAAATGTAAAGCGCCTCAATGAATTTAGAGAGAAAGAAACGGGAAACCGCACCTGCGAACGATTTCCCCAGGAAAATGGTTATAAAGAGGAGGTCCGCATAGTATTAATCGAGGGTGAACCGCGACCTAATATGCTGTACACCTACTTCCACTTGTACTTCCAAATATTTCCAAGTACTTCCAAATATTTTCAAGTACTTCCAAATATTTCCAAGTAATTCATAATATTTCCAAGTAATTCAAAATATTTCCAAGTACTTCCAAATATTTCCAAGCACTTCCAAAATACTTCCAAAGAGGTGTACACCTACTTCCAATCGCGGATCACCCCTCGGTATTAATAGTCAACGTTTGAAATCGAGTATGGACTATAAGAAGAAGTAGTAGAATGCAGTGGAGGTTGGTGACTTTTCAACCAGAGGATGCTGTCCAAAAAGTATTAATTTTATGAAATTTTTATTTTAATCTTCGTTTTTTTTTTGCAAATTTCATTGAATACGGTATCATTTTTGTTATTTTTTAAATTTATCATTATAGATTTAAAAAAAAATATATTTTGGGACCTTCGCCCAAAACAGATTCTGGTTTGTGTGATTGAGGGTAGGAGTCAGAAATTAAATCTTGTGACTTTAACTCAACAGTCCCTGAGATGGAAATCGACCATCTTCTACAATGAATCTGCCTGTTCTATAAGAAAATAGTACCTGGCTACCGAGCGATGCTCGGTAACTTTTTGCTTCAGTTAAAGGATATATATTAATCCCCGACCCCCATCCCCCATCCCCCAGACACCTTCACCCCCACCCCGCCCCTACTTTTAATATACATATAATAATATTTGTAATGATCTTATTTTTTGTAGAATTTAAACTTGAAAAACCAATTAATTATTAAAAGGAAATTGAATAAAAATGTAATTATACATTTTTATCGAGACAACCACCTGTGAATAATTATTTCAATTAACAAAAAACCCACCAAAAACAACTTAGCTGAAGATGAGACCGTGACAGATCGAATTGTCAACCCACATACCCCCTAACCCTTGAATTTCATCCAAATTCTCAGAACCGTTTTCGAGAAACCGATTCTATATACTATATATATACAAAAATTGCTCGTTTAATATAATAAGATTAACTAACTTATGAGGAGAATTTTCTAGGTTAGGTTTCACAAAAAGGAAATATTAAAACAAATGTATGTTTTTCACTCGATATATATTTCGGGTTATTAGCCCATCAGAGTTTTCATTTGAACTCCTGAAGATGGGCTAATAACCCGAAATATATATCGAGTGAATCAAACTCAAAAAAAACATACATTTGTTTTAATATTTCCTTTTTGTGAAACCTATCCTAGAAAATTCTCCTCATAAGTTACTTATAATGTTTCACCTAGAACCGACACCTAAATCCTTAAAAATTATAATAAGATTAATTTTCTCCTAATTCTATTGCTATAAGCAAGCTATGACTTGTTTATAGCACTTTTAGTTATTTCTGATCTTATATATTGAGAGTTCTTAGATATGAATTAGTCGAAAGATTCCCGAATCATCTTTATTTATTCTTCTTTTATATTATTACTATTTTAATAGTTCCTCAGCCAGAACAATTTTGATTCCACCAAAACTCATCTAGACTTGTCTTTGACATGCTTGAACTGGAAGATATACCAGCCAGGGACTTCAAACCTTCTATCGGCACCCTTTTCGCAAAAATTATTGATTTTAATTGCCCCTTGAAACTATGCAACAATTTAATTTCATTTCGAGAACTAATATACATACTTTTCAAAACAAAAAATGTTTTTTATAGAAATATTTGAATTAACGGACAATAATTAAATGAGAAATTGAATAAGGACAATTTTATCAAAGATTTTAGTACATTATTTTGTATATATTATATGTGAGAAAGTCCCACCCTCTCAGGAGTCGATTCCGAGCGGTAACTTGCTGACGGATAATCATTTGAAAATTTAAAGATCTTTCTGAAATTTTGAACTCGACCTTATATATTTATGAAAATACTCTAAATGTTTGCAATTTTAGGGATGCGCCGCATCCACAGCATCCACGAACCGCACGCAGAATGATTTCTAATGCTGAAAGTTTCAGTAATTTTCCTTGTTTAAAATTTTTATATTTATTCTTCTGTATTTTGGTTAGGTATATAAACTATAGAATATAAATAATATCGAAAATTGGGTTGTGTTTATTTAATGGAATCAGATTCATTGGAATAACAATGAATACGCCTACCGTTGATAGAATAATAGACACTATTGATTTTTCTTTAATCAAACTTATTCATGTTTATTTTGTTTATACATTAGATGGAGTAATTCTCTCGAAACGTTTAGATATATAATAAACGTTTCAAGATTGTTTATATAAAAAAACGTATTTATTTAAAACAATAAAACAATCAGTAATTTAAAGCAATTTGTACACGCGAAAGTTAAATATTATAATCAATAATTTCTTATGTTAATTCTACATATTAGAAAATTATTTTATTATTTTTTGTTTTGCGGGTTCGAATTCAGTCGGATGCTCAATTTATTTTTCCTTTTCAAAAAAAAAAAAAAAAAAAAAAAAATAATTTTCTAATATGTAGAATTAACATAAGAAATTATTGATTATATTATTTAACTTTCGCGGTTCAAATTGATTTAAGAAAAAATTAAAACTCTCGTTTAAAAGTTAATTTGTCTAAAATCAGTAATTTATTTCAATATATATATATATATATATTGTTTGCATCAAGCAGAGGATAACTTTATTGAATATTTCTTCTTAATTTTTTTCTTTATGAATTTATTATATGTACTACCATGATAAAAAAATACCCGGTCAATGTTAATATTTTAAAAACTAAAACTTGATTCATCTTATTTGTAATCGTCGCCTTCGAAGTAGTGAACTGGTGCATTATCGTGGTGCAATATCCATGAATTGTTTCTCCACAACTCTGGTCTTTTCAAACTCACAGCTTCACGCAAGCTTCTTATTACCCCTAAATAATACTCTTTGTTTACTGTTTGACCTTTCGGTAGAAATTTGTCATGTACAACATGTACATCGATGAAAACAGTTAGCATGACGTTGCTTTTTGATTGAAAACAACGTGATTTTTTCGATTTTGTTTCATCTGGAAACTGTCATTGACTCGATTGATGTTTTGTTTGCGTGTCGTACTCATAAACCCATGTTTTATCACCAGAAATTATGCTTTTGATAAATGTTTTATCCGAATCAACGTTGGAAACCATCTCTTTTGAGATTTCAAAACGCTTCAGTTTTTGTAAAAAATTAAATTGAGCTGGAACAAGTCTTGCAGCAACTCGTTTCAATCCTAAATCATTATGTAAAATGCTTTGAATTGATCCAAATGATATGTCAGTACTATCAGTCAACTCTTTAAGAGTTAATTTTGATCACTTTTCGATGATGATGGTCTTCCAGGGCGAGGGTCATCTTTAATATTTTAATTTGCCGATGATACACTAATATCAGTGGAGGATTGTGATGTTGAGAGGGCTTGTCAGAAAATGAATGGAACCCTTAGGAAGTTGGAAGACTGGCTAAATATAAATAAACTGTTTATAAATTGTACGAAATCTAAAGTAATGCAATTGGGGGTGGGTGGAGAAGGGTTAAGTCCAATCTATCTGAATGGTGTAAATTTGGAATATGTGGATTCATTTAAATACCTCGGAGTAGTGGTTGACTCGAAGTTGAACTTTAAGAGTCATCATAGTGAGCTCTTGAAGAATGTAAACAGAAAAGTGCAATACTTTGGTAGAGCTTGTAATAATTTGAATATGAACACTAGAATTAAGGTGTATAGAACTATAATTAGTCCTAGTTTCTCTTACTGTCCTCCAATATTATATTTTGGCACTCAGGAGAATATTGATAAGTTGCAACTCTTACAAAATAGATGCATGAGATTTATATTAAAATGTGACAGATATACATCAATAAGTAGTATGCTGGAATGCTTATGACTTATGAATGTGAAGCAATTCTTATTTTTACAGACAATGTGTTTTGTATATAAATTATATCATAGCCAGCTGCCAGCCTATCTGAATTTCACATTGGTCAATGACCATGGGACGCGAATTAGAGACAATATATTTATTGAGAGGGCGAGGAAAGAGAGCACAAGAAATTCATTATATTTTAGAGGACTTGAGGAATTTAATTCTTTACCAGCTGAAGTAAGAAATGCATTAAGTCTGATTCAATTTAAGAACCAAGTTAGAATATATCTTAAGAGGGACAGTTGAACATTTCTATTGAGAAATATTTGGAAATATTATAACTTTAGTATTAAGATTTAGAAATATTATAACTTTAGTATTAAGATTTGGAAATATTATAACTTTAGTATTAAGATTTGTAAATATTGTAATATATATGTATCAAAAATACATTTAAATATAAATAAAATAAATAAAAAAAAATAGATCCAGGACCCTTTTCGAAACCATTCATTCAATGTAGTTTTCGATAAAACACTGTCACCATAACACTTTCCTAACATTTTTAACGTATCAGAACGATTAATTTCGTTTTTAATACAAAATTTAATACAAATTCGTTGCTCAATAATTTCTTCCATATTGAAAATCGAACATAAACAAAAAGTTGATGTAAATAAAGTCGCTGTAGTTAACACAAATGGGAAGTTCTCAAGCTGAAATTTGAAGGGAATGTTAAACAAAAGGTGTACCAACATTAAAAAAAATACAACTCTAGTCTCAAACAAATAAATAATATATATACAGATATATCATCTTGATATATATGTGTATATGTTTATTTGCATCAAGCAGAGGACAACCTCTTTGTTTCTCTTTGTGACAACTCTAGCAGTCGCGTACGAATTTTAAATTGAGCTGACCGGGTATTTTTTGATCATGATAGTATTTGAAAAATAGTTTCTTAACAAAAAACATCTTTGATACCAAAAAAGGCACCACGTTTTAAGAATACAACACTATTATTCTAAAAGAACGATAACTCGAAATTGCTTGGGTGCGTGCGAAAGTTCGTGCGGAGTTTGTGAGTAAAAGATACACAGCGATTAGGCAAACAAAAATATTTATTCAATCAATGATATATTCTCCATCGTTTTCTATAATCTTTTTCCAACGTTCTGGGAGCAGACGGATGCCTCGATCATAAAAACTGCGCGGTTTAGATTCGAACAACGAAGACACGCCGTTTTTTATGGCCTCCAAAGAGTCAAAGTTTTTTCCATTTAAATAATTTTGCAATGACCGGAACAAGTGATAGTCAGATGGTGCGATATCAGGAAAATAGGGTGTATGAGTTAGGACATCCCATTTCAGGCTCTTCAGCTTGCACAGGTTCTTTTTCGAAACGTGTGGTCTGGCGTTGTCCTGATGAAAGATGACTCCCTTGCGATTTGACAAAATCGGACGTTTCTCTTTGATTTCTAGATTCAAATTGGTTAATTCGCGACAGTACTTGTCCGAATCAATCTTTTCGCCAGCAGGGAGAAGCTCAAAATAGATTATGCCCTTGCAATCGCACCAAACTGAGAGCATCAACTTCATCGTCTTCAAGGTTAAATTCTCCGCGCCGAAATTTAGCAAACCATTTTTCCACAATTCGTTTAGCTGGTGCTTGATCCTGATAAACATCTTGAATGTTTTTCACGGCTGCGGCAACGTTTCCGAAACTCGTCAAGCATAACTTGGCGTAAATGCACATTATCGATATTCATTTTTAAAATGATATTTATCTAAGCAGTTTGTATGAAAACAAATGATTTTTTTTAATGAAAGCTGAATACGTCACCTTTCCAAGGTTATATAATATGTAGGAGTAGGCATTATTGAACGACGCTCATAGCTTCATCTATTGAAACTACACACGAACTTTTGCACGCACCTATTAATATATCAAACTATTAATATATTATAAAAGATCGAGGAAACAATTTTCATTGAGTCAAAATTGCTTCTTATAATAATATATTCTACAAATGAGAGGACAACTCGCATTTGAACTGCTTATTAGTTTATTTAGTTATGTTTTGGTTACCAAAATAATATACATCTAGTTGACAGTCCCTTTGCTCGTATTGATTTTGAGATCACTGCTATACTAGATTAATTTCTTGCTAATTACTGAATTTATGTAAATATTTATAGCAAATACTAAATAGTTTAGTAATTGGTAAATGTTATTAAATATTCAAATAGAGAATTGCAGCAATTAATTTTAACTAAAAAAAAGGAGAATTTAATTAAATAAATAAATAAATTTTAAGTGAGCTAAAGGGATAGTATTACTGAAATGAAGATCATTTCATTATAGAATGTTAATTGACTCTACTCTTTTATTTACCAACGTATTAAACAAACACCCGAGTAAGGATTGTATTTTCACTTTTATTAAACACTTAAAGGAAAACTCAACTTTGAGAAATAATCCGATTGTGGTAGAATTAAAATCCCTAATACATTGAGGTAAAGCCTATCAAAAAATAATAAAAATCAAAGCGAAATCACAAAATTTCATTTAAATTTAAAAAACTAATCCAAACAATATTTTTTGTAATAAATAAACTGACTGGTAGAAAATACAATAGAGAATTAATGAAAAGGCAGTCTACGGATAATAAAAAGTACAAATCCCGAATTCAATAATTTATTGGAATGTCATTAACATTGCATTTTGATGCTTTAACGGTTGAGTTGTTTCTTTTTCGAATGACATGATTAGGCTGAAACCATTTAAAGTGCACGTTTCTGATGATTAAATCTCATCAGAATACACGACGTTTCGGCATCTATTCTATCAATAAAAAAATCCCAAGAGGTTGCCATTTACTAGATGAGAGGGAATGGATTATTTTTAATTATATATAATTAATCAAAAATAGTCACTTAAATCTCTGATCTAAAAAATGACAGACTCTTGTGATTTCCTTGGAAAATTAAAGTCTACTTTTATCCTAAATTTGAACTCTTACACTCTATCAATATCTATTCTATTAATAAATAAAGTAAAAAAAATCTGGGATCCCAAAACCTGGTTAACTTCAATGCAGTGAAAACGCCGTGTTGCCTAATCTCGAGGCGCGCCGATAGAAACCTCCCAGACATATTATTTGATTCGAACTCACTGGAATTCAGTGATAAGAATTCAATTTTGGGGTCTGAACTTTCTTGGAATGACCATATCCCAACTGCTAGTAAAGCTTATGCGTGCAACTTGCTCCTATTAGGTCTAGACGCTATTTTAAGGCCAACCAACTTCTTACACTGTATAAGACTCAAATTCGTACATATCTCTTATACGGCTCTCATCTGTGGAGAGGAGCCTGCAAGCATTCTCTTGGATGCAATTCAGAAGCTAGCTAAGGATGGTGTCTGTTCAGTTGCAGATTTTAAGCCAATGCACCACTTTGGTGTAACTCTGTCTATCATCAATTTCATTGAAAAAAAAATAGTATTTTCTCACAGCACTTGAAAACAAAAATATATATATTATATATGTTGCAGTAAAAACCCGTTTTTTACTAAGAAATGGTTCTTATTAGTTAAAACGCGTTTCACTGAATACCTTTGTGGCAACTAGAATTCACTGATATTGATTGAGTTTGGTTCAAAGGTCTAGAATCTTCATTTTTGACCTTCCGCTTCATGTTGGGTGTTTATTTTCAAAAATTTTCAAACGAAAATGTTAAAAATTAGAAGGAAAGTTGTAGAGGATGTAATTTTGGACATTTTCGTTTAAAAATTTTTGAAAATAAACACTCAAAATGGAGCGGAAGGTCAAAAATAAAGATTATAGACATTTGAACCAAACTCAACCATCATCAGTAAATTCTAGTTGCCACAAAAAATTCAGTGAAACGCTTTTTAATTAGTAAGAACCCGTTCTTACTAAAAACGGGTTTTTACTGCAACATATATTTATGTATATATTTAATTTTATTTATTTAGTAGCTAATTTTTTCTTTGTCGGTTTTCGTAACTCTATTATAGAGGCCTGACTTATTATTAAAATATAATTATTCAAACGCCTCACAATTAAACAGCGTCGTATTTTAAGTTCAAAAATTATTTTTTCTTTACCCCGGGATGCAATCACAATAAGACACTGTCCAAAGACAATTATAAATTAAATTAAATTATAAATTATTATAAACAAAAAGATCAGTCAGGGTTCCAACTCGGGATCATGGCGTGTCCGGTGCGATGCTCTTATAAAATATAATATTTGAATTTAAATACTTAGATACTATACTTCAAATATGACCATGTTATTCACAAGAAAAGTCTGGCTTGAGAGTAAAATGCATTGAATACGATTTTTTTTATTGAAGCATTAAACATGGTCCACTGACGTCACACTAATGGAATGTCAAGATTTATTCTAAAATGAAGACAGGTAAATTTAGAAGTTATTGGAATCAAAGCTGTGGAGATGGATCTTGAAGGATTGAAGATGGCAGGACATGGAGAAAATCGAAGCAAGATTGTTCGATTTAATTTGGCAGCGAAGGTATATTGTATGTGAAAAAATCGAAATAATCAACTAATAATTAATCTATATATAAAAAATTAAGGTTTTGTCTGTACATTGCTCGAAATCACGCCAAATTTTGGTTGCACACGTTTCAAGCAAAGTTATGAACGAAAACACCATCAACAAAATTCCTGTCTGTCTGTATGTCTGTATGTATGTCTGTCTGTTTCAGTGGTTTCCGAAAAGTTGCTCACGATTCACGTAAAAACGGCTGAAGGGAGTTATTATGAAATTTCATATTTACATCATATGTCTTCTAACTTACGTTTTTAGCTATATAACGTTTTGATATTTTATTAGTTTATAACTAAAAAAAGACAATAATTTACTGAAATGATTGTCTTTTATTAGTTTGTGACTAAAAAAACCTTTCAATTTAAAAATAATAATTAATTTGATATTTAAAATTTACGTCCATTTGTTTTTTATCTATGAAAAAGTTTCTCTCTCTTTGTAGAAGAAGAAGATTCAAAAAGCAATTCTGATTTTTAAGATTAATGAAATGAAAAATATTCGTAATTTTTTATTATCAATTTAAAGTTTATTTTTTTCATAATAATTAATTGGACTCCGAACTGGATGTTTTATAAACTTTTTTCTTCTTTCGCTTGCTCGATTATTATGCACAATAAACTAAAAAAAAAAACTTTCCGCCAACTTTTGCCTTGGAAGCTCGTCTTTTACAGGAAATATTTTTTCCTGTCTTTAGAATATAAAGCGAAACGAACAGGACAATAGAAACACAGTTTTCGATTGAATCCGTCGGTCAATAGCTAAGTAGATTAAATAGTAAAAAGCGTTTGAAACCTTCAATGGGCTTTTCGTTGTAGAGAATGACCATGGGCAAAGAGAAGAGGATGCTGATGATCCAGGCGACGGAGACAAGCAGACGAGCCCGGCGCCCTGCAAACAGAGAAATATGCATTGTCAAGAACTTTCCAAACAGTCACTAGCCACAAATACTAGAGAGAGTAGAAGTAATTCCAATCTAATGTCGAGTCTCTTAAAATAATTGGTGATTTTCGTCAAACGAGAGAAATTAAACCGAGGAAAGAGATCATTATAGTATTTGAAATTTCAACAAATTTATTTCACTTTAAAAATATTTAGGGTTGCCATAATTGCCAAGCATTGATACGGGACATTTAAGTGCTAAATAAATAAAAAAATTAAAAACTATAACGGTAAATCACTCATATCCATAATAAGCATTAATTAATAGGAATAGCAGGGAATTGGACAAAAATTAAAAACAGAGTTTTTATTAAATGGGCCAGACGTTTCGTCGATTAATTTCGACTTCCTCAGTGGCTCATTCTATCACTCTTTGTCAAAAGACAATTCCACTACGCGACGAAACATCCTTTAATCTTTTTTATTATTTTAACTACAATACATTGTTGGCTTAGGCCTCAATTACTCAACAATCTTGAACTTTTTACACTTGAACAATTAAAAACTATAAATCAAAATTCTCACAAAAAATATGTTGTCTTTACTTTTAAACAGTCTGACGAAACGTCTGGCCCATTTAATAAAAACTCTGTTTTTAATTTATGTCCAATTCCCTGCTATTCCTATTAATTAAAAACTATGTTTTGTAGCTCCAAAAAACTTCAGCTATCATCTCTCTTCCATATTCATTTTCATAGTTGCTTCTAAGTTTTGGTTGGTATTATTTTTCTCTAAATAATCTTTTCGATATGCTGGTTGAATAGAATCTCAGTGTTGCCAATATCAAAGGTTCTTAGGTGTCCCTAAATTACGTGAGGCGTTGAGACCCCGGGGGGGGGGTCTCGGAAACTATCAAGTATTTTTTTCCCGCAAGAAACAGTGTAAAATTTCGAGAAAACTGGGTTAAATTTAGTGGTAATAATAATAATAATACTAGTCTTAAATAAAAATTATTAAGCAATTTATAATATGTTTTTTATTTAAACAACGCCAATCAAGCACAAATTAACGTATATACACTAAAAATACGGATTTTTAAAAATTTCACCAAGTAAGGAGGGGGTCGAAAAATCGCCAAAATCCCTCACGTAATTTAGCGACGGCACCTTACTTGTAAATATACAATAAGTACTACGTAATCATCATCTCTTCATTTTACGGATTTAAAGAGAGCTGGGTTTTTCGATTTTTCCTTGGTTATTAGGTACTCCATACTCTACTATTATGCCAAAAGTTGGCATCCTAAAGTAATTTCATATATAGGTAATGGTTGTAAATTTACCCTACATTCTTCACCTCTTTATTTTTAAAGGTTGAAAGAAATTTTAGGTTTTTTTGAATTTTGTTGTCCATTATTTGTGTTCCAAACTCTAACAGTATGCGATATTTGATGATTCTAGAATGATTAGAAGTACCCGGTAAGTTTTGATGACTTGTCAGTTAGTTAGTGCCAAAATTAGCTATTTTTTCAGGACCATATCTTAGAATCTGTTTATGCTATATTAGTAAAATTTCGTACCTACTCTCTACAAGATCAATTATTTAATTACATGTTTATAATTTCATCTGTCTTCTCAAATGCGTTCCGGGATACAGGGGCTCAAAAGTGGCTCGAAATTGTTCGTGTATAATTAAGATAAATCGTGTGTACGGATAATGCTCGAACTTGGCTATCTCTAAATATTTTGTGTTGAGAAAGAGATGATTACTCGACTAGGTAATTTTTACTTATTTATTTTTTTGTCCTACATATTATATATTACAGTTTACATAGTATTTACGACGGAACCAGATCTCTAAGGACATAGCACTTTCCCCCTACTAAACTAATTAATAATTTATAATTGTCAATTAAAAGCGTAGGGAGTTGAATAAAAATTAAATTACAAACAAAATTTTATTCTTTAATATGCTGAACGTTCTTGTAATTTTATTTTTGACTTCTTCACCGGCTACCTACGATTTCAAATTTCAATTAATAATTTTAATTATGGATGCGATTAATGAAACAATATAATTTATAATTTTTTATTTGTAGTGATTTGTTTCTACAAATATAAATATTTTTAATTTATTAAAAAGAAAAGTATCCATTTAGGATATTTACCATAAAAGAAAAAAAGAATTGATAATGTACCATAATAAGTCAAAATAAATTGAAGAAACGTCCAGCTTATGTCGTCTACTATGGATATTGTTATGGATACTTTATATTTTTATTGATTTTCTTTAGAAATTTTAAGCCTCCAATATCAGTAAATTGAACTTTTATTAACTTTTTGACAAAATTCAAAAATATCTAATAAGATTTTTTATATATTTTTCCAATTAATATAAATTAAGTGGATATATATCAAAGAGAGTTATTTTGACAGCGGAATTTTTTTAAACAAGATATATAATAGGTGAAGTAAAAAGTTCTGAGCCTTTTTCCCTTTATTTCGACGATAAAATTAACAAAGTTAGAATTTTCCGATTTAGATCAAATATGCCCCGTTTTGTTAGATAACTTTTGTCCTTTTTGAAGGCAATCTTATAATTCCGAGGTTGAAGAAGTCCTCGTCCCTAGTGGTGAAAAACCTGCCCAGCTCATTTTTACAAGCCTCTCTTGAGGCCAGTTTTGTACCATCAAGAAAATTTTGACAATTCTTGAAAAGGTGATAATCGCATGGTACCAGGTCTGGGCTATACGGTGGGTGCGATATAACCTCCCATCCAAGCTCTCGGAGCTTCTGGCGCGTCGTTAAAGATGTGTGCGGTCTGGCGTCCAATTGATGGAACATAACATCCTTCCCATTGGCCAATTCTCGCCGCTTCTCGTCGATCGCCTGCTTCAATCTGGTCTGTTGTTGACGGTATAGGGCGAAATTGAGTGATTTGCCCGATGGGAGCACCTCATAGTGGATGATTCCCTTCCAAACCTACCAAACACACAGTTAAACCATCTTGGGCGTTAATCCAGGCTTGGCGATCGTTTGGGTCGGCTCACCGCGCTTGGACCACGATCTTTTTTGCCCGTTGTTCTCCTATGTGACCCATTTTTCATCGCCAGTCACCATCCCCATTGCCATCGCCATCGATTCAGCAAAGAATCGCAGGCATCAATTCGGTCCAAAAGTTTCGTTTGCGTCATTCGTGTGGCATCCATGCATCGAGCTTCTTCTTGAGACCAGCCTTATGCAAATGGTTCCAAACGGTTTTCTGGCTAATCTACAGTTCCTGGGTAATGGAATAAGTGCTCGCATTCCCATGATTTTATCGACTTTTTCGATGATTGGTCTACCAGAGTGTGTCTCATCTTAGACGTCCACATTACCAGAGCGGAATCGTTGAACCACCGCTTTGCTGTTGCATTCGATACTGTATTGGGTCCATAAACAGAACTAATTTTTTGGCCGCCTGCTCCGCTTTTTCCCCTTGGTCATAGTGGTACTGATGAATGTATCGAATTTTCTCTTTTTTTTAACCCCATTTTGGAACGCTCTAACACACAACTGGCTTAACCAATCACAAAACTGTCAAATAACTTTTTTTAAAGCGTTATGTCACCTTTAAATCGCAAAAAGAATGACCAGATGTGACGTATACATCGTGAGACATGGCTCATTAAAGCCATCTAACGGAAAAGGCTCAGAACTTTTTACTTCACCCATTATATCGCTAGACCACTGCTGGTTGAGGCTATTGGATTCAGCTAAATCTTAAATCTGGACCAAGAGAAATGAAAAAGATATGATCCATTTAGGTGTGATCCAGCATCATATCGCGATTAGCCCGCATGACGCTTTTTACCAAACACGGATATAGATCACCTAGTGAATTTGTAATCTGAGATGTTATATACTTCAATCCCCCAGTCCAGCGCGCTCAGTCTGTTAACACGTGTGTAAGGTGTTTAAAGATTTTTTATATTGTATAGTCTTTATTAAATTCTATTTAATGTTGTGGTATTTATTGTGTCGAAGTAATGCTCGAATTCCGTTTATTAAAGTAATTATAAATTCAATTGTATAAAAAGCTAATTAATGATATTTTTTTTTAGATTTTCACTTTGAAATAAACAAAAATTCCGAAATTAAATTTAAAAAAAATATAGGTATATATTTTTTATTCCAATGAAAACATTCTTAATGGATTTAAATCGTATTTGGTGGAAAGTTTTTTTTTTAAGGCAAAAAGAAAAAAAGAAGTTAAAAGTCCGACTCGAGTGAAGAAGAAGTAATTACTGCAAGTTGAAAATGTGTGTTATTCTTCTGGAAACTTTTCAATTAAAGATCCAAAATGTCAGGCTATTTAATAAATGGGGGAGTTTTATTTTACTAGGCTTATAATATAATTATTTTTCTTCCCACAAAAGTTTCGGAGATAAAAGTTCTCCTGCCTGGGTGAAACTTTCAAGATTGTTACTTCCTACACATCGCATTAATATAATAATTATATAATTGCTATTAATTATAATAAAATAGCATTTATTTGCAATAAGAATAGACACCTTTATTCAAAAATATAATCTAAATTTATATTACTCAAATTCTTGCTGAAACGGGAATGTAAATGAATAAATGCTGCACTCTTACTGCGAATACTAGATTTTGTATCATTTTTCTAGTGACTTAAGATAGTTCTTTCGTGACAATCCACACAAAAGTTTTAGCCTAGTAGCCACTCTGTAGGTACATATGAACGGTGCTAAAATCTTAGGTTGTGTTTTTTAACGTGACTGTACTTCTCACACTAATATATCCTGTTTATGAATGGATTGTTTCCAAGCCATTGATCTTATATCCCCTCCATTAAAAATAATCGCCCAAATGTGTTTTTTTCTTATTTTTTATCAAAACTACGAGGAAAATAATTTCAATTTTTTTTTTTAAGTTACTCCGAATAAATTATTCTAACAAATATTAGTTTTTCATCAAGATGGTGAAAGTCCTTCAATGAAAGTAAATAAAATAATGATCATTTTCACACCCTTTCCCAATCTACCATATGTAAAAAATTTCATTTTTAATTGCATTTATTTCATGTTTGATGTGGTAAATCGTCTTCAAATTTTAACAGTGGGTTTATTATGCTTTTAATGACTTATATTCCAAGTTTCGAAGACTTCTTGAATTTTTGCATTTGTGAAAGAACAACCTTAAATCTCCTAACTTCACCCCTGCTGAATGGACACTTGACTTGTCGGTACATGCAATTTTCGTGTTACTACTTGTTGATGCGTGCATCAGGGAGAAAATAACTTCTACTTTACAAAGTAATTTATTGTTTTATGCGTACGCAAAGGCAAAACTATTTCTAGCGTGATTAATACAATAACTTTCCTGCGACTTAAAAACGTTGTTTGTACTTAAAGTTAATTTTGTTTTTGCCCTCTTCAAAATGGTTGGTTAAGGTAAACAGAAAACTTAAACTTTAGAGAAGTATAATTAAGTATAATGATTTGCTCTTGTGATTCAATCTTATATTAAAAATTAATCTAATATTCTAAATTATTCTAACACCCACCAGTCCGTTATACGACAGAGACTCCAGTGCACTCTAGGGTGGTCGTATTTTGTGTATTTTAGAATTTTTACGCTGACAGAGGCTCGTATGATTCGAAATAAAAAAAAATACCCCCCGAATTTCAAGTCTCTATCTCAATTTTAACATGTGCCGCACAGCAATGCAAGTTTCCCATCTGAATAACATGGATTTTTGGCATTGAACAATCAATTTTTTATTCCGGCCAAAGTAATTGTTCAAAAAATTTGAAACATTGTTGACTTTATCCTTATAATAGTAGCTAACTTTCAGAATTTTTACATATTTTTATCTATTATAATTTAGGAGTCTATAACTTGCTAACACTAAGATATAGCGGTATTTTATTTAGCTGTAACTCCAAAATTATAATAGCTAAAAATCTGTAAAAATTCTGAAGGATAGCTACTATTATAAGGATAAAGTCTACCGAGTTTCAAATTTTTTGAACCAATGCTATGGTAGGAATATAAAAATTGATATTTCAATGCCAAAAACCCCATGTTATTTAGATGGGAAAATTAATCGATGTCTAGCACTAGGTTAAAATTGAGATAGAGAGTTGGAACTTGGGGATATTTTGTTTTATTTATTTCGAACCATTTGTCAGTGTAAAAATTCGAAAATACCCTATTGACTATATAGATTTCGAGAATCTATATAGGCACTATATAGTTACTATATAGTTCGAAACATTGTGCTCCTAGGGTTGTTTTAACTTAACTTCTTATGGTACTTCAATAGAGGACGCAACAATATGAACATGGGTGTCAGAAAGCTAGTCACATCTCAGAGTAGTCCATGAAAAAAATCTATTTGAAAATAAATGTTAAATAACGAAAAGTTAAAAAGTTAATTTGAGGACTAAAAATTAAAATCGGGCTATATAAATCACGGATCAAACAACCTATAAAAATATATGTATTTACTATATAAGTATAAATATAAATACAAATATCTCGAAATAAAAAAAATGGACTTATGGCCACTAAAAAATAAACGGCTGATAAATAACAATCTTCAAACGTTTATTAAAATCCAAACTTTAAATATACATATATTTTACGAGGAGTGTTCAATGAAAAAGTGAATTTTCAGATTTCTCGGCCTACGTACTTTCTATTTTCGATTAATTTTTTCAATATCTTGGTACGCATGTCCCCTACATATGTTGACAATACTAGCCACCTTGCATATTTAGTTTGTTTTTGACAGATATAAAGGTTAGACATGTTTTGGAGTCCTTGGCGATTTTTTGCTATCGAAAAAATGGATCAAATTAAATTTTGTGTGAAAAATAAAATAAGTGCTCCAAAGTAATTGAAAGGTTGACTTTGGCATTTGGTGAGTCTACTTTGAGCAAAAGAAATGTTTATAAGTGGTACAAGCGCTTCACAGAAGGCAGAGAAGATGTTAATGACGATCCCCGTCCTTAAGAAAATTGTAATGGAGAATTGTCGAAACACTATTAGAGAAGTTGCTGAGGATGTTGGCAAATATTCCGTGAAACGCCCGGAAAACAATTCATGGATTTTGCATCACGATAACGCACCTGCTCACACATCGTTGCTTATCCGTGATTTTTTTGGCCAAAAACAACACAGTAATCATTCCTCAGTCACCGTATTCACCGGACTTGGCCACCTTCCTGTTCTCACAACTCAAAAGACCCACGAAAGGACGGAGATTTGCCACGATCGAGGAGATTAAGACCGCACCGCTGGAAGCCCGTATGGAATAAATAGATTTTCGAAATATGTTTTTTATATCTTTTTTGAAAATATATTTTTTTTCCACCCTCTTGGCCTCGGGAACTAGTGCCCATTTAGCCAGAAAATATATTAAAAATATAAAACTTTTGTGTTAAATTTATATAAAATTTATTCTAGAGCGACATAAAAATAATTTTATTTTAAGAATATATAGAAAACATAAACTTTATAAAAATTTAACACAAAATTTTATATTTTTAATTTATTTTCAAAATATATAAAAAACATATTTCGAAAATCTATTTATTCTATAGGGGAGAGCTCAAGGCCATACCAAAAAGCGCATATCAGAAGTGCTTCGAGGATTGGAAAAAGCGCTGACACAAGTGTATTATATCTAAGGGGGATTACTTTGAAGTGGACAAAATAGATATTGATGAAATAATAAATATTTTTCGAGAAAAATACAAAACACTCCTCCTATATTCTGTACTTATAATTGTAACTATTGATTGAATCGTTTCTTGTTTTATCAAAGTGGAATTTATTGATGCGATGATACGGGCGCGTTGACGCACGGGACGATCAAACTCCTGATACGAATCGAACAAAGTATATCCGTTGCGGATATAATTGCGACATTATCCGTGGCGGGATCTCGCCTCTATTGAGCACCCACTCACTTTGCCGATCTTTTTTCTACTTTTTAATTAGGAGTTTTAATATTCGAAGTGTCGACGGGAACACCCACCTTTGAAAAATGAAGTCATTTGCATATTTTTTTTTCAATCACAGACCACGTGTGACTGTATACTGATTTTATCTGATATTAACAGAAAGGGTGAACTTGAGGGACTATTTATTTATGCATGCACACCAGAGTTCAAATTAGACTTAGTTATTGACCTTTGAATAGAGCAACAACTTAATTTTATTTCGCCTTTACATATTCAATATCAGGAACGTAGCCCAGGCGATCGATGTCCCCTCCCATCCGAAATCATCTAGTTGATATTAATTAAATGTAAATTCAGGAAAATCTAATATAAAATACCTACATTTTTAAATTTTTAACTAGACTTTTATTCCAATATTTTTATCTTAATCAATGTCTACATTTTTATGAAAAACTTCTAATTTTTTTTTCAAAAAATATTTGGTCCTCACCAAAAAAAATTCTGGGTATCTTTATTTTATTGATTAAATAAATAATATATTGAAAAAGATTTAATGACGGATACTTTTTGAAAGAATTTACTTAAAAATAAGTAAAAATAAGCTGCTAAGTGGAATTCTTACTTATATATCAAAGATTCCATATAGATATGTTTCAAAATACGTGAGATATCAAATTCGATCTTATTTCAAGTTAATAAAAGAGAATGAGTGAGTTTTTTAAAAGTCGTACTACAAAGAGCCATTTTTGGGAATAAATATCTCTATGTTAAAATTACGCTGTTTTTTATTAATTCTTTATGTGGATGGTGAAATTCTTCCAGACTTCTTCTTTTGCTAAATAAAAGACTTCGCATTCGCTGCTTTAGTCTCCTCTTAAGGTAATTATGTCCTAATAATTACAAATCACTATTCATTTTATACAAAGGCAGTTAATTTTGTCGACTAAAAGAGAGAGCACAGTTTATCCGATTTAATTCGGCTTCATTGGACGAAGTTTAACTCGAACCAACTGTCCGCCGTAAACCTTTGAATTGGCTGACAATTCACTTAGCTAAATACGGTTTCAATGGACGGCCAGCCTTTAGAATATCTAAAGATAAACATAAAAAATAAATAGTAGCAGAATTAAGATTTCTATAGAAAATCAATAGAGTTGGCCAACTACTAAATAGGTACAAGGTGTTATTAATGATTTTTATATTGTCAGGAGGATTGATGTAGGTATTCCCCGTTTCGGGGATTGAAACTAAATATCGAAAATGCAGTCCGGGTATTTGGCTTGCTCTCCAAGAGGTAACCAATCTGACATTGGTTCTACTTATATGTAAGAATGGTTAAACCTCGGAGGGTAAGCCAAATGTCCGGACTGCATTATCAGCATTCGGGTTCAATCCCCGAAACGGTGAGAAAATAAAATCCTTCTGACAATATACTATAAAAATTATTCATAACACCTTGGATTTAGTAGTTGACCAACTCTTTTGATTTTCTATAGATATCAGTCTCCAAATTGACCTCAAAGGAGGATCTTAAAATTGTCCGGTCTGTATTTTCAGCTCAGGTTCAAAAGGTGAATACAATTATTTTGACTTAATCAAAATTAATAAGAAATTTAAAAGGCTTGGTGCGTACTGGATATGTTAATTTTTAAAGGAGAATGAATAAAATTCAATTTCTTCTTTCCAGTAATTTTTTATTAATTCAAGTGGTTAATCCAAATATTTCGAGAGCACTACGGCATCACTTCCTCAGTGGGAACTGCAAGGCCAGAATAACAGCGAGTTAGTGGGTATTAGGGCATTAATTGTCTGATGATTACATATGTTAAATCGTAAGATACTTACCCACCCATTAACCAATAAACCGACCACATCAGATTGCACAAATCAACGAAAAAAGCTGGTGGCCCGGATTGCTGTTACTGGCACTCGGGTTCGATTCCCGAGGGAGTGAAAAACAACCCCTCTGATATAATTAAAACTATTTAATTCCATCGAATTTAATAGATGACACCAACTTATGATTTCTTGAAAAAGCTTGATAAAACACTAATATATATATATATATATATATACCAATATATATATACAATTTCACAGTGAAGATGACAACCATATTTGTTAACATTAAATCTTTTAACGAAGTCTGAACTCATCGAAATATAATGATAATTTTATTAAGTTAAATGTTTTTTGAACTAATTATCAACTAATGGTCAAGTAAGAGAAAGGTCACTGGCCAACACATTATCTATGACATAACAATCATTAATTAAAATGCAAAATGATTATTTTTTTGTCAATTCGATTAAAATTTTATATTCCGCATTAGGTAACCCGTGTCAACTTTATCATTTACAGTGTTTTGTAGATTTTGCTGAATAAAACACGATTCTTTGATGTAGCGCTTTATTTTGTTTTTTTCAAAAATATGGTTGTCATCTTCAGTGGGAAATTGTATATATGTATATAGTGTTTTATCAAGCTTTTTTCGTTGATATGTGCAATCTGATGTGGTCGGTTTATTGATGAGTGGGTGGGTAAGTATCTTACAATTTAACATCTGTAATTATCAGCCAATTAATGCCCTAATACCCACTAATTCGCTGTTATTCTGACCTTGCAGTTCCACTGAGGAAGAGATGCCGTAGTGTTCTCGAAATATTTGGATTAACCACTTGAATTAATAAAAAATTACTGGAAAGAAGCAAGTAAATTTTATTCATACTCCTTTAAAAAATAATAAAAATTATCCATAACAAATCGAATTTAGAAGTTGATCACTTCTTTAAATTTCCTATAGATATCTGTCTCCAAATCGACCTCAAAGTTGGATTTTAAAAATAGTAAATCAAGCATTTCTTGTAAATGTAAATGAGTTTTGTTATTAATTTGATTAATATATTATAAATTTACAATTTGTAATTTTTATTAGATACCTATTACTAATGGTTGGAATGCAACTTGATAGCTCATTAATTTATTTAATTAAAGGACTTTCAACATGCGATGAGATGGCGAAACACCAAAAGAACATGGATGCATGTCATTTCTCATAGACTCTTGCTAGAGATAGAATTTTTGAATTTTCATTTTCCCAGTCAGATCGGAGTTCGTTCAACTTGAATTAAAGTCTGATTCTTGGCGACGATATTTATCAACCAAATAGAACGAAACCGGCTGTGTAAATGAATCTACATACATTCATTACACGAATTGGTTGGATGTTCGCTCCATTAGTCGCGATTGCCGAAAGCCATGTCCGCCATGACAGCCGCCATTTCTACTTGTCTCGAGACGCTTTTGCTTTATCATTAGCACCACTGGAACCAGAAATTTATATTCATTAATTCATTGCATTCATCTGGAAAAAGATCCAGTGAACCGGGATCGATCCGATTATTTTTCCGACCATTTTTACTTGACAGATTGCGGATAAAAAAATCTTGGAATTTTTTGTCGGCGTAGCCATCAAAGTGAAATGAGAACTTATACGGAAAATTTATTGAAAAAAATTGTTTTCAGATGCTATTATAAGGACGCTTTGATTCTTGTTATCAATTCTTCTAGTGTTGAAATACAAAATAGCAGTACATTTAATTTACTTCACATATTGTGAAGATATAAAAAAACATACCTACCAGTATGAAGTACTCTATATTCCACCGGATTGTACCCTTTTTAGAGTTTCCTTTAAAAATAATTTGAGGCCCTATTAGTGTCGCTTTCATTTTATCCGAAATCAAAAATCGAATTAAAATTTGATTTATTTTGAGGAGGGTTGAATTTTTGGGGGGTTTTAAAATAAAATTAAAATATAATTTTATCATGGGGTGTGAGGTATCCGTTTAAGATCTTTTTAAGTAGAATTGGGTTTAATTTTTTTAATAAATTTTGCTTTAAAATACCTGTGCTAGAGAGCCTCAAATTGACCATTTTTAGATGATTTTTGTACTTGCTTGATTTCAATCAAATATATTGAAATTAAAATTATTTCATTCTATCAGTATTAAGGAAAAATAAGAACAAAGTAGATATATAATTATATAAAATAGGTATTTTGTAATAATATTGTTTTTCTTATCACAACAGGTTCCATCAAATTGACTAGAAATAATTTCCCTTTCTCGCCACCTCAAACGTGTGTTATTTGCGAGCTCTTACAATTTATAGAACCACGAACATTGGAGCGTGAGTGGTCCTGGTGGACAATCTTAAAATCAAAGATGAAATAATACAGTTCTCAAACAATCAAGTGTTTGAAATCATTATAGCGGTTACATACCAAAACGCTTTAAAAATATAAATTAATAGGGTGGCTTCTAACAGATTCCCGCCGGCATGTACCACCGAGCGGTGGTCCCATCAGGCGGCGTGTACTCACCGGTGGTACATGAGTGATTATCGTATCTGGCGACGTCTACCTAATGTGGATCATTTTCAAATGACTGGACTCTAGAACAATCTAATATTTCTTTTAAATTGCTTAACATAGATAAAAATCGAGGGGTGAACCGCGACCTAACATCGTGTACACCTACTTCTACTTCCACTTTAATTTCCAAGTAGAAGACAGAGAGGTGAACCGCGATCTAATATCGTGTAGGCCTGCTTCCACTTTCACTTTCATTTCCAAGTAAAAGACAATAGACAAAGGGGCATTATCTAATTAATTTCAAAATAATTCCACATAATTCCAAAGAGATGTAGATCTAATTCCAATCGCGGTTCACCCCTCGTAGAAGACTACAGATGAATGGGCATTATCTAATAAATTCCAAAATAATTCCACATAATTCCAACGACGTGTACACCTAATTCCAATCGCGGTTCACCCTCGATAAAAATATTAAATATCTATGTTAAATGGTATTAAATGAATGAGTTTCATTTTTTGTATAAAGGTCCATTATACAAAAATTCATGAAATTCTGTTTTACTTTTATCTATATTTTCTATTTTTCCATTTTGGAGATAATATAGCTTGTTCTAGTTGAGTACTCCACCCCTGTTTCTCTAATAGCAAAAACATGGAAATGGGCACCTCCAGATAAATAAAATCATTAGTTAGAGCGCCGTCCCATGGCGGATTTTACAAATTATCGAGCCGGCGGGAACATGGTAAAAGATCCAATTTAAAGGGCATAGCAGTTTTAAGAATTTAAGATATGTTTTGTCTAAGTGGATTTAAGTATATTCGGGCCGAAAGCTGGTTCACTGATTGAACACAGGCCTTTTGGTGGTATAAATTGGCATCCACATTTTTGCTCAGCTTCAGCAATACCCAAACTAGATTTAAATGTTAATTATTACCAATTAAACCATAATATATTAGGCACTTAATGCTCGCTGTCCGACTTATTTTTAATGATAATGTAAGTCGATTTTTGTAAAATAGTTAATATATTTTGGTGTCATTGCTATACGGATAGGCAAAATATTTATTCATTATTTCCTTTTAATTAAGTAGGTATTTTTATATATTCCAATGGGAAATATAAGATAAATTGGAAATTTTATGCTAAGTAAAGTGAAAGAGAAACTTACAGCTGCCCGAAAAATTCATGGGATGCGTGATGGCGTCATATCTGTCAATGCTCAAAGCGACGAGGACATAAGTGCTCGAATAAGTGACCACCAATTGAACAAAATGAATGGTTTAGCGAGGAAATCGAGACATGAACGAAACTCGTTTTGCCTTCCTTATATGCTACGCTACTGTGTTGGTACGTAACGAGGAAGATGTATGGGGCAAAAGATCGATAGAATAAATCTTCTTTTCTGTTATATAAAATGAAGTTTCAAAAGAATGGGATTAATGAGACAACAATCAAGATGGAAGAAAATTCCATTCGTACTTTACTTGGGGAAGTTTTTGATTCGAATTTCTTAGAGCAGAGTTCTGAAATTTTTTTAAGAGGTATAAGAATAATATTGAAAATGCTAAGTGGAACAGATTAAAAATAAATAAGTGTAACAATAATGAAATTTGAAGGAGAGGCAGCTCAAGTCGATTGAAATTAACCTTTTCCGAAAAAAAAATATTTATTGGAAAGTCATTTTCACCCTTTTAGAACAGTGCTTCCCAACCTTTTTTCATGCCACGGCCCCCTAAATCGGAAAAGTAATCCGCGGATCCCCGATAAAAACAACATATTTTAGGTCGTCAAAATTTTTATTTCACTTGTTTATATTTTATCACAAAGAATAGTAACTTATTAGTTGAATAAAAGATTTCACTGTCGATGGTGACAGAATTGTTTTTATTTTAGGGTAAAAAATAGTAACTTACTTACAAACAGTTTTTAAAAAATAAAATAAAAAACATATACATAACATGAAGCTCACAAAATAATTTAGTGAGATGGTTGCGGTTTTTACACATCAAATCAATATCTGGTTCAATTGCAGAAATGCTAACTAGCAAGGAATCTTCCAGTCTCCGAGAATGGCATGATCTGTGCTTGTTTTTTTATTAAAAGTAATGACGAAAATGCTGTTTCAAATAGGTATGTAGTCACAAAAGGAATTAGGATTATCAAGGATTCTTTTGCAATAGTCGGATATTCATGCTGTCACCTTATCCAAAATTCTGAAATACATTTTTTCACTATATTCCACTTGTACTTTCTACTGAAAATTTTCACGGACCCCCCGAAAAACTCGCGGACCCCAGGTTGGGAAGCACTGTTTTAGAAAATGACTTTTTGCAGATCTTACTTCTTTCTTCTGGGTTTAACTTTTTTGTCTACTTTATCTGTGGTTAGTTATTTTGGTGCTGCGCAGGGTTGGAGGGCACGGGGTAGGGTCCGGAGTGGATGGGGTGCGGGGGTTTGGAATGGGTACATGGTGTGGGGGGTGGGGGTGCTGGAGGGGTTTGGGGAGGGTATTGTTGGTGGGTTGTTGGGGGGGGCATGGTCCGAGGGGGTTTGGGAGGGGGGCGTGGGTTAGGGTGCGGATGGAGTGTTGGGGTGGTGGTGTGGGGGCGGGGGGCATGATCCGGGGTGCTGGGTGGTTTTCGGTGAGTGTGTGTGTGGGGGGGGGGGGGGGGGGGGGGGTCGTGGGCTGGAGGTCCAGGGGGTTTATATCTTAATGTGAATGCAGGTAGTCATATATAAAACTAAAGACTCTATACAGTAAAAACTCAAATAAAACTAAAACTACGTATTTTGTTTAAAAAATATAATTAAATAGTACCTATTTGTGTAATTGAATATAATATATTGACTAAAAAATTATAATTCTAATTTTGACCCATAAAAATTCATGCGAAATGGGCGAAAAACGAGCCACTGCTCTAAACGAACATCAAAATAACTAATTAGTAATTATCTTGACTCTTTTAATGTTTGAAAAAGAAGGAAAACGCTACGATTTCTAAAATTATTTTAATTGAAAATTGTTATTTTCATTACTCCTGGGTTGTATCTCCACTAAGTTTTATTAATATCGACTAGCCAACTAGCCTGTCTCCTAGAAAATACTTTTAAAGTATTAAATAATTTGAACTCGAATAGCTGCAAAAATATATTACTAAACTAATTGATTTGTCTTAATAATAAATTAATAAATATTTAATGAACTAAATTATAAAAAAATAATCTGAAAATAAAAAAATGTTTATATATTTTATTTAAAATTGGCATTAAAATAGGGATAATGATGAAATTTTTTTAAATTACTATATTTAAGGTAGTTGTTTCACCATGTGAGTTTTCTTAGGTTTTTTTTTAAAATTTAGACATTTAGGATTATTATTTAAATACTTCTGCATCTCGATTGGTGCGAAATTTATGAACAATATAGTTCAGGAGATATTAAATTCCAAAGATTCTCCAAAAATAAATTCGTTTTATTGTTTATATCTTAATGTGAAACCTACCAAGTATTTTTTATTCGTTTTATTTGAGAGAGCTAATTTTATTTCCGTTGACTTTACTTGACAGATTGCGGATAAAAAAAATCTTGGAATTTTTTGTCGGCGTAGCCATCAAAGCGAAATTCTTTCGAAATGTACCATTGACTTGTATTCAAATTCGACTTACCCAGGTCAGTTAGTTTCTGTTGCTCCTGAAGATGGGTTAGTCACCCGAAATATATATATCGAGATTAAAGATTCTCCAAAAATAAATTCGTTTTATTTTTTATATCTTAATGTGAAACCTATCAAGTATTTTTTATCCAATAATTTTAAAAAATGTTTCACCAAGTACCAACACCAAATTTCTTAAAAACTATCTCTTATACATTGCACTATACGGGATATTGGAAAGTTTACATACATATTTAATTATAATTAAGATACTCTTCTTACCATTGTTATAACTAATATATTTTTTAAGAAAATTTTAATTCATAGTTACAACACAGTTTCTGAGATAATAATGAATAAATAATGGAAAATGTATAACGAAAAATTTACACTAAAAACAAGCTGGCAACAACGCATTTATTTAACCTAAAAAGTTGGTTAACTTTTGTACTTTTTTGATGTTTTTTCGCTTCAGCCATTGCCACAACAGCTTTCAATTGCTTATTAAGAACTTTTTGTTTTATAAATCTCCCTGTATAATGTACTTTATCTGAAATTTTTATGATAAAATTTTTACAAGCTCGGACAGTGTTGTCAGATTTGTCAAACGAGCACAGGATTGTCTAGTAGTGATACATAAACAGCAAAAAGTTTTGGGCTTATGAATTATGAATCCTTATTGTCTGTTCTATATACTTTAGCATTAACTTTTTGCGTGTATTGTCGCGAAACAACTACCTTAAGCAAAGCATGTATTTTCCGACACTAGTAGACTTAGATATTGTTTGAAAGTGTCCTCTTCTGAGTCCGAGATGTTATAGATATCTTTTATTACATGTCATAAGGGTTGTATCACCTCTTCGTATTTAATTCTCGAGAGGGCGTATACAGAGCACTTCTTAGATTTAATAACAATAACTCATAACACCCTGGATTCAGTAGAGGACACTCGTAATTTATTTATTTATTTTCTTTTTAGTTAACATGCAGACATCGAAGAGGAAGCCTAGGCAGTGGAGGCCGCGGATTCGTCAGAAGGGTTCCTATCAACACGGTGTCCATTTTTTTACATTTTTTCTTAGCTTAAGGAGGTTCTTTCGCGACAATCCACACAAAAAGTTTTAACACTATAAATATGAAAGGAACTAAAATTTTAGGTATATAATTTAACGTGACTGTCCACTCACACTACGAAATCTCAATATAGATACACACATTATGTACTATTTATTAATTTAATTTAAATTGTATTATAGTGTGATATCAATATTAATAAATTATCATAGATTGTATTGATGTTTGCAAGACCTAGCCACCGAGGACTTGTGCCTCTAAGCAGGTCGAGGAATAAAGATTTATTTATTTATTTATTTAAATGAAATTGTAGAAAAATAACATACTAACCGGATCGTTTCCAAGCCATTGTGCTTATATCCCCTCCACTAAAAATATTCGCCCAAATAGTTTTTTTTTTTTAATCAAAAATACGAGGTAAATAATTTCAATTTTTTTTTCAAGTTACTCCGAATATATTATTCTAACAAATATTAGTTTTTCATCAAGATGGTGAAAGTCCTTCAATGAAAAATAAAATAATGATCATATCCCCACCCTTTTCCCTATCTATCCTATGTAAAAATGTCATTTTTAATTGCAATTATTTCATGTTTGGTGTTGTAAATTCGTCTTCAAATTTTAACAGTATGTGTATTATGCTTTTAAGGAATTATATTCCAAGTTTCAAAAACTTCTTGAATTTTTACATTTGTGAAAAAACTACCTAAATATTATAAAAAATCTTTTCTTTTTTATTATTATTATTGGAACCATTCAAGATAAAGAAAGTAAAAAATACAGTAGGTCAATTTTTTATTGGAACATTCCCTAATTTAACTTAAGCCTAATGAAAATCTTCCAAGCGAAAAACATTCCTGTAATCCATTAATAGATGTTATGTTAAATTGTTAAAGAATAATTTTATATTGTTATTAAGATAACAATTATTATTACAGTGGAAGTAAATTATTCTCGCGAGGCATTTTTTTCTATCCTCGGCACTAATGACCTAGGACACTATTTATCCAAGTGAGAAGGTCGGCATAAAGCTCTGATTGGCCTTTAGAAATTATTTTGAAATAATGTATGTCTTAATTAATTTAAAGACATATGTATGGAGCATAGCCATGTACGGGTGTGAAACCTGGACAAATAAAGAAGCGGAGAGAAAGAGATTAGAGGCTTTCGAAATGTGGTGCTACAGAAGAATGATGAATATCAAATGGATGGATAAAATTACAAATGAAGAAGTTCTTGGAAGAATCGGAGAAAGAAGAACCTTGTGGAAGAGTCTGAAGAAGGGAAGAGGTCAGATGATGGGGCACACACTGAGACATGGGGGACTGCTTAGGGATATCTTGGAGGGGGAGGTGGGAAAGAAAAGAGGAAGAGGAAGGCCCAGATTAGAATATTTCAACCAAATAATTGGGGATATGGGATGCGAGACATTTAGAGAGGTCAAACAGCTGGCGGGGGACAGAGTCGAGTGGAGACGGATTGTTGCATCAAACCAGTCTTAGGACTGTATACTCAATGATGATGATGTTAATTAATTTAAAATGGACAACTAGCCTGGCTTGACAAGTCTGCACTCTATAATCTAGTTTTAAATATAGCTGGTTTAAAATGTGCTTCCTACTTGAAGAACTACCATAGGTATGATAGACATGAATTTTGAGCCGAACTATTTAGTATATAAAATATTTGATTATTTTTTTTTTTAATTTTTATATAAATTTCTATAGGCTGCATATTGAATGAGTTTAAGACGAGACGATAAAAGAAATTAATTGAACTATGTATATTTCTCTGTCTTTTTTTTATTTATTAATTAATTGGACGTTTCGGTCACTTTCAAGTGTACATCTTCAACACAAAATCAATTTTTAAATTCTCCGTTGTTGGGGATACAATTAAAAGTTGATTATAATAAAAAGTAAGTAAAATTTCAAAGTAGGTTTCACAAAATAAAACAAATATGTGTTTGAGCTTTTATCTCGATATATATGTTGCAATAAAAACCAGTTTTTTAATAATAACGGGTTCTTACTAGTTAAAACTCGTTTTACTGAATACCTTTGTGGAAACTAGAGTTTACTGATGTTGATTGAGTTTGGTTCAAAGGTCTAGAATCCTCATTTTTTACCTTCCACCTCATTTAGGGTGTTTATTTTCAACATTTTTTAAACGCAAATGTCAAAAATTACATGCTCTACAAATTTGCTTCTAATTTTTGACATTTTCGTTTAAAATTTTTTGAAAATAAACAGCCAAAATGAAGCAGAAGTTCAAAAATGAAGATTTTAGACCTTTGAACTAAACTCAACCAACATCAGTAAACTCTAGTTGCCACAAATGTATTTATAGTCCAAGAGCTGGTGACACATTTTGAGTACGGATTTGACACAACTAGAAATAATGCGTATTAGTACCGTCTAGGATAGTTGTACAAGGAATGGCCAGTCTGGCTGGCCTAAGCAGGTGGACCAGGTACTGCGCATGGTGGGAGTGCGGTAAAAAATACATATGTGTCAAAAAATATTTTTGACCCACAATGAAATTATAAAAATTACAATTTATAGTCAATTGGGGTGGTCTGGTTCCACGTTCCACCACTCAAATGGTCTGGAGTGAATATACTATGTTTATAATTGACTATAAATTATAATTTATAGTACCTGGTCCACCTGCTTAGGCCAGCCAGACTGGCCATTCCTTGTACAACTATCATAGACGGTACTATTACGCATAATTTCTAGTTGGGTCAAATCCGTACTCAAAAATGTGTCACCAGCTCTTGGATTATTAGGGAAACGCGTTTTAACTAGTAAGAACCCGTTCTTACAAAAAACGGTATTTTACTCCAACATATACGAGTCCCGTCCCATCTCAATTGGGCCACCAATATTTTTTTCTTTTTAAATAAAATTATGCCAATTCACGGTAAATTTAATTTAAATATTTTTTTTTTATCATTTGGAACATCATTTTAAACAATTTATAACATTTTTTGTAACATTTAACTTAAAATTATTTTTTAATTGTTAAAAAATAGTTCTTTGCTTTTCACGATTTTTTTTTTAAGAATCTTTGAATATGTGAAATAATCAAGTAGGCTTTGCCTTTTTCCAACAAAAGAAATGTTTTGTATTATTAGTAAAAATGACTCGTGGAAAGGTTATTGATGAAAAAATTTGCTTAATTATTATCAATTTATTTAAAAAGGGAAAATCGAACGCGGAAATTGGCGATCTAGTTAATTTATCAAAGTTTACTGTCAGAAATATTATTCGAGTTTATAAAACCAACGGGTACAATAGCTACAAAACCTCGGTATGCGTCGAAATCCAAAATATTAGATGCTGATAGACGGGTATTGAAGAAGATTATTAGAAAAAACAGGCGTTCGAACTATGGTGAATTATCTGTTCTTTGGAGCGATGCTGTGGAGCGAAGTGTTTCAAGATCCACGTTCCATAGAGAAGCTCCTTAAGTTAGGTTTTAAAACTTACAAGGTAATTTTATTGCAACCAATTCCAAATTTTTTTTTTGTAATTTTACTATTAATTTATTTTAGACGAAAGAAAAGCCACTCTTGACATTAAAACAAAAGAAAAACCGGCTTAAATGGGCTAAAAGTCACATTAATTGGACGAGTGATGAATGGAATAGTGTCCATTGGAGTGATCAGTCTCGTTTTGAAGTTTGTGTTGGGGACAATCGAAGCAGAGTTATTCGTCAGAAAAATGAAGCTTTCAATTCAGATTGTTTAAAAAATAAAATAAAATTTCCTGCTTCAGTTATGGTATGGGATTCAATGTCTGCTAGAGGAGCTGGAAAACTTCACTTCATTGATGGAATTGTAAACACCAATAAATATTTAGAGATTTTAAAAAAATTGTTACTTCCAACAATGGCAGATGTATTGCAGGATAATAATAATTTTGTGTTCCAACAAGGCGGGGTGGCCTGCCATACATCAAGAAAATTTTTAAAATGGCTTTCTGATCATAATGTTCCACTTTTTAGAGTGGGTGGCAAACAGTCCCGACTTGTCACCAATAGAAACTCTTTGGCACACAATGAAAAAGCTATTACGAATACAACCAGCTAGAAAAGTAGTCGAATTAAAACACAATCTTCAAAATATTTGGGATACTTTCACTCAAGATGAGTGTCAAAACTTAATAAGTACGTTGCCCAAAAGAATTCAAGCCGTAATTAAAAATAAAGGCGACGTCTCACAGTGGTAAAGGTTTTGGATTTTGTAAGTTTCCTTGTTTTTAACAATTAAAAAATAATTTTAAGTTAAATGTTACAATAAAATGTTTTAAATTGTTTAAAATGTTGTTCCAAATGATAATAAAAATAAATATTTAAATTAAATTATCCATGAATTAGCATAATTTTATTTGAAAAGAAAAAATATTGGTGGGCCAATTGAGATGGGACGGGGCTCTTATATTATACTTCAGGTTTTGATCAGGAGTCAACATAGAAAATTATATTTTGTGAAACCTACCATGAAATTTTACTTACTTTTTATTTATTATTAAAAATGTATCACCTTGAACTAAAACCTAACTCTTTGAAAATTATAAAAGTTGATTCATTAACTATACAATAAATCATGTTAGAATTGCGTTTTTTATGTATTGGTATATAATAAGTTAATGAACTTTCTTATTTTTTATCTGTTAGTATTTACATTTATATTTGAAGTTCATCCCTCCTCCCAGTTCACGATAATCAAGACCTAGATATTATTGTTCAAATATCAAAATTATATTCTTATAGATGCATGGAAAATCAGACTCTGAGATCACCCATGGGAAAATACAAAATTTATTGATATTTCATAGTTTTGTTCTTCTAAGATCGATTTTTATTTCGAGAGTTTCAAGTGGTAGAATGATACTTGTAAAATAAAAACATGAATATAATTTTATCATTGATAAACCAACCAGAAATATTCTCATCGATACAAATTATATTTACTCAAAAAATAACGACTTTTATTTATTTATTTTCTTTTTTTTCCTCCGGTACTAGAGTCCATTTAGCCAATATATAAAAATGTAATTAAATTTGTGAATTTTTTGTTTTTCTTTTTATTTGCCATTTATTTTAATTTCGAGTACCTACTATATATAATACGATTAGTTTACGAGTGGATTAAAAAATAAAAAAGCTGACTATTCTATTTTCATTTAATGATGTACTATCAAACTAACCTGTAAGAAGCGGATTAGCTTACAGGCGGCGTTTCCAGCATTCCAGGTGACCGTGTATCTCCAGATGATATCTGTCATGACACTAATGAGACCCACGGAAAGATCTGAAACAAAAACATAAAAATAAAAAATTGATAATCTGTTTAAATAAGAGATCGGAAAATTGGTACATTGAAAGATTTCTCAGAGAAGACAAAGGTTTTAAAAAGATTGCACCAATTCAACACACTCTTTAAAAAATTCAATTCCAATTCCAATGATTTCTCAAGGGCATTAGAGAAGAAACTTGACTTTATAGATAGATAAATCTATTTGTGATGGATGTACTTATATTATTTGCTCTTCTGTGACACGTTCTTGTGTTAAACGTGAAGTTCTCCAGCCAAATTTTCTATAAGAAATTGCGATTATTGGATGCATCTTATCGAGGTTAGAATTTATCGTATCAAACGATCTATTCCTTAGCTATACAGCTTCTAAGAGATTCTCTGGAATGACGTTTTGCAGAATTTGTATTTTCCAAAACCCAGTTTTCTGAGGTGTTCTTTGAGTTTAACCCCGTCAAAATTTCAATCAAGCCTTTGTCCAAATCGACACAGATCTCATTTATTCCTCGGTTGTGATTTCCCAATAACGTATTAACCTGAATCTGGGAGATTTCTCTAAATGTTTGCTCTTTCATTTTTTTTTTAAATTTAATTGAATGCAAGAAGGGGCGCGCCAGTAATGATGCAGCCCTTATGGATCTCGAAAGGGCCTTGCATTACCGAAGAGAAGGGAAAGTTGATTAAGTGAGAGGGTGGAGACGTAGGTGTCTATGCACTCGGGCTTTGAAGGTTTGAAGATTATTTCTTCCATTTTCTCAGATAGTGTTTATTTCAATTCAACAGAAAGTATCTTGACCAGTGAAAGAAGTTGTTGCTTCTTTCTGCAGTGGTGCAACCACAGAGGGGGGCTAAGGGGGCTGAAGGCCCCTCCCTCTCCAGGACAAGGGAAGAAAATTAACGTAAAAGTAAAAACGAAAAAATTAACAAATAAAAATAAAAAATTATTTGGTAAATTTTAATCAATATTTTGACTATAAACTAAGACAAACAAATGATTCTATTTCCATTAAATGTTGGAGAATTGAGACTATTTCTTCAGATCACTTTTGTCTAGAGCAGTGTGTTTCTCAACCTGTGTGTCGCGGCATACCAGTGTGCCGTGAAAGCTTGTCAAATGTGCCGTGAGGCTTTTTGACAAATAATTAAAATTGCATCGGTTTGAAATAGTATTCATAATTACTTCATTTTTTTTTTGTATCATATAACTTCTCCATTTTTTTATATTCATGTGTACCGCAAATGATTTTAGATATTTTTAGTGTGCAGTCAATCAAATAAGGTTAAGAAACTCTGGTCTAGAGCATGGGTGTCCAACCTTTGGCTTAGCAAGAAAAAGAATTGTCTCGGACCGCGGAGAAAATATTATAATTCTATTGATATTTGTTATTCAAAAAAGATAGTTAATAGGTAATAAGAAATAAGAACTTTATTATTTTTTTAGCTCATATTGATGAGCTTCTAATTTTACTTTTCATAAATTTTATACTTGAAAATAGCTTCACGTATATTTAAATACATACCTACATACTTAGAGAAAGTGATATTATGTATTAGTAATTGTTTACATTTTTTTCTGGCTAGATAATTAATATAAAATTCTAATAAAGAGACAATATTCATTAAATTTAAGTATTTGTGCCGAGAGTAACAGAATTTTTATATATTGAAGGAGACAATAAAAGAGTGTGTCTTCTTTATAATTCCAGCAGAAGACACACTCTTCTTATTGTCTCCTTCAAGACAATATTCAATTTTTCTTTCAGATCGGAATCTAATTTTTGTTCTAGAACATTCAATCAGAAATTTTGCAAGTAGAAAATTTATTTTTGAAATTAGTACTTTTATTTTTCGAAAACTTCACAGTAGATTTTCAATTTCTTATTTTAGAGAAAAAAATTATCAGGCCAAATTGTTGACTGTTTCAGTATAACTATATATAAATTTCAATGTTTTAAGGAATTTCATGACTTTATATTGGACCATGGGTTGGACAGCCCTGGTTTTAATCGAATGGGATTAAAGAAGGAAATGAAGAATGATAATTTATTTTTTAAAAGGGTCACAGATTTAATAATCCCTGAATATCCATCCATTATCTATTGACATGAAAGATCTAAAATACGAGTACAAGTCTGACAAGTTTTAGCCCAGGAGAGAAATTATCAATTAATTGTGATTGTTCTAGAAAACCCCAATTTCTTGTCTCCTTGTGCTAGAATGATATAACTATAGACTTGGTTGTAGCATATAAATTACTGAAATAATAAATATTTTAGAAAATGAATATATGAGAAGAAGAAGAATTTTTTCAATATTCGAAACTTCATTATTTATTTTTTTATCTTATATAGTTAAGCTTATAATTTTGCTTTTAGTGAATTTTATTTTTGAAAAAAGCTTCACGTATTGTACAAATTTACATTCGTATTTCGAAAAATCGAATAAATACCTATATCTCTAAATTTAAATCTCAATGTTTTAAGGAAGTTTATGATTTTATCTTGTGCCACACCCATTGCAGTGCTGGGCCGCATAAGGCCCGCGGGCCATGGGTTGGACAGCCCTGGTCTAGAGTAACTATTTGTTAAGAGACTGGAGTCTTTAATAAATCGATTGATACTAAAATTAAAATCCATTAATAAAAACGTATCTCTCCATCAGTTTGAAATATAATAATAAATTAAATAATTTAATTATGAAATTGTCAAAATATTGTTTTTGGCATTGTACGTAAATGTTTATTGTTTAAATATATATATATTTATGTGTTTTTTATATTTATGTGTGTGTGTGTGTGTGTGTGTGTGTGTGTGTGTGTGTGTATGTTAGCCCCCTCCATGACCAAACCCTGGTTGCGCCACCACTTTCTGGATAGTGTTTTGATTAAACTTCCTCTTTAGAGAAGTCGTAAGGAATTTCCCTTTCTCCCTAATATAAGGGATCGCACCTCTCATTATCTCCCTTTAGGTTTTGCCAATTAATTATAAATGAGATCAACGACTTAGATTGGTTAGGCTGTAATTATACCCTAACAACTTTCATCTCAGAACAACCGTGCATTTTGGTTAACTTCTGTCTTCCTTTGGGAATCAATGCTTTCAACGCTAAGATCGTGAAAAATATAACCTATGTATAAATAAGGTTTTATGAAAAGAGGTAATGTTTAGTACTATACAAATCTTGTTCAAATTTTACGGGTTTAAAATTTATTAGAGATTAGATGCTTTGGTGGTTGAATTGCTTATCAAAAAAGAAGTTGCCCGAAACCAACAACCCGAAGATAAACTCATCAAAATTTAAGATGTTGCAATACCTAATTTGTCATTTAATGAGCTAATCTCGATATGAATGTTCGATTCAAATGAACGACCGAAGCTTTTTCTTTTTTTTTCTTCATTACACAGGGTGGGGCATAAAGATCTTCCACATTTTGAAGAGATATAAAAAATGAAAAAATTTAACTAGAAAAAAACTAAATGTATTTTTGAAAAGAACATAAAATATTTTTTTAATGTGTTTTAAACATTATCAGACAAAAAAGTTGGGGTCAAAAATTAAAATTATAGCGCTTTCCACCAAACTCAACCAAATTTTGTATACATATTCTGTGAAACTCCAGAAAGCTAGAAACGCAAAAAATAACCACCCAAAATGGGGGGGGGGGGGTCAATAATGAATATTTTAGTCCTTTCGACCAAACTATGTATACAAAATTTGGTTAGTTTTTGCATTTCTATCTTTATGGGAGTTCACAGAATATGTATACAAAATTTGGTTGAGTTTGGTCGAAAGGGCTAGAATTTTCATTTTTGACCCTCCCCCCGTTTTTGGGTGGTTAGTTTTTGAATTTCTAGCCTTTTTGAGGCCTACAGAATATGTATTCAAAATTTGGTTGAGTTTGGTCAAAAGGGCTAGAATATTCATTTTTGACCCCTCCCTTTTTTTTTGTCTGACAATGTTTAAAACACATTAACAAAAACAATTATTTTATGTTCTTTTCAAAAATATAATCAGTTTTTTTCTAGTTAAATTTTTTCATTTTTTATACCTCTTCAAAATGTGGTATATCTTTATGCCCCGGCCTGTATATAAAGAAATAGTGATGCGATTCAGGAAGATTATAGTTTAGAGGGGATTGTTAGATAAACGTAATTTGAAGTTAGAATACGCCTTGTTTATCCGTTCTATAGAAAAATAGTCTTACTATGGTATAAAGTATCTGATGATAGACTGTAGTATTTTAACTCACCAAGGAATTTTCTTAAAATTGCTAATTCACAAGATTACTAATATGAAAATAATTTTGAATTTCCACGAAATTCCATAAGTGGTGGTATTATTTATCACCTTATAGGTAGAGTATATAATTATTAGATCATTAAGAGCAAATCTAGTCCGTAAATTGCATCCAATAATGCCTGATGCTGCCGAGTCATTTGATCATAAAGCTTGGGATATTACTAGAGAATAAATAGCAGATAATTGGCTTATCAAGGCATCTCAATTACAACCACCCAAAATCACAAACAAACATCTTATAATAAATTACAATCGAAATTGTCATTTATTTTTAATTATTTTACTATTGAAACAAAGGAAAAATGTTCACCAAAATAAAAACCAAAAACAAAAACAATAAATAAATAAATAAATAATAAATAAAAATAAATACAAGGAATGCATTATATATATTATTACTATATTAAAAGGAACGAAAATCTCGGGACCATTTTTTTATTTAAGCATATGCAAATGAAATTAGGAACAAATAAAACTAATGGAAAGAGATAAATGAATTTATTGAAGGGAAGAAAAGTGGATATTCATTAAAAAAGTTTTCATCAGTGGAAATAGAGTAAATACTTAATCCAATTTATTTATTTATTTATTTATCAATGCAATGTACATAGTACGCAGTTTAATGCATTTGCGAATTTCTAGGAAAGGTAATAAATACTATTAATATCGAAACTAGTTAAAACATTTTAGTAGATTATAAGTAATTTGAGTTTATACATAACCCACGTTTTTTTTTTAATATAAATGTTCGAAACCACATAAGCTTTTAAGTAATTATTTAAAGGTCCATCATGAAAAGAGTAAATTTTCACTAGTTTATTATATTTAAATTTATTAATAGTACAGATCTAATTCTATCTGAGTGCAATAGCCCACTTCACCCACAACCATCTGCAAAATTTCTTAAGACCATACCCAGCTTTGAAAATTTGTTCATTTTGTTTTTTCTCCGTTTTAAACTTAGGATTTATCATTTTTTTTTTGTTTTATATATACTTATAAACGTATATTTATTTAATAAACAATGCTTTTCATTTAGTACGTGCGGATGGATGGATGGATGTTACTTTATTTTTTCGCCGACGATTTTTTCCACGCCGTTCAACCGATTGAAATGAAATTGAAAACCTACCATTACTTTAACAAAATGGAGCCCTGATTATTTATTTTTTGGAACATTAGTATAATTTCAGTACTTTTTTAATTTTTTCTAAATATCTTGAAAATGACTTAACTAACTTTGATGAAATTTAATTTTCTAAGTACATTAAAGACCACAAAAAAGGTTATATTAAGTTGAAATTTTACCCTAGAACAGGGGTGTCCAACATTTTTGGCCTACACGGGCTACATTTGAAGAAATAAAATTGTCTCGGGTCGCAGATATATACTAATTCTATTGAAATTTGTTAATCAAATAAATTGATAGGCTCTCATGTGGCCATACACTTGACTTTACCATACACTTCAGATTGAGTTTGGTACACGGGCCTAGATTTTAGTTTCTGACCCCCCCCCCCACTTTGAGGGGTTTGTTTTTTCATTTTTAGTGTTCTAGGGGCCCACTGATTATATATACAAAATTTGGTTGAGTTTGCTCAAATGGCCTTAGACTTTTTATTTTTGACAACTTAAATAAAAATATTTTCGTTATTTAAGGTTCACTTTATACTATATTTAATTTTTCTTGTTTTTTTAGTTTGAAAATATTATAATTTTAAATTTTAACCCCCCCCCCTCCTCTAAATTTCTGTCCAATTTTATTTTCAGAGACGTTACCCATCAATTCAAAATATAGCAGAATTCAAGAGCTTTGATTAAATGATCTGACTTTCAAATAGCCTACATACTCAACATTCAGATAATACAAGATTAATATTAATATCAAATATTTGGACGTAGAAGCATCCGTTCGCTTTTCAAAGAGTGGCTTGACAATGTTTGTTATTCCATTGATTCTTAAAAAGAAGGGATTTCTTTTCAAGAGGGCTTTTTTACATTCGGTACCCCTTAATTGATTTTTTAATAGAGTCAATATTGAAACGGAGTCGAGAAGCATCCAGACTGAGAACCTCCAATTGGATAAATAGCCCTTTTTTCAATACGTTTTATTTATTTCTCATGATGGACAAATAAGGCCTAAATGTTACACATAATCTTAACCTATACGGGTAAAATTACAAATCCGTCTTAAATTAATAGTTTAAAAGTTAATTATTACATTAGAAATAGATTCAGAAATGTAATTTCTAATTAATAGAGATTGTGGTGTTGGTGCAAGGTGAAACATCTTTAATAAATATTATATGCAATATTCATTTACTATTACTAGAAATCTTAACTCATAGTAAATGAATATTGCATATAATATTTATTTACTTTTAAATGTAATTTGTGTGAGTTTCACTAGGGATGGGATATATTTTATGATATAGTAGTATTAACATAAATTATACTATAGTATAAGACATTAAATCCATTCAAACGCTTAATTTACCATACAGGGTATGGTCAAGTATTGTAATTGTGCATAGAAAGTTTTTTTTTGCATCGTTTTTTCGAAATATCTATAAAACGGCTGAAAGTATTTTGATTAAAAAAATTGCCCGAATCCATGGCATTTCGGTCTACAAAAAAGCCCTAAAAGTGAAGATCGAAAAAATTATATTTTTAGAGATATTAATTATTTTGTCAACATATCTGTTATTACGTTACCGAATTTTTGTGGAGGCACTAGCTCGAAAACTAGTGTGAATGTAGAAACGAAATTTCATATGTAGCTGATCTGGGGCACGGCAGTGCCCCAGCCAAGTTCGATTCGAGCGGGGATGTGTGCACTGCCAGACTACCCTTTACAGGAAACAACTCAGGCCATTTTGACGCCTCTGTAACTTCATAATGGAAACCTCTACATGGCTGTAATTTTTTTCCAGAATACTGGTCCATAAGCTTAACTAAATTACATAATTTCATGTTTCTACTGTTTATACCATCCAAGTTACAAGAAGCCAAAGATAGGCTTTTTCGTCACTGACTGACTCACTCACTCACTCACTCACTCATCAAAATTCTAGAGTACTTCAGCTAACCCTAGAATACTGAAATTTGGCAGGCAGGTAAAGTTTGGGGTACAATTAATGGGAAAAATCCAAAAATCGAAACTTTCCTTTCTTCAAGGACCGAAATGAAGGGGTGAAAGTTATAGGCTTAATTAACATATACTAAAAATTCACTGAGCCTAGAATGCTGAAATTTGGCATATTATAGCTTGACACATTAATAAAGGAGGGAATTGAAAAATCGAAACTTTTCCTTCTTCAAGGCCCGAAATGAATGTGTGAAAGTTATAGGCTTAATTAACATAAACTAAAAATTCAATGAACCTAGAATGCTGAAATTTGGCATACTGGTAAAGCTTGACACATTAATAAAGAACGAAATTGAAAAATCGAAACTTTTCCTTCTTCAGGGCCCGAAATGAAGGGGTTAAATTTATAGGATAAATCCAACTTACAAAAAGAAGTGAAATCTCAACAAAAACACTTGAGTAAAAAAAGGCCAAGTTCGATTAATAAAATCCGTAATCCAAAAAAGTAGTGAGATCTAATGTGCTGCCAAGTTCAACATCATCAATTTATTAAATGAGTCGAGAATATATTAGTAACTTCAATTAAAACGCATGTTTTTCATTTCACATGTCCCTCTATATTTTTATTGATTTCACATTTTAGTTGAAATTATTTTCATAAAACTTGGCTTTTACGCATTATTATGTATGTCACGAATTACTAGTTACCATATCATGGGATCTTAATAAGAGGGGAGTGGTGGAGGCCCTATCAAACAATATTAATAATAATTTAAAGCGTAAAAGCCAAGTTTTAGGAAAAATAATTTCAACTAAAAATGTGAAATCAATAAAAAATATAGAGGGACATGTGAAATGAAAAACATGCGTTTTAATTGAAGTTACTAATATATTCTCGACTCATTTAATAAATTGATGATGTTGAAGTTGGCAGCATATTAGATCTCACTACTTTTTTGTATAACGGATTTTATTAATCGAACTTGGCCTTTTTTTACAGAAGTGTTTTTGTTGAGATTAAATTGCCGGAAACAAAGAACACTACTGTCGTTCCTGGTATCAGGAAACTATTTTAAAATTTAAAAAAAATAAATGGTTAACGCAATGATTTTAATGCTGGAATTTGCTCGCTGTAATACTGGCTTCATTGCGACCCCAAATTATACATTTTAAATATATATATTCAATGATCTATTCGAAAACTAGAGTAAGAAAAATTGTTCAAAAAACCATATGAAAAGAAACGATGATTCGTGAAATGAAACTCGATCGACTGCTGCTTGTTGATATTTTTCAATTCACATACTTTTGAGATCGACAAAATTTTTGTTAACAGAAAGTGGATCAAAATTAAATTGGCAGGAAGCAAAGAACACTCCTGTTCGCTCCTGGTATCCGGAGACAATTTTAAAAATTTTAAATAAATAAATGGTTAACGCAATGATTTTAATCCTGGAATTGGCTCGCTGTAATACTGGCTTCATTGCGACCCCAAATTATACATATTAAAAATATATATTCAATGATCTATTCGAAAACTAGAGTAAGAAAAATTGTTCAAAAAACCATATGAAAAGAAACGATGATTCGTGAAATGAAACTCGATCGACTGCTGCTTGTTGATATTTTTCATTTCACATACTTTTGAGATCGACAAAATTTTTGTTAACACAAAGTGGATGAAAATTAAATTGGCAGGAAGCAAAGAACACTCCTGTTCGCTCCTGGTATCCGGAGACAATTTTAAAAATTTTAAATAAATAAATGGTTAACGCAATGATTTTAATGCTGGAATTGGCTCGCTGTTATACTGGCTTCATTGCGACCCCAAATTATACATATTAAAAATATATATTCAATGATCTATTCGAAAACTAGAGTAAGAAAAATTGTTCAAAAAACCTTATGAAAAGAAACGATGATTCGTGAAATGAAACTCGATCGAGTGCTTGATTGTTGATATTTTTCATTTCACATACTTTTGTGATCGACAAAATTTTTGTTAACACAAAGTGGATGAAAATTAAATTGGCTGGAAGCAAAGAATACTCCTGTTCGCTCCTGGTATCCTGATACAATTCTTAAAAATTTTAAATAAATAAATGGTTAACGCAATGATTTTAATGCTGGAATTGGCTCGCTGTTATACTGGCATCATTGCGACCCCAAATTATACATAATAGTATACAAGTGTACAATACACATAATAGTTCTGGCCGTTTTTTTGATATTTTGAAAAAAAGAAGGAAAAAAACCACTTTTTTCATGCACGATTACAATACTTGGCCATACCCTGTGGTAAAGTAAAAACAAGAAAAATGAAATATACCTACTATAAAATGAAATTAACAAGAGAAAAGGAATAAGAAATATTATTATATTTTTCTTGGGGGGGGGGGGGGCAAACTCAACCTAATTTTGTATACATAATCAATGGGCCCCAGCTAAATACTAACCGCCCAAAAAATAAAAATTTAGCCCCTTGTTTATTCTTTTGTATATTCAGAAATTTCTTAATCTGGCAAAAATTATTTTCGAATATTTTTTTTCTATCTCAGTGTCTGATTAAATTACAAAACTCAAGATTTAAGGAACATATTGCTTTAAAAATGTCTTTCTAGAGCCAAAATGTTGTTTGTATTTGCAAAAAGAAAAGCTGAATAATTCAGATAAATAGGCTATTTATTTTTATATTTTAAGTAGTTTGGAAGATATCATCCGTTCAAAAAAAAAAAAAAACGGGACCCTAGTAGTTTTGATACATTACACCACAGACTACACCATACTAAATAAGATTAAAATTTACAAGTTATGTGTTCATTCTTTTTCGAAATCAAAAATTTTATTACAATTTTAATCGAATGATTTTTTTCTGAGTATAGGTCGAGTTTTTCATAGGGAAAATATTTTTTTCTCATCGAGAATGAAGTATCCCTGGAAAATTGTCATTAGATAGAATTAGTCTAAAGTTTTTTTTTTCAATTTGATTCCCTAATAGCCCAAATGTATCAATTTTCAAGTGATTTTTGTTCTTTCACAATTTCTCGTAAATAACGATAACTAAAATTGAATTTGATATCTTAAGTATTTTGGAAGAAATGAGGTTCATTACCCAGAGGAGGATCTAGATATTTTGTCAAGGGGGATGGGGGGGGGGGGAGCTTGAATTTGTCTCCGCTCCCACCAACCCTCAATGCTCAACATATACAAAAAAAATTTCCCACTCCTAGATCTGACCCTGTCAGAATACAAGGTTGCCTTTAATGATCATTGTTTTCATGTCGATCAAACGATATTGAATCTTTCTTTGATAATAAGGGGCCATCCACAAATAAGGTCACTAAGGGGGTCATTAAGGGGGGGGAGGGTTCAAAAAAGTGTGATATCGTGTGACAAGGGGGCGGGGGTGCGAGTCATAAACTTCGTGACGTCACACGTATATATCTAAAGTATTAAAACTCAACTCTAACAAAAAACTTTAAAATGTCCATGGACAGAAGATGATTAAATTTTGTATCGTTCATTTAATTTGTTATATTTTGTAAAATTTCTAAAATGCTTGATTTATTATTGCTTTTATGAAAAAAGATTTTACATCGTGGTGGTTGGTGATTTTTCAACTAGGGGATGCTGTCCAAAAAAGTACCTTCATTTTATGAAATTTTATTTTAATTTTTGCTTTTTTTTTTTTGCAAATTTCATCGAATACGGCATCATTTTCGTTATTTTTCAAATTTAACATTAGATTTTTTTGAAATATATTTTGGGACCTTCGCCCAAATGAATACTCCCTGGGTGAATGAGGGTAAGAGTCAGAAATTAATTTTAGCATGACTTATTGTCTATTACATTCTTGGTTATTTCCGATCTTATATATTGAGAGTTCTTACAAATAAATTAGTCCAAAGATTCTCTTTTTTATAATAATAGTTTTTGTAAAAATAGTTTCTCAACGAGAACAATTTGTATTCGACTAAAATTCGTCATGACTTGTCTTTGGCATGCTTGAACTGGAAGATATAGCAAACAGGGACTTCAAACCTTCTATCGGCACCCTTTTCAGAAAAATCATTCATTTTAATTCCCCCTTGAAACTATGCAACAATTTTATTTCATTTTTTGAACCAATATACTATTCAAAACAAAAAATACTTTTTATACAAATATTTGTAATAATGAATAATAATTTTTTAAATTTAAAGATTCTCCTGAAATTTTGAAGTCAACCTTAAATATTTAAGAAAATACTCTAATTGTTTGAAATTTTAGCGATGCACCGTATCCACAGGATCCATGGACCGCACATTCACTTTTTTAAATAGAAATATATTAATAATTTTGGAAGTGTTGTTTTAATTTAATAATTTCTAAATTTAAAATTGCAAAATATGTGACGTCACACCAGAGGAGGGGGAGTCACACAAATGAGACCACCAGGACGGGAGGGTTCCAAAATCATGAAATTCGGGTGACGTATTTATAGATAGGTCCTGATTTCAACACATCACGGTTTAACCGGAATGGAAGTAATTGTAGCGAAGGTTTAATTAATAGAAGCAATCTTGTATCAAATTTTGTAAGCTTTCATTTTGATAAGAGTATATAAGCGAAAAAACAAAAAATGGGACATTTCCACCCTCTCCCACCCCTAAGCCCGATAGCTACGACTGGGGACTTTTGGTATTTTTACCTCCTAACTACCCCAAACACATTCCATAAGAAAAAAATTATCTCCCCTTCAATGTTTTCTATACCTCCTTTTTGAGGGTTCGTTGACTGAACTAAAAAAGAATAATGAGTTTATTTTGTTTTTGAATTTATTTGAATAGAAAGGACTCTCATCCATATATAGGTATTTGTACTAAGCCCAGCTTCTAGGCTAAATCTAAGCAAAATAAATTTTCAACAAATATTAATATTCTAAAGCGGCAAGTCCAATAGTTATGAAACTTTTGGTTAGGACCGAAAAGCGAATTCCCTATTCGGTTGCCATTTGGTTGGTTCATTTCCCGTCGTAGGCGTCGCTCGATTGAAAATATAAATTGTCAGCCTGAGGAGATTTGCGATCAACTTTCAGAGGGATTTGACGATTTGCGGCTCTGGAAGGGAAAACTCTCCAGGCTCGACTTGTTCGCTATCGTCGCCGTCCCTGATAACTGCTCTTTTCGTGAAATTAAAAGCCAGGGGTTCCCAAAGCCACCCTCCTCGAGCATACTTGCTAATATTTCTTCCGTGGTTTTATTCTGGATCCAGTTAATTTTCAAATTATTCTACCACGAACGGACACGCCAACCATGTACCCATACATTCATACACCCGTTGTCGGCAGCTGTCATATCTCTTTTTTTTATCTTAATGCACACAAGTAATTGTTTTTAAAAAGAGTTTTAATTTTTTGGAGCTTTATTTCCCCATCCGGTTCTTTCGAGGGTTCTCCTTTAACCCTCAGCAATTTAGGCAAGAGTCACTTTATTTAACATTTAAATAAAAAGTAATTAAATTGAATACTTTCATAATTTTTCTAGTTTATTTAAATGAAGCTTCTTTGGACCTTTGGATATGTATTTATAGACTTAATTTTTAGAGTAAAATAAATGGGAAATATATAATTAAAAAAACAATGTAAGAAATAACAATAATTGTTGAATTAAATAAGGGCAATGTGAATTTCATAAAAACAAAAGAAAATATATTTAAATATTTAAATCAATATATATCGCACAGTGGCGTGCGGTCCATGCGGTCTATGCTGCGCATCCCTAAAATTTCAAATATTTAGATATGTATTTTCATAAATATTGACTTCAAAATTTCAGGAGGATCTTTAAATTTTCAAATTATTATCCGTTATTTCAAATATATCTATAAAAAACATTTTTTGTTTTAAAAAGTATATGTCGTTCTCGAAATGAAATGAATTTTCCGAAAAGGGTGCCGATAGAACGTTTGAAGTCTCTGCCTGGTATATCTTCCAGTTCAACCAAAGACAAGTTCAGACGAGTTTTAGTCGAATAAAAATTGTTCTCTCTGAGGAACTATTAAAATAGAAATAATACAAACTAGGAATAAATAAAGATGATTCGAGAATCTTTGGACTAATCCATTTCTAAGAACTCTCAATATATAAGATCGAAAATAACTAAGAGTGCTATAGACAAGTCATAGTTTGCTTATAGCAATAGAATTAGAGGACATATAAGATTTTCTTCGAGGGGTGAATTCCGATTGGAATTATAGGATGTACATCCTCTTTGGAATTATTTGGAATATTTTGGAATTCATTAGATAATGCCCCTTCATCTATTGTCTTCTACTTGAAATGAAAGTGGAAGTGGAAGTAGGTGTACATGATATTAGGTCGGGCGGTTCATCCATCGATTTTCTTAAATTACCTACATGCTGTTTCATTGTAGAAGATGGTCGATTTCCATCTCAGGGATTGTGGAGTCAGAAGAATTAATTTCTGACTCCTACTCTCACTCACACATATCCGTTTGGGGGTGAAAGTCCTAAAATATATTTTTCTAAAATCTAATGTTAAATTTGAAAAATAACGAAAATGATGCCGTATTCGATGAAATTTGCAAAAAAAAGCGAAAATTAAAATAAAATTTCAAGGGTACTTTTTTGGACACATTCCCCTGCTTGAAAAGTCACCAACCGCCTCTGATATCGGAGTTTTAGACCATCTTCAAAAGATAATCTAATACACCCAGTGTAATGTTACAAGTTTAATTTGAGTTTAATTTTACAGTTTTAATTTAAAGTTTAAAGCTATAAATTTAAGAACAATAAATTATTTAAAGGTAGTATATATATTGTACTATACGTATATAGACTAAAACGAACTACTCCATTTAGCATCCAAACATGAATAAAAAACATTTTACTTGTCATATTGTATTTTAATAAAACAATATCCAACAAAAAAAATTCTATAAATTGATATTGTGCAGGGATTTGACACTTGAAGATGTCCGAAACGTCTAATTAATCAATTAAAAAAAGGTAAAGAGGTACAAAAATATAGTTCTGTTAATTTTATTTCATCTTCCCTATTTAAAATAAAAAACATATATTTAGAAATAAAGCTGTCGGAGATTTTATTTTTGTGATTAATTTGATTAAAATTAAAATTTTTATTCAAATCATCACACATATGTAAGTAATTATAATTAGTTATTGATAACGAACAAATAATACAATATAACTAGGACGTTTCGATCGACTTATTCTGCGATCATTCTCAAGTATGAGATCTCAGTTGAGAGTGAGTGCTCAATTTCTCATACTTGAGAACGATCGCAGAATAAGTCGATCGAAACGTCGTACCTAGTTATATTGTATTATTTGTTCGTGTTTAATAAATAATTATAATTACTTACCATATGTGTGATTTAAATAAAAATTCAAATTTTAAACATTTTTAAATAAATATATTTTCAATAAATTTTTAAAGTAATTAAACCTGCAAGCTCAGTACCTTAATAATAAATAAATAAATAAGTATTAATAGCCTCTTTTCTAAATAAAATTGGTAATCAAATGAGGATTTGTGCATTTAACCTCTAGGCCTTCAATATATTGTATGTACTTGAAAATCCCAAACCGAAATAGGATTATAAAAAATAAAAAAATTATTCACCTTTAAACAAAAAAACAAAAAAATATTTAATAAAGATATAAAAAAAAAAAAAAACAAGCCCACGCAAAATTATTCCACATCTCTAGCATCTGTTTACTTATTCATTCGCGTATACGAAATTATATTAAATTTCATGGTGTTTTTTTTATAACAAAAAATTTAATTAATCTAATAGAAATTAAATTTCTAGTTTGCTAAATGAATATGATAATCTGAATAAAGGAAGAAAAAAAATGTAAAAATTTTAAATTAATTTATTGTGGAATAGAATTTCAGGAAGTCGAAAGCAAGTCCTCAGGCGATTTTATTAATGAGTTTTTATCTATTTTAAAGTTAACTTTGTTTTAATTTGTTGTTTATTTTTATTATAATTTTTCCCTTTGAGAACGGTCTCTGTTTTATTATAATGTCTACTTCAGACTTGTCATCCATCAGGCGTACAAACTTTCATCGGATATCTTTTTAAGATTAAAATTAATTATATATTATATCTGTGCATATAATAATTTTAAATGAGAATGCTTTGAAAAAATAAATATCGTGATTTGAAGAACAACTCATGACTTTCAGTTAACCAGCTTTAATATTAAGTCAAGATTAATTTTAATTAAATTAAGTAAAATACTTGCGCATATAGAGTCAATAGATCGCTCTTTAAAACAATAATCATTTGATACTTTAGTTGCCAAAATGAATTTAATAAAGAATTATATTTGAAGAATATACTTAGAACTTTGTTAGTCTGCTGGAAACTCTTTGCAAAAAGTTTTAACATAATCACTCACTTGAGTGATTTCTTAAGATGTTTTAACCAGAACATTCTCCATTTCGACTGTCCTTTAGTTGCTCTTAAACCGTGAATTTCATAGCTAAAGTTTATATATTACTAAATTACATAATTCTAACTATTTATATTATTTAGAGCATGAAACATTACCAGAAATAAATAAAAAGAAGAATATTCGTATAAGATTTTAATTTGTTTTCTTTTTTAATTAATTTTTTTTTAAATCTTATTGAAGGGGGGTCAGTAGGCTAGGCGGTAGCGTGACAGCGAGCTAACCAGGGGACCTGGGTTCGAATCCGACTCGAGGCATCCAGCTAAAATCTGACCCCCGGGGGTAGAGACAAATTTTAAAAAATATATAACTAGTATCGTAATTAGGCTTATGGCTAGAAAGGCCGAAAAGCAAAAAAAAAAAAAAAAAAAAAAAAAAAAAAAATCTTATTGAAAATATACAAATTAATACGAAACTGTCAGCGATTAGGAAAAATGGCAAGGTGAAATTTTTAGTCTGCTGAAAATCAGAAAAAAATCGAATTTTACACTTTTTTTGAGGAACTAGATACTTATTACTAGTTACTTCCATTTTATATAACAGAGTATAAATAATAGTTCTTTTTATTTTGAGGAACTAGTCAGTGGAGTACCTAGAACTTTTGCCGCACGGTCTCCAATTTGCAGGCCTTTCTAACTCAATAAAATGGTGGTTTTTATAAATAAATAATTGTAATTGAGACAAACTATAGGTGGGGAACTTTTTTACCATTGAATGCCATATTTAAATTAACCAGTAATAAAGGAGGCCGCATAAGTTGATATACCTATAAATGCAACTTCGATAAAAATAGAAGATACTTTTTTAAAGGCCACAAGATACATATGGAGGCCGCAGGTTCCCCACCTATGAGACAAAACATAAATTATACCTAATTAACAAAAAAAAATTACCATTATTGATGTCTGTATCCGAGCAAAATTTTTAGAGATAATATTTTTTACCCTACATTGACTTGACGACGAGGAAAAATATTCGAAATCATATAGTAATTCATAATTCGTAGAAATCGAATAGTAAATAACTTATGAAGTGAAAAAGTTTTTTTTTACAACTATAACTAAATATAAAAAATGCCACCCCAAAATATGTGCGCCCGGTGCGGATCTCACCTCCCCCGCCCCCCACTAGGTACGCCACTGGAACTAGTTATTGTATAGTTAAAAGTATACTACAATATAATATAATCTACAAATTATTGCCCATTCTGGTTGCAGCTAAATAAAAGATTAGGCGAGAGTAGCAGAGTTGTTGATGTTAAAAAGAAAATCAAAGAGGGTGTCATCTGCTTGATACTTACAAATAAACATAAATAGGTAGATATATAAATTGATATTATATTATATATGTATTTAATTTGATTTGTTAGGGATTATAGTTTCAAAGGCTTAGTCTCTATCTTCGGCCCTTTTTTATAAAAGCTTTATTTTTTCTCTTGATCATGTAGACACAAGTGAATTTAAAATTCGTTTTTACATAATCGAATTCACTCTAACGAATAGCGAGAACTGTAATAAATAATCTGAAATTCGGCAGAGATGTTTGTGATAATTAACTGCATTTTGCTGTCAGCTTTCTAGCTTAAACCTCAAATTAGTTATCAAAAAATTAATATATTTTAAAAAATTGCAGAAGGCGTATCGAACTTAAAAATGTTTTTACTTATTCCTCCAAATGTTAGTTTATGCTTCATATGAGACAGCTGTTTCTGAAATGGAATACGCGATTTTATTCGTGAGTTTAATTACGCTAAAAAATATTAGTTTTTAAATTAAAATTAGATAGAATTAGCGAAAATCATTAACCGCGAGAAACGCTTCTTAGTGGGAAATTATAATAAAATTATTCTGATTTTGAGCGAAAAGATTTTGTTTCTCCACTAACTTTTAATCAATTGATGTCAAAAGAGATGAATTAGCATGATTTTACATCTAATTATTATTACCTATATATATATACTAGTATATCCCTCGAATAATGTCACGCCTTTTGAGATTCACAATTACAATCGTAGAAGTTTTTGTTAAAATTAATAAAAGTGGGAGTGAATTCGAGAAAGAAAAGAATCCAGATGATAGGGCTCATATTAAGACAAAGGGCATTGTCTAGGGATATTTAAAAGGGTGATTAGTGAAGAATATATGCGCTGGAGTATTTTCTCCACAGATAATGAAGCAGATGGTATGTAGGACTTTTGAAGAAGTGAAGAAGTTGGCATGGAATAAAGTCGAATTGAAATGGGTGGTTGTCATAAACCATTCTAGGAAATTTAATACAGTCGACTCTCAATAGTTTGAATTCTTCAGCTGTTAACTTCGATAAATCGAAAAAATGCTGTGTATTTTGATACGTTCGATAACTCGAAATCTTTTTCATAACAAGAGGGTGAAAGAACGTTCTATAATTGAACTAGGCCACTTCCCCTAAATAGGGGTATTTTTAATTCGAATCTTTCCTAGCAAAAAACTATTCTTAATTTTTTTTAATTAGGTATGTTATTATCTATAGCAATATTAATACATATGTAATTTTTTGTTCTTTTTTGTAGTTTTCATTATTTTTACTTTTTTACTTAAGGCTATATTTAAAATCTATGTAAGCTCATAAATATATTCAAAAATATAATAATAAAAACTCTTAATAACACTGTTTGACAAAAATTTTTCCCCGTAAACCTAACAATGGATGCCAATAGAGTTTTATACGCTGATTATCATGCATTTTCCCGATTTTTTACAACACATCAGAGTTGAAATATTATGGGTCAAAACGACGAAAAAGGCCATTTCGACCTATTTCCGAGTCCTATTAAATATTAAACAGCAATATTTGAAATCAAAATATTTTGTTGTCGTGACAGAATAGAGCTTCTTGTTTGATTTTCAAATTATCACTTGTTTTTAGCTCAATTAGAACTCGAGTTATAACTAAAAAACTAAAACTACGTGATTATAAAGGATAATAAACATAGATAAAAACGAAATTGAAAGTTTTTTGTGGAGAGTAGTAGAATTTTTATAAATTGAAGGAGACAATAAAAGAGTGTGTCTTCTGCTGGAATTATAAATAAATAAATTAAAAATTTATAATTCCAGCAGAAGACACACTTTTTATTGTCTTATTCAATAGATAAAAACATAAGGTCTTAGTTTTTTAGTTATAACTCGAGTTCTAATTGAGCTAGAAACAAGTGGTAATTTGAAAATCAAAGATAAAGCTGTTTTCTATTAGGTCAACAAAATATTGCTGTTTAATATTTAATGGGACTCGAAAATAGGTCAAAATGGCCTTTTTCGTCATTTTGACCGAAAATATCTCAAAACTCTGACGTGTTGTAAAAAATAGGGAAAATGCATGATAATCAGCGTATAAAACTCTATTGGAATCTATTCTTAGGTTTACGGGGAGAAATTTTTGTTTAATTTTTGTCGAGCAGTGTAATTCGACGCCATTGACCGTGAATCACCCTTTATGAATTTAATCTTTTTAAAACACACAAACATTTTAGTATAATACAATTTATAAAATATATTCGCAATTTCAAAACAAATAAAATTATATTGTATATATAGAAGTTCGGGATTATAACAAAGTTATAAATCAACTGGTGTTGACCACACGACTTTCACATTTTCATTTATTTGAAGTCATCGCGACACTACAAATGTACACCTACTTCTTGATAATTTGAATTTTTCTCGTAGTCCCTTGGATTTCGAATTATCGAGAGTCGACTGTAGTAATCTATTACAAAAAATAAATTTGGACCTTATAAAAAATTTCCTAAATTCCGGACTGACATGTCTAAGATTCACCCTGAACAGATATTCAAGCGCTATCGTTAGTACCTTCATTATAGATTTATATATCCAATAAATCTTATATATACTCGACAATCTAAGTTTATAGGGAATAAAAATAGCTATAATATATAATGTGCATTTCAGAAGGAGTTTTATGTTGGAGGCGATAAAGATAAATGTTCCCATATACACATTTAGGATTGCATCTTATTTTTTTACTAATTTCATACACCATTTCAGCAAAAATTGGAAAAATTTCGTATAATCTATTATTTGATGATCGATGAACCCTGGGAGAAAAGAGGCTGATCTTGGCGGGGTAAAAAGCCCTTGAGGGCTTTAATGCTTTACCATTGACGGTTATCGGATTTCTTCTTTCGTCTCCCTCTTTTTCTTCCCCCTTCATAGAAACGCGTCTTTTCTATTTGGCATAATTAGTTGGAACACGAACGTGAATCCGATACCGATAGCCCTTAAATATCGACTGGCGAAAACAAAACAATCGCCGAGACGCAATAGGCCAAGACAGAAAGAAAGAAAGGGGTCGAATGAATGTTTCGGGGGGGGGGGGGGGGGGGGAGTGTTTGTGTTTGTTTGGATGCTACAAACCATTTCCCTTCTCTGTAGCAATAGAAGGAAGAAAAAAACAGACAGTGGGTTGGCAAACAGAGGCAAAGAGCAGCCCATTTATATATATGTTAGAAGGAATTTTAAAAACACATTTTCTTTACTATTTCTGGCTGGGCCTCCACAAACGAATCAATTTTGATAGAGATTTTAATGATTTTAATGAAGGAATTTTCGAAAACTTATACAATCAAAAATAAAAGAAAGTTGTCTTAACGAAAAAAATATAGAAAAACAACTAGGTACTTACGCTTTTAACTTATTTTAAGTAAATTTTGAAGGAAAAAAATCGCCCAAACACTTTAGTAAGTGAAAAACAGGGTACAGTCGACTATCGATAATCCGGGAAATCCAAGGGACTACAAGCAAAATTCGAATTATCAAGAGGTAAGAAAATATATTCGAATTATTAAGAGTTTTTATTATTATATTTTTTGAAAATATTTATGAGCTTACATAAGGCTATATATAAAATATATTATATTTTATATATAGCTCGAAATAAAAAGTAAGAATTAATGAAAAGGATAAAAAAGAACAAAAAATTACACATGTATTAACATTGCAATAGATAATAACAATTGTTACGAAAAGGATTTCGAGTTATCGAGCGTATCAAAATACACAGCATTTTTCGATTTACCGAAGTTAACAGCTGAAGAGTTCGAATTATCGAAAAATTCGAATTATCGAGAGTCGACTGTATTTATTTTTTGCCTTTTCTCTGCATTTTGATAATTAAAAGAGTGTTTTTTTTTAAATTTTTACTATACTTTATTATTTTTTTGGTTATTGGGTACTTGGGTTTGAAATAAATTAGAAGTTAAATTTTTTTAAAATGTTAAGCTACGCTCGCAGTATATTTTTCTGATTCCTCAGGAAATCTACAAGACAATACCTTAACAATTGTTAATCAAATGAAACCATTAAACCAGGGGTGTCCAACCTTTTGGCTTACACGGGCCGCATTTGATGAAAAAACAAATGCTTCGGGCCCCATATAAAATATACTAATTCTATTGATATTTGTCAATAAAAAAGAATAGTTATAATGTTGAATAAATGTGTAATCCAGTTGCTAATGATGATATTACATTCCCGAGAGAGTGAATATAACTTTTCTGACCTGTAAGAAAATCATGCATAACAGCTCGGATTCAGTAATTATAATAATAATTATATTGATTTTTATTCAAATTAGTTTTTATATTAAGATTTAAATTGCATTTACTCGTATACATTTTACAATGCTTGATTAGAATAAGTAGAGAAAGCAATCGTATATAAAACATATCTTAAAAGGGAATTTCTTTTAATACACTTATTTAGTTAGAGTTTATAATATAGGAATTAGAATAGATTTAATTGTATATTGTGAGAGGTTTGAAAACAAGCTCCGACCTGTTTGTTCGAATTGGAAAATAACTTTCAATTCGATACTTCTAGGATTTCCCTTTTTACTATTAGGTGCTTTTACAATAACTAGTACTCTCTATTGCAGGGTCCAAAGTTCACTCCCCATGACTCCATGCCCCTTGAGACCATGCGACCTGAATTGTGAACCCCGTCAGGCCAAAATCAACCCTTTTCAGCAATGACTCGCGCCGTTGTGGACTCTCCAGTGATTCTGCGCGCACCCACGTCTTCCAGGTGAGATATTTTCTATTCTTTTTGAATTTTTTATTCACAATTATTTATTTATATGTTGGGGGGGGGGGGGGGGGGGGGGGGGGGGGGGGGGGGGGGGGGGGGGGGGGGGGGGGGGGGGGGGGGGGGGGGGGGGGGAGGGGGGGGGGGGGGGGGAAAAAAAAAAAAAAAAAAAAAAAAAAAAAAAAAAAAAAAAAAAAAAAAGTTAAATAAACTGCAACGGATCGTTGCTAAACTTTATCCAAATTCATTTGAAATATTAATATGTTTATTTCCTTTATTATTAATCAGATATCACTTGCAATTTGCACTTGCATTTGACTTTAATTCAAAATAGTGATCGATTCTCATTTAATACTTGAGAAATAACAATTCTACATTAGATTTTTGACGTTTCGGTTATTATTGGTAACCATTGCTGAAGACATGAAGGAATCGACTTAAAATCAAAAATAACGATCGATTCTTATCTAATACTAGAGGAATAACCTTATTGCATTCCATTTTTGATGTTTTGACTATTAATGGCAACCTCTACTGAAAACGTGGAAGAATCGACTTAAAATCAAAAAGACTAAATTCTTTATGGTAAACAACTCAAGCTTGCTCTTTATTTATATATTATTGTTTCACAGTTAAAAAAATAAATTATCCCAATATTAATATTTTGATATCTACTTCTTTTTCAAATAATTAACTAAAAATTTGCATTTAATAACTCGTATGGTAGCAAGCCAGTCTTAACCTTTTTAAGATGTCACCCAAATTTGAGAAATACTATATATCGAAGCATCGTCCGCTTTGATGAGATTTCTCTACAAAAATCTGCAATCTAGATAGTTTGAGCTTGAACTTTCTTCGATAAACAACTCAACTACTAAAGCAGGAGTGACTAACATCTTGGCTTACACGGGTCACGCATTTGATGAAAAAACAAATTCTTCGGGTCGCATACTAAAAATATACCAATTCTATTGATATTTCTCAATAAAAGAGTAATAGTTATAATGTAGAATAATGTAATCCTACATGACAGAAGCGAAAATGTCATAGCACAATAATCATGAGTAATTTTCCTTCAGAATATTGTTTTTTAAATCATTTAGCACTTCAAAAGTTTTAATTACTAAATAATAAATATTTTAGAAAATGTAAATATGAGATGAAGAATGGTTTTTAAATATCTCGAAACTTTATTATTTTTTTTGCATGGAAAGCTGGAGAACTGTAACTATGCTTAGTGAATTTTATTATTAGAAACACCATAAAGGTAGGTCTCTACCTTTCAATATATGAATTCTTATTTCCAAAAAGTCAATAAGTATTGTGAAGCCAGGAGTATTTGTTTCTGGTTAGATAATTTTTATTAAATTTTATTAAAGAGAGACATTATTAAATTTTTTTCTTTTCAGTTCAATCTATGAGTGAAAATACATCCAATCCAGAAAGTTTGCAGGGTATCTTAATAAAAATTAAGTCAAAATATGCTCATCAACAAATGTAATCAAATGAAACCATCAAACAAAACATAAATAAAATTTCCTTTTTTACAAAATTTACTTTTAAACTTAACCTCCTTGTAATAAGTAATATATAGTTTAAAAGTAAATTTTGTAAAAAAGGAAATTTTATTTGTATTTTGTTTATTGGTTTCATTTGATTAGAATTGTAGTTTTTTGTTTTTGGAGATTTCCTGAGGAAGCAGAAAAATATGCTACAAAAACGTAGCAATAGCATTTTGAAAATTTAACTTCTGATTTATTTCAAGTCCAAGTACTTAATAACCAGCCATTTTCCAACATAGACTATAACAACACTAATATACTTTTTTATTTCTATAAAGTCTAGCTAAAGAGTAATAGATATAGAAAATACATTTTAAATTATTCTCTACCGATTTTTAAAATTGAGTGCAATTTTGTTTGTATTATGGTGACATGTGTGGAGAAATTCGGCTTGGTTGAAGGGGGTAAACATCAGATTACAAGAATCTAATTAGAGAGACAGAGAAATAAAATTAAATAAAAGGATATTTCCCGTTTAATTATTTCATTTTGTTGAATATTGGCATGGCTTTTTTAAAATAATATTATTTATATCCAATCACTTCAAAAATTGAAGAGGGAAGCAACAAATAAAAAATTATTGTCATTGTCATTATATGATTTCATAAAATTAATTGAAAGCGGCCTTTGGATTTTTATTTTTTCCATTGTGATTATTTGTTAATAGTCCATTGATTTGCATCCCCAAATCCCCCCTTGTTTTGGACCCACTTACTAGTCGTTCTTTTAACCTAAGACATCAAATCAGCAAAATTATTTATTGATTTACTATAATCGTGTTTTATATTGGCCATTTTGTGAGGAATTTTCCCATATAAAACAGATATTTTGCGTTACTTATAATTTTGAAATCTGATAAAGATGGAGGAAATTATCAATTCATTTGTATTTATAAAATGAGGGTTTTATGAGTCAAAAGTACTTTCAAAGAATTGATAACTCATTTTGCGAACTGGATCCTACAAATGTGCTATCCAGATGCAAAGTAACAAACTTGCAGATTCGAAGGAACTGGACTGTACACCTCTGCATCATCCATCATGCGGTATACACATTACAGTGGGTGGGCAAATTATTAAGTAAAAGGACGTGTTGCCTACATACTTTTATAATTTCCAGGTTTCTAGTCCAGTTTTCTGAACAAATAAATTGTTTTTTTAAATAATTTTTTCCTTTATTCTGTTGCTGCTGCTCTGTAGTGATGACCATTCACATAATCACTGGACCCCGTAATCTACCAGTTGTTCAGGAGACAGAAATAACCATGAGAAATCTATCACCGCCAATGCGGATATTGGTTAAGGCTCTTATCAGGTTGATAGCATCTGGAGCCCCAATGTCCAAAACAACGCACAACATTAATGTACCTGGAAGCAAATAATCAAACAAAGGTGGGCATTGCAAAATCTAATATTTTCACTTCAATTTTTTTAATATTAATATTTTTTATATAAAAATAAATAGGTCGAATTAAATAATTATGTGGTTTCCTGTTTTAAATAAAATCTATTCTAATAATACAAAATCTTCAGGACTTGAGACCCAGAGCCATTGTTTTCATTCAATTTGTTTAAGCTTGACAGAGACTTCTAATGTGCTAATGATTTGTGACACATCCATAGAGTTTTATGGTAAGACTGGTTTGACTGGCTCCATCCTCATCTACTCCATGCCACCTCTTTCACTTCTCTAAAGTCCACCATCCATATCTCCATGGAAGATTCTCTCATCTAGGTCTTCCCCTTCGCATTTTCTGTGCTGTCTAAAATATCGTCTGGCCATTCTCAAATTATGCATATCATTTGAGCTCTTCTCTATTGGATTCCATCCATGATGTTTTCCTTTCTATCCCATTCCATTATTCGCTAAAACTTCCACACTTCTATTCGAATTCATTTCGACTCCATTTATTCCTTTTAATAATTCTATGAATGACATTCGAGAACACTTTCCACTCTCAGTCCATTCGAGTCCTTTCTGTCGAATGATGATAATCCTTCTATTTCTATTGATTCGAGAACATGTCAATTCCATTCCATTTGATTCAACATAATATTCCATTCGATTTCATTCGATGATTGCATTCATGTCCATTCCATTGGTTCACTTCCAGATGATGAATCATGTCTTCTATTCTCTGTTATTCGACCACACCCATACGATGATGATTCCATATTCGACAAGATTGCATTCGATTTTAAAGATCAATTAGAGTTTTAATGATGATTTCTATTCTATTCTATTCCATTCTGATTTCGATTTTTTTTTTTTTATTCGATTGATGATTGCATTCCATTCCATTCGAGTTAATGATACTGGATTCGAAATGATGATGATTCAAATTTTCAAATATTCTACAATTTGCAATATCATTTTTCTTATTTATATCAGAATCTCCAAAATAAAACTTCTGATTCTAATCAATGAAACCATTAAATGAGCATAAATAAAATTCCTTTTTACAGATTTTTCAAACTATATTATACAGGGTTCAGGTTCATTAATTTATAAAATTTGTTTATATTTATTTTAATCGTTCCATTAATTATTCAATGTGTATATTTGTTCAATTTTATTAGATACCTGCAAACTTTCTGAGTTGGATCATATTTCCACTCTGATTCGAACTGAAGAAAAATTTAAATAATGTCTCTTCATCAAAATTTAAATAAAGTCATCTAACCAGAAGGCAAATATACAAGCTAATGCCATACATTTTTGGAAATAAGATTTATATCTCAGTAAATTCTACCTTTGGCAGTGGTACTCATTAATAAATTCACTAAAGCATAGTTGAAACAAACTTTCATGTAAAATAATAAAAGTTTCAGTGTTTAAGAATACATTATTTCATCTCATATTCATTTTCTAAAATGTTATTGTTTGAAGTGATTAAAACTTTGAAGTGCTAAATGATTTAAAACAATATTCTCGAAAGGAAGAATTCTCATGGATTCATTATTATATGTGTACAATATATGTAGATATATTCTACATATAACTATTCTTTTTATTGAAATATCAATGGGTGTGTATATTTATTACATATAATAAACGAATTTGTTTTAATCAAATCATTGATATGAATGAATGTTGATCTACTCCTTTGATGATTGGATTGTTTATTCAAAGAAATTCTATATTGATTGTTGGATTTTATGAAAATCTAAGTGTGTTCTTATTACTTTGTTTGTATGTAAAATTTGTGTTTATTTATTTGTGTGTATATATATATTTTGAGCATTCTGTTATTTGTTCTTTTGTTCTTCCATTCCTTTTGAGGATTTTAAATTTTGCATTTGTATGATGTCAAACTTTTGTTATGGCTTTGCTTCATGACCTTTTCTGTTTCTGTAAAGAAAACATTACCTTCTTGTTCTTTTAGATAAGATGTTCGTGTCTTTTTCCATTTTTGCCTTGCACGTGTGTGTTCGCGCGCGGGTCTACGTGTGTGCGCGCGCGCGCGCGCGCCTGCCCCGTTTGTTGCGTCGCGCGCGCGTGTCAAAAACATGTCCTGTTTGTGTTGATACACGTTCTGTTTGAGAGGCACACACGCGCGCGCGCGCGCGTGCAGGCGACGCGCGCGCGCGCGCGCGCCATGCATGCGCGGCGCAGGCGGGGTCGCTTTGCAGGCGCGCTGTTCGCGTCGCGTCGCGCGCGCGCCTGGCTCTCATCGGCAAGCCACACACACACCTTGTTCTGTGTCCCTGTGTGCTGTGTGGCCACGTGTGTGCTGGCCGTGTGGCTGCAGCTTGCCCGAATTCTGCCACACTCAGCGCGTGTCGCTCATGCACTTTTTGGTAGGAGGGCCTGCCCCCACACTCAAGCAGGCTACTCACTCATGCACTGGTTGCCTGTGTGTGTGTCCCCACGTGTGTGTGTGTGTGTGTGTGTGTGTGTGCACGTGTGTGTGTGTGTGTGTGTGTGTGTGTGTGTGCTGTGTGGGCACACACACACACACTCCGTGTGTGTGTGTTGAATGATGGTGTGTGTGTGTGTGTGTGTGTGTGTGTGTGTGTGTGTGTCTGCCTGTGTGTGGCGTGTGTGTGTGTGTGTGTGTGTGTGTGTGTGTGTGTGTGCCCCTTACATGTGGTGTGCCACCACACCCAGTGTGTGTGTGTG
>JALMQS010000119.1:220484-323073 GCA_024734495.1 Forficula auricularia
TCTGTCTGTGTATATGGATCACGATACCGACGATAAATTTAGAACGAATAATCCTAGAATCTAAATATGTGTTAATAAACTTTTTTATAACTATCTTTTAAGGAGGTTCGGGACAGCTTATGTATCTGGTTGATCTTCGAAAAAAATCTTTTGTATTTCAGCAGAGTGACAACTTCTATATACTAAATTTTTTAATAAAAAAAATTGTTAATAATGAGGTTAATTTCGAATAAAAATCTGTTTTGATAATATTAATAAAAAGAATATTGAGATAAATTTTTTCTCATTATAAAAACATTTATTTAACTCAAAAACGATTTCAAGAAATATATTTGGAATTCTACACTAGTGCTTTTGTTATATTTTGTTGACTGCAAATAACTCTAATAGTCTCTATCTCCGAAAATAATGGTCTGAGAGCCTTAAAACAATCGAATTTATAAGATTTTTTTAAAAATTTCAGAATTGTTTTTCTTTAAAATCTTTAAACGTCTTTATCTCCGTAAATAATGGTCTGAGAGCCTTAAAACAATCAAATATATAAGATTTTTTTTAAATTTCTGAAATTTTTTTTGTCTTTAAATCTTTAAACGTCTCTATCTCCGTAAATAATGGTCTGAGAGGCTTAAAACAATCAAATTTATAAGATTTTTGAAAAATTTCTGAAATTTTTTGTCTTTAATTCTTTAAACGTCTCTATCTCCCTAAATAATGGTCTGAGATGGTCACGAACCCCCTAAAAGGCACGCGTAACTTTATCAATCTAAGCGATTACTTAGGCAAGCAAAAATAAAAAAACGGAATACACATTAAAATTACAGTCAGTTTGGAGACCTCCGAATAAAGGAATGAAACGTCGGTTGACTAATTAAAAAGCGTTTTCATTAAACACAGTCTTTATTTCTAATAACCTGCCTAATTAAAAATATATTAAGAGGAATTAATGAAGTTGTTCTCTGCTTGATGAAAATGAACATATTTATATATTGAACATTCGATTGCATTAAAAAATAAACTGCAACGGATCGTTGCTAAACTTTATCCAAATTCATTTGATATATTAATATGTTTATTCCTTTATTATTAATCAGATATCACTTGCAATTTGCAGTTCATGCTGACTTTAATTCAAAAATAGCGATTGATTCTCATCTAGTACTTGAGGAATAATCATTCTACATTAGATTTTTGACCCTTCGATTATTATTGGTAACATTTGCTGAAGACATGGAGGAATCGACTTAAAATCAAAAATAGCGATTGATTCTCATCTATTACTTGAGGAATAATAATTCTACATTAGATTTTTGACCCATCAATTATTATTGGTAACCATTGCTGAAGACATGGAGGAATCGACTTAAAATCAAAAATAACGATCGATTCTTATCTAATAATAGAGGAACAACCTTATTGCATTCCATTTTTGATGTTTTGACTATTAATGGCAATCTCTACTGAAAACGTGGAAGAATCGACTTAAAATCAAAAAGACTAAATTCTTTTATGGGAAACAACTCAAGCTTGAAAGACTAAATTCTTTTATGGTAAACAACTCAAGCTTGAGTTGTTTCCCATAAAAGAATTTAGTCTTTCAAGCTTGAGTTGTTTACCATAAAAGAATTTAGTCTTTTTGATTTTAAGTCGATTCTTCCACGTTTTCAGTAGAGGTTGCCATTAATAGACAAAACATCAAAAATGGAATGCAATAAGGTTGTTCCTCTAGTATTAGATAATAATCGATCGTTATTTGTGATTTTAAGCCGATTCCCCCATGTCTACAGCAATGGTTACCAATAATAATCGATAGCGTCAAAATCTAATGTAAAATTATTATTCCTCAAGTAATAGATGAGAATCAATCGCTTTTTTTGATTTTAAGTCGATTCCTCCATGTCTTCAGCAATGGTTACCAACAAAAACCGAAATATCAAAAATCCAATATAGAATGGTTATTCCTCAAGTACTAAATGAGAATCAATCGCTATTTTTGATTTTAACTCGATTCCTCTATGTCTTCAGCAAAGGTAACGGATAAGAAAACAACGCAGTTGCTATGGTTACTTATAAAATTTCCTCCCAAATTTTTAGCATTTCACAGAGAGAAGCCTATCCATTCTTACTTAAGCAAGTTTAAATGAGCTATATTAAGACAATCAAATGAATAAATTTTAAACAATTTAAAATAAAAAATTAAAAAAAAGGTACTATCTTACTCTAGAGTAAAGTACTTTAAAATATAATTTTACTAAAAACTTTATTTAACCTTTTTTGTGGTCCTCAAGCTACTTAATTAGGATATTAAATTTCATCAAAATTGGTTAAGTCATTTTCAAGATATTTAGAAAAAACTAAAAAAGTACTGAAATAAAGTACTAATGTTTGTGGGCCGATATGTACCAGCAGCATTAAACAGCGCTTCATTTTGTTAAACTAATGGTAGGTTTTCAATTTCATTTCAATCGGTGTAACGGTGTGGAAAAAATCGTGGGCCAAAAAAACGATAACATCCATCCATCCACCCGCACGCACTAAATGAAAAATAGCACTTTTTGGCCTCTGGACGAGACCCCATGTAATTTTGAATTAATAATAATAGTAATTAAGAATTGATTCATATAAATTAATATTCTTGACTTTATTATTTTTGATTTTTGAAACTTTATCTAACTTTAATTTTTCTAAAAATATATAACTCAACTTCCTCCTGTATTAGAAATTCAGCAAGCCGTAAAACCTATAAAAATGAGAGTACAAAAAAAATAATAATAGATGTCACTTATTTTGTTGACCAGAAAAACATACTACAATCGTAGGAAAATCAAAATCGGTCGGGGAAAAAAATTGAAAATTTTACGTGAAATACCCCATGTATATATTACAACAGAAAAAAATTACCTACATCTAATCGGGTATTTGAGCCCATAGGAAATAACAGATAACTTTTTCTAATTAAAAAGACCCTAATAGCACAAAAATTATATATAATATATTAACTATATAGAGTCTATATAGAGAAGTGGTTTCCAACCGGAGTGGAATCCCCCCCCCACCACTTTTATTATTTCAAGGGGAGGGGGAATTAATCTTCGTTCAAATATTAAAAGTTTTAAAGAACGTATTAAAGAAATGGGGGAAAAACATCAGCTTTCTCATTAGGTAAATATTACTTATCTTTCTCTAATTTAAAATATGATACCTTGTATTTTTAATATTAAAAGCAATTATTTGAAATAAACTTTTTGAGTTAGAAAATCATGGGAAGGGGGAATGGCAATCTTACAAAATTCCAGAAGGAGTTATTGAAAGCAAAAGTTTGAAAACCTCTTATATAGAGTCTATGTAGCTACTAAATAGTTTCAAACTTTGTACTACTAGGGGAATAATGATGGAGGTCAAGCCTTCGAAACTAACAAATAAATTATACATATATGTGTATTAGGGATGTTACGGAGGTGGGTTTACCGGAACCAGAGTTGGATCTGGAAATTTTAAATTTGATTTGTCGGAGTCGGGGTCGAAACCGGAGCCGGAGTAAGAGAGAGAGAGAGAGAGAGAGATGAATTTAACTAACTGTTAAGGGCATGACTAATGAAATAATAGAAATATTATTCAATAATCAGTCTCTTTAATCAATCAAATATAAATATTAATACACTTACGTAAGTAGAATAACATGATTGAATAACAGAAAAATGAGGGGATTCCCCGCCGACAAGTCAAAACTTGTACATGCGCGCTCTGGGTGGCCGCGGTCGAATCTTTCGATCTTCGTTATAACCGATTCAAAATTATTGGAGCCAAAGTCAGAGTCGGGGAGTAAAATCAAAGGAAAGTTCCAACCTTTCGGGGTCGTAGTCGAAGCTCCGTAACATCCCTAATGTGTATTATATGTTTATTCGCTTCATACAGAGGATAACCTCATTGATTTCTCTTTATAAATCAACAACTCTCCTACTCTTGGCAAAACAAAATCGTTTCAATTATGCCTAATTAAATCTTGTTATGGACAATAATTTGCTATAATTGTCCAAGTTATATTATATTAAACTATTATAAATGAAATTGTTATGTTAAGTGAATAATGTAAATTCAAATTTGATATCTATTTGTTTTGTTTTTGTACCCATTAGAGTTGGTTCTCAGCTGGTATTGTTCGAAGGGTGATTCCGTATGGGGGTAATATGTCCATTAACATGTTCGCCGTTTGCATGAGTTAACTTAAACAACAAACCAGACAACAAAATCATCATCAGAGAGACCAAATCACTAGGTAGCAAAAAAGTAGTGAATGAATACATGACACAACAATTCCCAGCGGAAACAACAATACAATTCAAGCATAATACGCTATATATTATAGAGAGGAGTAAATGTTACTTTATCCTAATAATTTTTTTCAAAAAATGAAAATCTGAATGTAAAAATTATTCAAATGAACGTCAAAATTAATGAATTTTCACAAATTTAAATCTTTATGTTTCCTATAAGCCAGGCCTGTCTAACCCGTGGCCCAGCACTGCAATGAGTGTGGCCCAACATAAAATCATAAACTTACTTAAAATATTGAGATTTAAATGTAGAGATATTTTTATTTCCTTTTTCGAAATATGAATGTACTTTTGTATAATACGTGAAGTTTTTTCAAGAATAAAATTCACTAAAAGCAAAATTATAATTATATAATCAACTATATAAAATAAAAAAAAAAATGAAGTTTCGAATATTTAAAAAGTTCTTCTCATATTTATATTTTCTAAAATATTTATTATTTCAATAATTTATATGCTACTACATTAACCAAGTCTATAGCTATCATTTTAGTACAAGGAGACAAGGACTTGGGGTTTTCTAGAACAATCATAATTAATTGATAATTTCTCTCCTAGACTAAAACTTGTCTGGACTTGTCTTTTAGATCATGTGCACGTTCTTACATTCTTACATATCAATAGATAATGGATAGTCAGGGATTATTATATCCATGAGCCTATTAAAAAAATAAATTATCATTCCTCATTTCCTTCTTTAATCCCATTCGATTTATATAAAGTTACGAAATTCCTAAAATCATTGGGATTTATATGTAAATACTGAAAAACACTCAACAATTACGCCTGATAATTTTTTTTCTCTAAAATATGAAATCTGAAAATCTACTGTGAAATTTTCGAAAAATAAAAGTGCTAATTTTAATTTGGAATCAGGAACTAGATTTCAAGATTTCCGAAAAAATCATCATAATTTGGTTCTATTTTCGACTCCATTTTCATTAGAAATAAATTTTCTACTTACAAACTTTATCATTTAATGTTATAGAACAACAATTAGATACCGTCTGAAAGAAAAATTGAATATTCTCTCTTTATTAGAATTTTATATTAATTATCTAGCCAGGACAAAATATAAACAAATACTAATACATAATATCACTTTTTGTAAGTATGTAGGTATGTATTTACACATACGAGAAGCTATTTTCAAGTATAAAAATTTACGAAAAGTAAAATTAGGAGCTCACTATGAGCTAAAAAATAATAAAGTTCTTATTTATACTATATTAACTATATTTTTTGAATAACAATATCAATAGAATTATAATATTTTATTCATGGTCCCGAGACGATTTTTTTTTCTTCAAATGTGTCCCGTGTAAGCCAAAAGGTGGACACCCCTGCTATAAGCTATGAAGCTGAAATATTTGACTGTATAAGTTGAATCAAATATAAGGAATTTGATGATAAAATATTTTTAAAATACCATTATTTCAAATTCAACTATTGAATTAATGTGTAAGTTTAGAATTTTTTTTAAATTTTTTCATTGAAAATGGAGGATATACTTAATTTTCAGAATGAAATTCCTTTCGTGTGTATAGATTCTTTTAATATTTTCTTTTTTTATTGGGTCTTTAACTATATATATTTTACAAAAACAAATCATAAATACATTATATCCTTTTCCTCTTCCCTTCTGATCCTCCAAGGACGAATTCCTCGCGAGGCCATGTGCGTGATTTATGATCAAATAAAAAAATGAAATTTATGAATATCCACTTGAAGAAAATGAAAATATAAGAATTTTTGCAATTCTAGAACACAACATTAAAAAATTAAAATTAAAAATTTGTTATTATATTAGAGAGACTTCTTTCAATTTGTTTTTTCCCCAAAAATCATATTAAAATGAAAATAAATAAATAAATAAAATAAAACAGTAAAAAAAAAAATGTCGTGACTTGAGTGCAAATAAATATTTTCCCTTATCATAGTTTAATCACAATTCATCATAAGTATAACACTGTGGAAGAATCTGAAGAAGACATTAGCCCAGATGATAGGACATGAGGTAAGATACGGTGGATTGCGAAATGGGAACGATAAGAGGAAAACGGAGATATAGATTCGACTATTTTACCTAGATAAAGAAAGATATGAATTGTGCGACTTTTAGACAAGTGAAAGAGTTATCATGTTAGAGTCGAATGGTTGCGTCAAACGAGTCTTGGAAGTTCAAGTTAAAATGCTGTAGCAATGAATCGATTCCAGTTATATCACTATTTTAAAATAAACTTAATTAATAATTAATTAATTAATCGATCCCAGGATATTTTGGTTGGTGGTTTTTTCAAATACCTATCTTACAGAATACATATTTTTATAAATTATATGTATTCGTATAAACAGCAAAGGACATCTCATTTTCGATCAATCTGAATATGAAAGGAATCTTAAAAAATAATTTTGAGAAAATGGAAAATTTACAATCCCCCTTTTGTTCTTAAAGATAAATCAATGAGGCTGTCCGATGCTTGATTCAAATAAAAACACTTACATTCATATCGTTACATATCATTATCGTCGCCTTAGAGTGCAAACCTGCTAACTCACAACAAGGATATTTTACAGGACAAAGAAAAAACAAACAAAATTGAATATTGTTGTTATGGAAAGAAACTATATTTCACATTTTTTTCTACAACTTACGATTGTAATTTTACTTGGACTATGCTGCATTTCTTTTTCTTTCGAACGGTATTAATATGTCATATATGATAAAAAATGGATTTAGCAGGTTTACAGTAGCTAAGGCGACGATATGTAATTTGTTAGAAACTATAGTTTCGAAGGTATCGCCATCACGATCGTTTGTTTTATTGTTATAACAACAAAAGGAATTTATCTATACCAAATCTGGTAATTGAACCCAATCTGGTAATGAACGTGAATGATAAAGAAAATAAACGAAACGATGGCAAAATCACCAATCTTGACGACCACCAAAATTCAACGAAAAATGAAAAGAAATTTAAACAGAAAAAATACAAAACAAATTCAGAAGAAAAGAAAAAAGAAAATACATCTAAAAAGCCTGATAAAAAAGACCGAAAACCAGAAGAAATCAACATAATTCCGAAGGAAGAAAAAATAAATTTATACAAGACGAGGCTGCGAAAACTGATGAAGAATAAGTGAAAATGAAGTCAAGTCAATCGAACGGCATGTTCGAGGTCGAATATGAAGCAGGAATGGCCGAATGTGGGAATCGTGCCAAGCCAACTTGAGTCTTTCTTCACCTGGTCAAAGTCACCAAAGAATAATCCCTACAATATATATGGTATATAGAATCGGATTCTCGAAAACGGCTCTAACGATTTGGATTAAATTCACGAGGGGTTTTGGGTTGACATTTCGTTCTGTCACGGTCTCTGTTTTTGATGGATTTTTTGTTAATTAAAATTATTATTCACAGATGGTTATTTGAATAAAAATTTATAATTACATTTTCCATTTCTTTTAATAATTAATTGGTTTTTGTATTTTAAATTCCACTAATATAGATCATTACAAATATTATTATACCTATATTATAATTTGCCAATTTATTAAAGGAATTTTTCTATAAAATAATTTATTAGAATTTCAATTTCATTCTCTTAAAAAATCCGACAATTCGAAGGATTGTACCTTCTTCAGGTTTTATGCTAAAAGGGTCAACAAAAAGAACCTCCGTGTATATTAATATTATGTTTAATTGCAATTACATTCAAAACTTTGTGGCCAGTGATACGTCTTGATGATGACCCGGTGTAAACGTTGGTAAAAATATAAATTAAGTTTTATTTCAATTTTATTTTATTTTGGCTGCGATTAAAAATCGACCTTTTTACCTGAATTTAAAATTAAAAATATTATTAATATATCGCTTTTAACGGAATCAAAAAATTACCGAGCATCGCTCGGTGTTCCAGGTACTATTTATTTATGAGCTAGTCGTTTATTCGAGATATATTTCTATTAGTGTATATGGGGGGTGTCTGCTAAGTGAATTGGCTGCCTCGCTGGCGACGCGACGGTACCCAGGAACCCAGGCCTAATTGAGCCCGAAGGTAACGCGGTTTGAATACAAATGCTAACTTCCCCGGAGGGTTTTTCATTTGAAGTTAACAAGCCAACGAGATGGATCGCAGCCGTTGTTGATTCCTCTTTAAAAGCTCGAATTCTTCTCTATCAAGATGCGCCGACGGCCTTCCAATTTGCCAAGTCCTCCTTCTTTGGAATATATTAAATGAATCCATCTGGCGTTAATAGAGCCCACACTGATTGATCGGGCATTTTTCTATTGCACTAACATCTTAATAAGCACGGACTAGATCCCTTGGGCTCCTCTTGTCTGATTATTGAAATCCACCTAGTAGAGGTTTTGTTCAATTTATCTACGATTCTTTTATTTACCAAATGGAAAACAGGACTTCGATATATAGATAAGACTCAATTAATCTAGTCATGAACTATAAACTATACCGTACTAGATGAAGGAGGAGGTATCAGCCAAAGATGGAATCACTGGGTTCAATAAAACACCTTTAATAAGACGTTTCAGCCTGAATTTTATTTGGCTATCTTCAGTCAATTAGGAGTTATACACAAAATCTCTTGATCGAACCGCCTGTCAAATAAATTTTTTAGCTTCATTTGAATTTATAACGTGATTCACATGAAGCTAAAATTTTTTTTATTTTTGACAAGGCTGGGTTCGATCACATATGTGTACCGCATTTTGTGTATAACTCCTAATTGACTGAAGATGGCCAAATAAAATTCAGGCCGAAACGTCTTATTAAAGGTGGTTTATTGAACCCAGTGATTCCATCTTTGGCTGATAGCTCTCTCCTTCATGTAGTACAGTTTCATCACAGCCACGAACTCTAACAATATAAACTATACCTTTATAATTTTAAATCGGGATTAGATTCGCGTTTGGATTGAAAACTGTTTAAATGTTTTATGATGATGAGTTGTTGGCCCATCGATCAACCCCCAACCTGGAGGGCCAGGTGTTTTGTAGTTAGAGTTGTCTTCTCCTAGCCTTTGGCGAACCAACGTCGAGAACTACAAGGCAGCAGTTTTTTTTTTAAGAAAAAGAAGAAGGGAGATAGCTCGATATATCGTTGAAGAGAAATAGAAATAGACCCCTAGCCCTCGATTACTCTAATATCGTCGGGATCTGAAGAGAACAAGAGTTGGCCAAGAGAGACCTGACAGGATAGATGAAAGAGAGAGATCTGGTACAAGTAAGTGGAAAAAATACCAGGTACGGCTCGGGACCTCGTGGTTACCAACCCACATGCCCCTAGATGGGAGCCCCTTAAGAGTTGCAGAGTGTCGAGATTGGAGTATATCCCAAATACAACTATAAAGGTCAAAATGAAAATGGAAAACGACATAATAGATAGAATAGAAAGGAAGAGATTAATATGGTATGGACACCTCAAAAGAATGCCGGAAGATAGGTGGCCTTATAAAATATGGACCTGGATGCCCACGGAAAACGGAGGAGAAGAGGAAGACCGAGACGAACGTGGAAGCAGGGGGTAGATGAGGCAATGACCAGTAGTCAACTACAAGAGCAAGACATCCTGGATAGAGAGAAATGGCGTGTCGGATGCGGAAAAGGGCGCATCCTGTAGAACCAAACCGCTTGTATTATTATAAATCGGGATTAGTCTATTTCAAAATGGGGTCAATTAATTTTCAATTAGGGATAATCATATCAAAATGGTAATATTCAATTTCAAGTTGGAACTATTTCCGTTCAAACTTAATTGATTTAATTCTAGTTTGAAAATCAATTATTTTCAAATTGAAATTGAAATGAAAAGTTCTATTTCTCGAAAGAAGACTTTCATGGAAAACGAAAAATTCACGAGATAATCTACTACTGAATCCGAATGGATTTTGGATTTTATGGATGAAGGATTGTATTCATCTTCTAGACTCTAGAGATAAAAAAAATTACGCGAGTTATATAATATCTCATAGTGAAAGCCATTGTTGGACCCGATTGCTTTTTGGCACTCAGGTTCTATTCCCAAGGGAGTGAATACAATACTTTTGACTAGTAATAAAATAGTAAATAAATAAAATAACGATTCGAATTCATGATTTTTTTTCTATGAAATTAAATAAATAGTTTCATTTTAAATTGATTAGTCTCAATTTTTTTTTTTTTATTTATTTATTGTCACCGGGAACAAAGCCCATTTAGACAGCACATAAGTAAAGTGTTAGTAGGGTTAGTGAGGGAGCCGAGTTTTTAGCCGATAGAAATTTTTATTTGCCAGCCAGGATCGAACCCCGGCCTTCCACTCCAACATCATCATAATCAATCGATGCCGAAACGAGGCCGTGCGTTAGCCGGCTCACCTAACCCGACTCCCCAATACTCCCAATTTTAAACTGAGAAGATATAGATCATGATAAAATCTTCGTCTTTCATCAAATTTTAAAAATTTAGTTTTTAGTCTCAATTTGTTAGGAAAATATTTTTTTTGGTGATTTTATCAAAGTTTTAATTAAACATACCACTTTGTGAATATCCACCATTTATTTAGATCCTTTGAAACTTTCATCGGAGCTGAATTTTTAATTTTTGTAAAGTACATTATAGTGACGAGAAACTATTATATCTTTTGAATTTCATTGTGTGTGACTGATAGATTAGGAAGTATTATAGCAAGATCTACAGACTATTTAATCTAAGCTTTATATTCTTCGAATTTTTTTAACATTCTAAGATGTTTTTTTATCTATAAATTAAACATGCATTTAATTGCCCGGAACTCTAAGCCAATTCCATCTTAGAAACGAGCTTGACACGCTCGGGGCTAGTTCTGTCATCCCTTTTCTAATTCCTTTCTTATTAATTTGATTCCTATATCTTCCTCGAAATATTAAATGAAAAGTGAAAGATGATTAAAAGCCTTACAAAAATATAGTCTCAAATAAATGACACAACCAACAACGGTGTATGTAACACCAGAGATCTTTCGAGTAGAACAAATGGTATACGTAACATTAATTGACAACTACCCTATACGCCTTATAGTTAGACCACCATTTGCTTAGAATGAAAAATTAAATTTACTTCAGAGATACACAAACTATTTTAAACCAAGACTAACTAGTCAAAGTGAAAAGGGGTTTGTTTAGCTGAAAACTCCAGCTAAGAGTAGCTTGAGTTTAGGAGTGATCACTAGCGTAGTCATTATTTTAGGTATTTTTCGAATATTTATGCTGACAGAGGCTCATATGGTTCCAAATAAATAAAAAAAAATATCCCCCAAGTTTCAAGTTGATATCTCAATTTTAACCTGTGCTCCACAGCGATTCAAGTTTCCCAATTAAATAACATGGGATTTTTGGCATTGAACGATCAATTTTTTATTCCGGCCTACGCAATGGTTCAAAAAATTTGAAACTCTCTCGACTTTATCCTTATAATAGTAGCTATCATTGAGAATTTTTACAGATTTTTATCTATTAGAGTTTTGTAGTTACAACTAGATAAAATACTGCTATAACTTAGTGTTAGTAAGTTATAGACTCCAAAATTATAATAGCTAAAAATCTATAAAAATTCTGAGGAATAGCTACTATTATAAGGATAAAGTCTACAGTTTCAAATTTTTTGAACTATAACTTTGGCCTGAATAAAAAATTGATAGTTCAATGCCAAACCCTATTTTATTTAGATGGGAAACTTGCATCGCTGTGTAGCACTAGGTTAAAATCAAGATAGAGACTTGAAACTTCAGGGGATATTTTTATTTATTTATTTCGAAACATATGAGCCTCTAGTCAGCGTAAAAATTCGAAAATATCCAAAATAAGGACCGCCCTAGTGATCACAGATTGCTGAATGATGATGATTTTATGAATTTATACAATTTCAAGTGAAATTATTTATTCTACATTTTACATAAAATTGTTATTAAAACAATAGCCTTTATTAAGACTAAGCTTTAATTATTTATTTATTGTATTTTTAATGATGTGGATGGGAAAAAATTAATATACCTAATATAATATATAGATTGGCCCCACTTCTCTCAAAGTTTCGTCCTTTTATTTTTGGACTTCATCAGACTTAACAATTATAAAGCATTTTTTTAATTAGTGATGTACACTGATAGAGTAGCTTAATATGAAAAATCATGAACTTTTAGTTATTACATTTTAATAAATTGTATTATTTCTTTAACAATAGATAAGCGTTTTATTTAAGTGTTCTGTTTCCCAATAATTCATACCATTTTAAAAGATTGTTTAAACTCTGTCATCTAAGATTATCAGCTAATCTACCCAGTATTCAGAGGCGTAAAACTAGCGAACTTGGCGTCTATGGCCAACACTAGCTACGGGGCCTATACACAGAGTAAAATGTAGTTAAAAATATACATCAATTTTATGATTATGAGAATATGGGGTAATCAAGCTTTTGAATTTAAATAATTTATATGTGCAAAACATTTTTTATTTAACAAACTATCAAATATTTATTAAATATTAACACCCGCCATTACCCACCTTTCCAGGTCTTGTGCCATCCATTGCTTAGCAGAGCCATCCATTGCAAGCATGACTCAAGAAGGAATTTCGTTTTTAAAGGCCGATGATACAGGCGGAGATAGGCAACCGACTCTGATGAGTGCTCGCAGTCCAGAAGGCACCTCGCAACTTGCTGCTAAATCCATCCAGAGGCAGAGGTTTCTAACTCTGGGGCGCGAGATCATTTCAAAGTGAGCGTATAGATTAAAATCATAGTACAAGTTTTGAGAATAATGGAACTTTTTTCAATCTATACTAGACATTTATGTATTTTAAAGGTAACTAATTTATGAATCCCTATAAATAATTTATTTTATTTTATTATGGTAAAAAATTTAACTTGAGATAACGAAGGAAAATGTGTAAACTTTTTAAAGACACGGTACGTAGTCCTTCAATCAAAAAAATCAATAGTAAAAGATGTCATTTCTTGACACTAAATATATTTAAATATGTACCGATTTTTTTTTTTTGATTCTCGTCCGCTATTTTTATTTATTATATGTTGTAAATTGGTAGTAAAATAAAAAAAATAAAAAAATTTAAATACTAATATTTAAAGGCCGCTCGAAAACGTTAAACTTGAATCATTAAAAAAATCTTCACATTCTTGAGCGACCTTGGGTCGATCACTGTAGCTTCTACAAGAAAGAGTTAAAGAAGTTTTATACAAAATTTTGCCTATGGCCGTCGCCCCAATCGCTAGTTGCGGGTCTGCCAGTATTATTTTATAAAAACAATCAGAAATTGCTTTCCGTGAATTTTTTCAGAATTTTCATTTGGAGGACAAAGTTGAAATTATCAAAACTCAGTACACTCTTTGGAATTGGGGATTTGACTATTTATGTTTGTGTTCGATTTTTGTGGATTATCATTCATACATAAGTAGTACAAGCTAAATGATGTTTTCAGGGTGAGGGGCGGTGGCTTATCCATCCAGCCCTTGATTGAATAAATGATGTAATAAAAATGTAAAAGATACGAGTGGTATCTTTTAATAATCTTGCCTTTTTCTTTCCATCCACTGTGGTGTTGTGGGAATGTTTTTTTTATTTCCCCTTTTCGAAACGCAAAGAAAACATTTTGGCATGAAAACAACTTGGAATGATATTAACTCAGAGATTCCTTGCATTGCTACAATTTAGAATTAATTATTACATTGTAGACACTTAAGAAGATAGAGCGAGCGGATGAAGATATTTTCGGCCGCCGCACATATTTCCTTCATTTCCATTCCAAACGAGAAAAAAATAACGCCTGTCGATTAATCATGCAAATTTTTATCATTTTCTCGCATGAAAGATAATTTTATTTTAATATTTAATATAAAATAAAGAGAATAAAAATATGATAAGAGCTAATTTGAATGATCCATGAGTAGTCCTTTGAGAATTATTCATTCATTCAGATTCTGATTTTATTCTCTTTGGGCGGAAGTTTTGAGAAATTGTCGATTGGTTTATCAAACTGGTATTCATTAATGCAGATCCTCATGATTGGGAAAGTTTTAACTTGTCTTCAAAAATTCAAACTTAAGATTGAAATGGACGTATCTTTCTGTATATGTCTCATCTATATGCTAGGTACTTAGATTATTTGAGGTCTCGTAAAACTTATTTTCTACTCGTGATTAATAATTTAATAGTAAGTTTAAATATTCGAAGTTTTAAAAGTTCAGATTAGGGGTTTCGAGATCTCTAAAGCTGAATCGAAATTGCTTCAATGATTACTCTGGATAGAAAGAAAATGTTTAAAAAATAAACTGGACTGTACATCGCAGACTATATAAAGTTTGACAACACTGGCCATTTCACTTAAACTAAAATTAGAGTGGGTGCTCATATTTGAGAACGATCGCAGAATAAGTTTTCAACCTGGGTTGAAAAATAAAAAAAATCATACAACAAACTTGTCCTTATTTTCCATTATAAACTTTTAAATTAATACACATTATGGACGGAAATGATAATAATAATAATTAATTATGTGTGATTTTAATAAAATTTCAACTCTTAATAGAAATAAGAAAATTGACCCCCTCCGATAATACATTGGCGACTTTATAAAATTAAATCTGTCAGTGTCGTAACAATACAGGGACAAATTTTTCGAGTGAGGTTGTCAGAAAAATCATCGCTATCGCTAATTACTAAAGTGGTTAAATTTTTTGATAGGCACAAATCACTCATTAAAATATCAAAATAACAATCATTCAAAATTTATATATTTAGATCATATAAAAAGTCTCCGTGGTTTTTTGGTACATTTTTGAACAAACAATTTCTTTATTGAAAATCAATTTTAATCAAGTTCAGTTAATCATATTGACTGACCATTATTATCTATGACCTTTTTCCATTTTTTGGGTAGCTTCATAATTCCATCGGTGTAGAACTTCTGTAGGTCTTATCGTCGAAAAGCTTGGCCAATTGATTTTCAGCGACGCTTTGGTTGGCCAATTTTTTTTACCATCGAAGAGTTTTGGGGAGACCGAAACTTATTTATAAGACACAACGTTTTTTTTTATGTAAACTTGTAGTAAAAATGTCTAGAAGTCAGACTTTAGGACATTAAATTTATCTGTATTTTCTCAAGATCAAAAATCTTTTAAGCTTTTCTCTACTATAATGACCATTGAATTAAAGGAGAGTTCCTCCAAGAAAAAAGAAAACTTCAATTTCTTAACTTATTTTCAAATATTCAAGACTCGGTACGCTGTTTTTAGTTTCGGTAACAAAACACACCCTTTCGATTGTTTATTTATTTTTTTCTTCTATAGAAGATTATTAAAAAAAAAATTTTGAATAAATTTGCATTTTCTTAAGCGGAAAATCTAGAGCTAAAAATTTCAAAATCTAATCAGTTCTGTGTATTGGAAATACAAACATTTTAGCACAAGAACCAACTTTCTACAGACTTTTTGTTCTTAAGCTATCGGTGTTATTTGAATTCAGACACAGAAAAAAAATCAATTTTCTCCATCCAGACATTTTTCAACACAATAAGCAAAAAAACAAATAAAAAAATTTAAATTTTTGAGTGAATTTACTAATGGGCAGGCAGGGCTTTCAAAAAATTTAATCACTTTTATAATTAGCCGAGTAGGAAAAGGCAGGAAAATAAGTTAAATAAATAAAATAAAATAAAATAAAATAAAAATAATTAGTGGTAGCGACGATTTTTCTTATGGCCCCATTCTAAAATTTACCAGGGGTCCCCGCTGAATTGTTTCGACACTGGCAGAGGACAATCTCTTTGATTTTATTAAATTGCATTAATCACCGCGGTAACTTAATAATTACAAACAGCCTCTTGTTTATGGCCGCTATTGTTGCCAGACTTACCCGACAATCAGTATAGGGTTTCTCAGACAGTAATTGATTAAATTTAAAATTCTTATAAATAAATTGAAATTATAAAATCTTAATATGTATTTTTCTATGAATCAGTTGAGAGAATGAGAGGGAGAAAAACTGCTTACCAGCTAATGCGAGCTGCATGATGAAGAAATTCATCCTGGACTTTCGTCTTTTGCTGAGCAGCAGAGCCACTAGCACCGCAGAGTTTCCCACCACAATCAACGCGAAGAGAATGGACAAGAAGGTGAATTGTTCCGTCTAAAACAAAAAATAAAACAATGGATTAGTTAACTGTTTCAATCATAACATTACTTTTACCAGATGAATAAGAAAAGAACTTGGAAAGTCGCCCATCCAAGAATTATTTATCTACGATAGAGTGAATAGTTAAAGAATGTTAAACATTTTTAGTTAAAAATAAATCTATTGCACTTCGACACTTCATCAATGAAATAATTTATGTTACAAGTTCTATAAATTAGGTGTATGGGTATGTGTGTGTGAGCATTATGTATGCTGTAGTTTAGACTTCAGGGATAAAATTTCAATGCTAGGCGTAACTCTAGGGTCTGACCTTTCATGGAATGACCATATCTCAACCACTGCTAAAGCTGCAGCGCGCAAGCTTGGTCTCCTATTTAGGTCTAGACGCTGTTATACTCCCAGTCAACTTCTTATACTGTATAAGCCTGTCTCGAATATGGCTCTCATCTGTGGAGGGGTGCCTCCAATCATTCTCTTGCTACACTGGATGCAATTCAGAAGCGAGCAATTAAACTAATAGGAGAACCGGCTCTAACCAACTCACTCGACTCCCTGGCTCACCGAAGAACCGTTTCTGCCCTTTCCCTGTACTACAGATACTATCACGGTGTCTGTTCAGTCGAGCTGAAATCAATTATCCCCCCTAATGCCCTCTTTACGAGAAACACGCGGTTTTCTAACGCTCAGCACCCCTTCGCTGTCAAATTGGATAAAAGTCGAACAAGCGCTTTCGCCAACTCTTTTATCCCTTTGACCTCCAGAGACTGAACTCGCTCCCTGCCACCATCTTTCCCGCGACTTATAACCTTCAGCTCTTTAAGACCCGTATCCACAGATACCTTCGACCCCCGCCCAACCCATAAAATTCTTTCTTCTTCTTTTTCACGATGGAGGGGCCAATCCAGGCCTTTAGGGGTTGCACCTTTTTTGGTGTAACTCCTTCTCTCATCATTATCATAAAAAAAGACTCGGTATTCAAAGCTTTTAGGCAGAATTAGTTTATCTATTGAAGGTTTTGGAGTCGGACTGGTACGAGGTGAATTGAATGGATTTTGATGAGCCAGTCCAAGGTTCAAAAAAGAGAGAAAATTATATCTATATTTTTATTCAAAATCAACGTTTCGGAGGTATCTTCCCTCCTTCTTCAGCGTTTTGAAAGGTCAGTGAAGGGAATACAACGTGACACAGCCCTATGTCTCCTCTTTCAAGGTAAGAATATTCTACAGTATTTCATTATCAGCAGAATTTAGCGAAGTTTACCTTTTTTTAAGTTAAAATAAATAAATGGGTTCAACTCCTAGGGGACGAGCCTTCTGATAATACAAGTTAAAAATATTCTACTAATATCAAAGAAATTGAGATCTAAAACATTAGATTTTTTTATAAATAATCGATTGTCACCATGATTTGTATTTTTGAAAAAATTCCATCTTATTTCCAAAAAGAGATACTTATTTTTTGCTTTAATTAATTTAAGCAATGGTCTATTCACCGAAAACTTTTTTCGGGTTAGCATAATTTTTATTTTAGTGAAAATTTTGCTATACTTTAATATATTGCATGTCAGAGGTGTTTTGTCCTGAGGGTCAACTAACATTCCCGGACAGTGTGTTAGTACTTGGGTTCAACTCCTAGGGGAACGAGCCCTCTGATAATGCAATTTAAAAATATTCTACTAATATCAAAGAAATCGAGACCTAAAACATTAGATTCCCTTTATAAATAAATAAATCTAGACAAATGTAAATAATGATAATCCTGGGTCTACATTGATCAGAAAAATTGTTTTCTGTTAAGATCTCAAAAAGCATCGACACGCTAAATAAAATTAATATTGAAGATTAAATTTTTAAACCGACGTTTTGGAGGCTATTCCCTCCTTCTTCAGGGTCTGTAATTAATTAAAATAGGATTAATCAAAAATATTCTACTCAATTTGAAAAGTCAGTGAAGAAAATCCAATGCGACATTCCCCTTTGTGAGAATGAAATACAATATATTATTACTGCCACTGAAAGAGGAGACAGAGGGAATGTCGAATTGGATTTCCTTCACTGACTTTACAAAGTGAGTAGAATATTTTTGTTAAAAAAAAAAAAAAAATGGATATAATTATATATTAATTGTATTTATAAAAAAAAAAAAAATTGTGATGATCTTGTTTTTAGTGATGGCCAAATCCTATTTTAATTAAATTTTTATTTAAATCATTTAACATATAAATATTTATTGAACTACAATCAATAATACAATATACCTTACTACGACATTTCGATCGCTTAATCTGCGATTTTAAGTTAACTGATTTTGCCACGTCATTGTCTTGCTTTTTATAGGCTGTTAAGTTAGCATTTCTTTTTTAAATCATTTGATGTAAGTTGAGAAAAAATATCAACAGCCAATGGAAAATTGTATAAAGAAAAAAATTAGCTCCTCCCCGATATTTATTAGCATAGAGTTATCGTTTTATTTGTTCATCTTAAGAATATCATCTACACTAAATAACTTGAGAATAATAGAATTTATTATTTTATTCAGTTTTGATTTAAAATTTTTGACTATACTGATGTAATTTGGCTGTTTTGAGTTTGTTTTGGATTTTAATTTTTAATTATTTATGACTATTCAATTTTAAACTTAACTGACTTAATTTATTTATATGTTTTAGCTTTTTGACTCATTACGATTTAATTTAATTTACTTTTTGCTTTTAATTTTGGTGACTATAGAATTAAACTTTGATTGATTTAACTTTTTGGCTGTTTGAGTCATTTTGAGGTTGGGTGAGCCGGCGAGCTTTTGGTTTGTTTGAGAAGGCTCTGTTCTATGTTATTGTTTTGTTTTTGTTAATTTAATTTAAATGTAATTGTCCAGTTCCATGCGATTGCTTCTATTAGAGTTTGAAAATGGATAGAGAATCATTCAACATGCTAAAATTTGTATTTCGGGCTCTGTCCCTAGATTCCAACTTTGTTTTATACTATATCTCTCAGTGAGAAAATGTGTAATAAGTCATAGTTTTTTTATTTTTTCTGATCTATATTATGTTTGTTTTGTATTGTGTTTTTTTTTTGAACTATGACTGTTGTTTTCTCCAAATAAATAAATAAATAAATAAGAATGAAAACTTTCTGCGATATCTCGGTAGAGTATTCCCTCAAATATTTTCCCGGAGGTGGTTCATCTTAAGGTGTTTTCCAAATGGTTTCGCATGAATTTTGTTAAGCGGCTTGAATTTTCTCAGAGATGAAAATTTTTTATGGTATATACAAAATTCGATACCGAATCAACGCGACCAGAATTCGATCGCTCTAGCCACCCTGCTAGCAGAGTCTTTCTTTTTTCGTGTATATAAGATGTAAATATGGCTTGAAGGCCGCTCAGAATATCTTTGTTAGCACTCCACTTGTCAATAAATGGATTGAAAAACCAGTTCCCGGATGTTTCCTCTTCACTTTGCAGATTGGCTGAGTTTCAATTTATAATTTGCCTAATATTTAATTTCTCCCCTAGATGTTGTTGTTTACCGAGCATCAATCACTAGGTAGTCAAGTGATGTAAAACCAGATGGGGGTGTTCGCTATTCAATTGATTTCATTTTCAAGACCAGCCTTCAACAAAGAGAGGATTCATTTTCATTAAATTAGAAGCCGCCTTCACCATCGTGATAAGGGTGGCTGAGTAGGCGGACCGTTTATTAAGCGTTCCTTTAACCTTTCACCCTTGAGCTCTTAAAGCAAAAGAAAATGTAGTACGGATCCATCAAACGTTTATCACACAATTATTAAACATATCTTCAAAATGATACCAACATAAGAATCGAGAACAATGATAGAACACAGCTTCCACAAACGAAACCTTACCCTCTAGCCTATTTAAATATTCTAGATAGAATATTCAATTTACAAATTGTTAAAGTAAAACTTATTATTTAGGACTTAAAGGAGTTTCAAAGTGAAACTAAAACCATCTCAGAGCCTTACATCTGGGAATTAAGTGAATTGAAAATACGCGCAATGCTAATTGGTCTGAGAAAACAAAGAATCAACTTACCTTTGATTAAATTTTATTTACGACAAGCTCCTGGTTCTGCTGCAATTTACCCCTGGCATGGAGCGTTTTAGCTCGTCAACTAAATAATATAGAAACTTCGAATTTTCTATAATAAATATTTTCACGGAGTGTGAGGAATCCGTGTAAAGACTGAATTTGTTTGTAAATATAATTTACCTACTTTAAAATAACGGTGTAGAAGGGCATCAAAGTATTAATTTTTACAAGATTTTTTTACCTATCATGATTTCAAAACCACTAAACATAAAATTATGAAAAATCCATTATATCCTTAACAACGATATTTAAGAATCAATTTGATATCTCAATTATTTCGATTCAGAATCCTCGGTATGTGAGTCTGACTCGCACTTGACCGGCTTATCTATTAAACAACTCAGAACGAAAAAGGGGCCACTTTTTGTAACGGGGGAGAGAACGTATTAAAATAAATCCTCCATAATAAATTCAGCCCTAGTACATTTCTAAAGCCACAAATTTAGTTGGATTTTTGTTTTGAAAATATGTACAAACCAGTGGGGTGCGATCCATGGATGCTGTGGATGCGGCGCAGAATATTTTCATAAATATTTAAGGTCGACTTAAAATTTCAGGAGGATCTTTAAATTTTCAAATTATTATCCGTTATTTAAAATAATTCTAAAAAAAAATTGTTTTGAAAACTATCTATACTGGTTGTCGAAATGAAATAAAAATGTTGCATAGTTTCAAGGGGAAATTAAAATGAATGAGTTTTCCGAAAAGGGTGCCGATAGAAGGTTTGAAGTCCCAGCCTGGTATATCTTCCAGTTCAAGAATGTCAATGACAAGTCCAGACGAGTTTTAGTCAAATAAAAATTGTTCTCCCTGAGAAACTATTAAAATATTAATAATACAAAAAAGGTATAAATAAAGATGATTCGAGAATTTTTATACTAATCCAATTCTAAGAACTCTCAATATATAAGTTCAGAAATAGCTAAGAGTGCTCTAGGCAAGTCATAGCTTGCTTATAGTAATAGAATTAGAAGAAATTTAATATTTTCTTATAGGACAGGCTGATTCATTGTGGAAGATGGTCGATTTTCATCTCAGGGACTGTGGAATTTATGTCATAAGATTTAATTTCTGACTCCTACCCTCACTCACATAAAGCAGTATCCGTTTGGGGCGAAGGTCCCAAAATATATTTTTAAAAATCTAATGTTTAATTTGAAAAATAACGAAATGATGTTGTATTCGATGATATTTACAAAAAAAAAAAAAAAAAAACGAAGATTAAAATAAAATTTCAAAAATCAAAGGTACTTTTTTGGATAGCATCCCCTGTTTGAAAATTCACCAACCGCCACTGGTACAAACATTTTATCACCAGACCGGACTTTCCACCTTCTTTAGAACAGAAACAAAATTATTCTTAAAAATTATTTTTTTCCACATTTAGACATTACTAAGCTATAATAAAAAAAACAATATTGTTAATTCTCATTACCCTGACCGTCCGTCAGTTGAAGCCTACTGAACGTTTCTGAGTAAAATAAATAAAAGCTTTAATAAATTAATATACGATAAATAGAATCGAAAAAAATAAATACTTTTTTTGTTTTAAAATAAATAATTATATAATAAGATGTTTATTTTGTTATGATTTAGGGAAATGTTCATAAAGTAGAAAATAGTATTATTTCTATTTATTTCTGAACGATTCATTATACAATTATCTTCTAAAAACAAAAATAAATAACTTGTTTTCAATTGACTGACTGTATTTTCATTTTCCAACTTTGTATTTATTTATTTATTTCAGGGGTGGGCGGGTGAGCTGATGGCGTGTTGTTAATAAAAGCACCCGCGTAACGTCATTTGCCTCGCAGTGTCGAATGAAGGACAAACAACCCCCTGGGTGATCATCCCTTTGTGTGGCCCTTTATTGCTTTCTCCTCTTAGACCCCAACTGGTGTCACTGGATATTGACCCTCCGTCAGCTTCATTCAGAAAGATTATCAAAATTAATCAACAAAAATTGTCAAACAATGAATAATAGATGGCCGGAGAAAAAATATCAAGAAATATAATCAATGGTATCTTCAATTGTTATCAAATAAATAAAACTTGACAAGTTGCAATAATAAATGTTGCCATTAAGTAACGAATTGGCTAAGAAAAACATCTAAACAAAGAAAATATTATTATTGACTTGTTGTTCACAAAAAAATTTCTAAAGTGAGGAAAAAAATTATGAAATCAACAAAAATTGATGACATAAAAGTGATGATTCTCATTAGTGAATTCAATTTTAACGATGATTCTTATTATATAATTTTATTTGAATGTGAGCAAAAAGAAAACGTTAGGTAGGATTCAGTCATGTTGGACACTTTCAATCACTTTTGCGATTCAATAGCGAAGTCATCTGGTCTTTCATTTCCAACTCAAAATAAGTAATTATTAATAATATATACCGATACAGTAAAATACATTGTCTCAATCACTCAATTCTTTAATTATCTGATTATTTATTTTTAATTTATTTTTTTCAATCAATTTTTCCTATTTAGAATCGTTAGTATAAAATAATTTTCAAAAATATAATTAACTAATTTTATAGAACTTAAATGAGACGATTATTATTTTTTAAATCATGATTTCGAAAAAAACAAACTATCAAATGTTGAACAAAATCGGTTAATTTCTAATCTAGAAACTGTTTGCAAGCTTTAAAATTCAAAAAATTAATTTATAAAAAATTTTAAAAAAATGAATGGAACCTAACTTTGACTTATGACATGGTGACACTAGAATATTAATTTTTAAAAATGTCTGTATTTAATTAGAAATCAGTCTATTTGACTATTTTCTTCCTGTTTTACTTGAATATTTGATTTAAAGAATAAATTTAAGCCTTTTTTAATATGTTTATTATTTATTTTGTATTATTACATTTATTTGAATAATTATTGGATATTATCGTCATAAATTTGATTTAAGGATTTTGGGAAATTATAGACAAATAAAAAAATCTTATTTATTTTTTATTTAAGCTACTTTTGGGGGACTTAATCAAATACGTTCGCAAACAGGGACAAGGGAGTCTAAGGAAACGAGACATTCGCAGTTCAACAATTTTATACTAATTTTGTTCTTAACTTGTTGGTTTTTTTAATTTTATTATAGGGGGTCTAGCTTTTGTGACTTTATATTTGTTAGTGGGTTCCAGAAAACGCAGCGTGACGAAGGGGGGGGGGGGGTCTAAAAAGACGAAAGTTTGCGTGACGTATGTTATGAATGACCCCTTTAGTGTATTTTGATAACACCAGATTCTAAAAATATAACACACATTGACAGTCAAATTTTGATAAAAATAATTTCTAATTATTTTTTGATATTAGATATCAATCGACAATAAAGCATTTTCTTTATTATGCATGTACGAGTCCACATTATAATTTATTGCTTAATATGAAAATTTTTATTTTATCATAATAATTCGAAATTATTATTTTTTGTCTTTCTGTCGATGTTCGTTATATTTTCAATGCCTGAAAAAATCCAAAAATTAAACCACCAACACGTGATTTACCATAAATGATGAATGTCCGTTTTATTTAAGTGTTTATTTCCCATATTATGATTTATTTTAATAATATTCAAAAACCCGTACAATTCAAAAACCATTAATCGAATGAATTAAATGTTTCTTTTTGGGTAGAGTGAAAAAATAAACACTGATATCTAATCTTCTTTCTATAAACAAAATTGGACAAATCTACAAAACTTTACAGACTAATAACCTTTGAAAAGTTCACCTTTCCTTTAATTTAAAATTATAATTTGTTTGCTCATTATTAATATTCTCTTTCAATTTTATCAAACATATCAATCGAATCTTATTAAAGTTAAACAGCAACATAAAATATTCATTGACTTAGTATATAAATTGTTTTGGGAATCTTGATTTTGTTCGTGAACAGAAAATATGGTAAACTTTTGCAATCATTTGTTTAGTTTTGTTCGAGTCGATAGATACACAAAATAGGATTCTATTTCTAGCTTAGGAATGTAAATTTCCATGTTCATGATGTAACATGCCTTCACTAATATTGTTGATATAAATATTTAAATATGAAAATCGTGATCATTATTCTGATAAAATTAGATTGCATGAGAGAAGCCAAGCGGATCCATTAAATTGCCGATGAATCTAATTTTTCCTCTCGGTTTATCTCTAAGAAATATCGATATCAATTTGCACACTATTTTTTTTTTTTTTTAAATACAGTTTTAACGGCCGCCAAGTGTCTTCAGGTCTTCGGAGGAGCAGGTCTTTGGGTGAAGGAGGCAGTGGAGGAAGAGGCGTGTTCCTCTCTGCCCTCCATAATGCATTAGAACATTTCAACATCCATTAGATTATCATCCCATTTCCATTGGAAATTAATCGTCGAATTCACGGTGATAAAATAATTGAATACATGCATCTCTAAGCATATCCTATGCCATCCAAATGGGCGAAAAACATTTCGATGGTTGGCTTTTTCTTCTACCTTTTCCTTTAACATTTAATCAAATTGAATTCTCAATTTAGTCTAAGAAAATTAATTAACTAAATTAAAATAAATAATCTTTTACTTGGCCCATTTGACAACTTATTTTTGTTCTTTTAACAGGAATCTTAGATCAATGTTACATTTTAATCTTTAATAATATTCACAAACAATCAGTGCTGCCGTTACAGTACAAATGGATTATTTACAGTACATTTTTGCTTGAAAAGTACAATAGTACATTAACATTAAAATAATTTAGTTTCTAGTACATTCCATATAATATCTCAAAGGTACAGATCGACTCTCGATAATTCGAAATCTAAGAGACTACAAGAAAAATTCGAATTATCAAGAAGTTTGAATTATCCAGAGGAAAGAAAAAAAATTCAAATTATTAAGAATTTTTATTATATTTTTGAAAATATGTATGAGCTAGGGGTAAACCGCGATTGAAATTAGGTGTACACCTTCTTTGGAATTATTTGGAATTACTTTGGAATCAATTAGATAATCTATTGTCATCTATTGTCTTCTACTTGGAAATGAAAGTGGAAGTGGAAGTAGGTATACACAATTTTAGGTCGCTGTTCACCCCTCGTGTATGAGCTTAGGTACATAAATTTTATATATAGCCTCAAGTAAAAAAGTAAAAATAATGAAAACGACAAAAAAGAACAAAAAAATTACATGTGTATTAACATTGCAATAGATAATAAAAAAATTAAGAATAGATTTTTGCTAGGAAAAATTCGAAATATAAAGAGGGGAAGTGGCCTAGTTCGAATTATAGACCGTTCTCTCTCCCTCTTGTTACGAAAACATTTCGAGTTATCGAGCGTATCAAAATACACAGCATTTTTTCCATTTACCGAAATTAACAGCTGAAGAGTTCGAATTATCGAGAGTTGGCTGTAGTACATTTATGACACATTACAGTAGTAAAAATATAAACTTCAAAATATCAATATAAATTATATGAAATCTTAATATATCGATACAACTTAATTACATCTAATCAATCCTAATAATCCTTCATACTTTTCGCCTTTAAAAGAAATTTATTTGTCCAAATTCTTATTGTTATTGAGCATGATTCCAACCTCTGTCACTCTGCTAAGTAAAGATCAAAAAATTTTCAATATCCATGCGATACTGACCCCATGAAAAATAATATTTATAATTAAAAAAGACTGATGATGAGGGCCAAGCCTTCGAAACTATAGTCTCAAACAAATAAATAATATACTATATACAGATATTTATTTTGGATATATATGTGTGTAGGTATGTTTATTTGGATCAAGCAGGGGATAACCTCTTTGTTTCTCTTATGAATCAACAACTCTGCTACTCTCGGCAAAATAAAAACTTTTCAATTATATTGAGTCTTGCCCATAAACAATATTTATTTTATTTGTGAAGCCTACCCAGTAGTCTAATTTTAATTTTATTTATATATTTATTGTTGGGAATATTTGAAGATATCTTGTACACCTTGATACCATGTATTCTAAAGATTTACTTCCTTAGAGTAATTTTATTTGGTAATTAATATCATTTCATTTTCACAAGCCCCTGTCTAACGGCAACCCGAAGTGTGTGGTTTATTTTAGACTTGAGTTATTGAATCTTTCATTTAGATCAGGGCTTCCCAAACTTTTTCCTACTGCTGCCCCCCCCCCTTTTTAATATCATTGAAAACTCACGCCCCCCCCCCATGGTAAAAAAATTATTCTCAATAACAAAGAATATTTATAATGTAGACTAATGTAATCCAGGTGCTATTGATGATATTACATTCCCGAGAGGGTGAATATAACTCTTCTGACATGTAAGCAGAGGCGTTAGTCAGTGGGCGACGTGGGCCACCGCCTACGTGGGACCTCGCGCGGCGTAAATATGCATAACTCGGACGCAACGTAAAAATTAAAAATGAATTTATTATAGAACGATTAATATATTGACATACCAAATTTGTTTTTTTTAGGCTAGCAATATGGATTCGAGATTTATGTCGTTAAATGAACATTTTGAAAATTTTGGTTTTCTCTACGATTTGAGAAAATTAAAAAATATACCAAAAGAACAATTATTAAAAAGCTGTCAAGATTTAGACACAGTCCTGCGAGTGGGTGAAAGTAGTGACTTCCAACCTTACGAATTATATGAAGAATTACAAACAATGATCCTAAATGTACCAGACTTCATTAAAGATGTGAAAGAACTGCGTCAATACATAATAGAAAATAACTTGAAAGAAATTTACCCAAATATTTACATTGTGTATCGAATTTTGCTAAGGATACCGGTAAGTACAGTTTCCGCTGAAAGGAGATTTTAAAAATTAAAACTTATAAAAAATTATTTAAGAAGTACAATGGGTCAGGAAAGACTTTCAGCTTTGGCAGTTTTATCTATTGAAGCAGACATAGCATCAAAGCTTAATTACGGTACACTCATTAAGGAGTTTAGTAAGGCTAAAAGAAGGAGATTTCTGTTTGTTTAATTGTTTACTGTTAGTTATTAACCGACTTCAAAAAAGGAGGAGGTTCTCTATTCGACTGAATTTTTTTTTTTTTTTTTTTTGTTACCTCATATCTCCGCCAATTGTCAACCGATTTTGAAAATTTTTTTTGCATTGGGTCCAGTCTAGCTTCCGATTGGTTCCATTTTTTTTTTCGTTTTTTTTTCATAGGTATTAGACCTTTTTTATTAGGTTTGTTTAGACCTAACCTCTTTGTTTATAAACCGATTTCGGTGGTTCTTTTTTTATCCGAAAGGGGGTGTCTTAGGGATGGTGTCATATTAATTTGGTCAAGTTCTGATGATATGATCACTATTAATAACATCACTAAAAAGAGAAAAATAAAAATAATTTTTAAGTTAAAAATAAAAACCGACTTCAAAAAATTAAATGCAACAAATAAAATACACTAAAAGGTATAAAATAATTATTATCTTATTTAGTTACAACTAAACGACGAAATATTAACATGAAATTACTTTTTGAAGTTGGTGCCAAACATATACATTTTATGAATCGCACTCGACGGATCTTACTTAGTACGTTTGGAGGGTATGCTCGCTTATAGGTATAGTTTGTTTGGTACCGACTTCAAAAAGTAATTTCATGTTAATATTTCGTCGTTTAGTTGTAACTAAATAAGATAATAATTATTTTATACCTTTTAGTGTATTTTATTTGTTGCATTTAATTTTTTGAAGTCGGTTTTTATTTTTTTCTTAAAATTATTTTTTACTTAATATTATGTAAGGTGAAGATTTTTGCATTTTTATAAATAAAAATTTATATTTTATTAAAACTGAAAATTCGACAGTTTGTTAAAACTTTTTTGTTTTATTTCATCCTTTGTGAAACAACACTCCATCTTCTTAATTTTTAGAAATATCATCAATAAGTTTCACCTAAAACTTACACTTGATTTCCCTAATTATAAGTAAAAATTGGACAGTTTCAAAAAAAAAATTTCTCTCTATGTAAAATTGCGCCACCGTGGTAGGGGAGGCCTCGCAAAATTACCTCGCCCACATAAAATTTTGGTCTTGCCGCCTACTGCATGTAAGAAAATCATGCATAAGAGCTCGGATTCAGTAATTATAATAATAATTATATTGATTTTTATTCAAATTAGTTTTTATATTAAGATTTATATTGCATTTACTCTTATACATTTTACAATGCTTGATTAGAATAAGTAGAGAAAGCAATCGTATATAAAACATATCTTAAAAGATAATTTCTTTTAATACACGTATTTAGTTACAGTTTATAATATAGGAATTATAATAGATTTAATTGTATGTAGAGAGAGGTTCGAAAACAAGTTCCGACTTGTTTGCTCGAATTGGAAGAAATCTTTCAATTCGATACTTCTAGGATTTCCCTTTTAACTATTAGATGCTTGTACAATAACTAGTACTCTCTATTTAAGAGTCCAGAGTTCACTCCCCACCATGACCCCCTGCCTCCTTGAGCCCATGCGATTTGAATTGTGAACCCCGTCAGGCCAAAATCAACGATTTCCAGGAAGGACTCTGCGCGCTCCCACGCGTTTTCCAGGTGAGATTTTTTCCATTATTTTTTGAATTTTCTTTATTCTACCCATTCTTTATTTATATATTTATTTCACACTTCAAAATTAAATTATCTCAATATTAGTATTTCGATTCCTACTACTTTTTCAAATACTTAACTAAAATTAACATTTAATAACTCGTATTGCAAACCAGTCTTAACCTTTAAACGTAGTCCATTTTGATGAGATTTTCACTACAAAAATCTGCAATCTAGATAGTTTGAGCTTGAACTTCTCTTTCGATAAGCAACTCAACTACTAAAGCAGGGATATCCAACCATTCGGGGTACACGGGCCGCATTTAATGAAAAACAAATGCTTCGGGCTATATATAAAATAAAATAATTCTATTGATATTTCTCAATAAAAAAGAATAGTTATAATGTAGAATAATGTAATCCACCATGGCAGAAGCGAAAATGTCATAGCACAATAATCTATGAGTACTTTTCCTTCAGAATAATGTTAATTTTAGCACTTCAAAAGTTTTAATTACTGAAATAATAAATATTTTAGAAAATGTAAATATGAGATGAAGAATGTTTTTTAAATATTCGAAACTTAATTATTTTTTTATCTGAAAGTTGAGCTTATAACTTTACTTTTAGTGAATTTTATTCTTGAAAATAGCATTATGTACCTACTAAATTTATATATAATTCATATTTCCAAAAAGTGAATAAGTATTGTGAACCCAGGAGTATTTGTTTCTGGTTAGATATTTTTTATAAAATTTTAATAAATAGACATTATTAAATTTTTCTTTCAGTTCAATCTCTGATTGAAAATACATTCAATCAGAAAGTTTGCAAGTAATCTAATAAAAATGAAGTCAAAATATGCCACAATTACGATTATTTTTTTCTAAATCTTGAAATATTTTTTCACATTAAAAATTGAAAATCTGTCCATTTATTCTTCCAAAATCTTTTTCAATGATTTTCCAATTTCTTCTTATTTTTGAAAAATAAAAATATCAGATTATATCTGATATGTTTCCAGTAAGTACATAAAAATCTTAATGTTTCAAGGAAGTTTATAATTTTATGTCGGGCCGCTTTCATTGCAGTGCGGATCTAAATACAGTGACTCTATACTATAGAGTCACTGTATTCAAATTGCTCTTACATCAAAAAGTCCCAATTTTGAAGTAATTATATCAAACATGAAGCAACATCATTTTTCCAAAACCTGAAGAGGGAAAGTTTTCAATTAATTTTTGTTTGTTCCAATTTAAGATTTTTATTTTGTTTGTCTATTACATACTTACTATTTTCATATAACTTTTTTTATAAATATGTAAATGTAAATTAATTCAATAAATAATGTTTATTTAAAATTTACATTAATTGTTTTCTTTTCAAAATGGGGGTGGGGGTAATATCGACTTACGCAAAAATATTTTGGGGTAATGGTTAAAAAAGTTCCCCGACCGCTGCTTTATAGGGTCACTGTAGATATAGATTTCACAGAGCGCCATGCGGTACATTGATAAGCCAATCACCCGCCAAATTCAAAATTAGATAATGCAGATATCTACATTTAAGTTAATATAAGGAATTTTTTCTTCCGAAATAAAATGCTCTCGCACCCCTCTTGATGTCGCTTCGCGTCCCCCCCCAATTTGGGAACCCCTGATTTAGATAATATTATAAATTGCTTCCTAAGGTTATAATCGTAGAGTGGATTACACTTGCAAGCTAAAAGGAACAAATAGACTTAAGTTGGAGACCAGATCTAGTTAATAATTTCTAAAATTCCAGGCTCAATACATGAAAATGCATCCTTAATATTCCAAAGAAAAAGAGAATTTAACTTCTAGAAAGAGTTAAATTTTAAAATATCAATATGAATGAGATTTTTCAAGATTCGTTATTACTCAAATTACTATTAATCATTATTACTTAATAAAATAAAGACAAAAAAAGAAATTTAAAGGAGGGTTGCTATGAAAAGAAGTATATACCTATTTTATTTATATAATTGCATAAAAGAATAGCGATGAAAAGGCTTTGTGTTTTTTAAAATAACACAATGGATGCTGTTGTTTGTGCTAAGAGAATTGTTAATAAAAGCAGAAAGAAAAAATCCTATTCATCTTTTGAAAAATAAATCTTATTAATTTTCAAATTCTCTCCACTCTGCAGTTCATAACAATGATTTTAGTGAATACAGATGAACTTAAAACGTTTATTTAAAAGAAAATTAACTAAGTGGAAAATATGGAACTGTCGCTATAGGCAGTGGCATATCAGAGAGTTTAAGATCCTTAAAAAATATAAAATTTAATTTAAGAGTTTATGCCAATATTAGGAGAATGAATTCCTAAAGAAACTAGCCAAATGGCCATAATTACTAATTTTGGCAATAGGGTTCGATTCTCGAGAAACAATCCTTTGGGCACACAATTAAAATTATCTGTTCCATCTCGGTTCCACTAGATCAGCGGTTGGCAATCTTTTAGATATTACCGGCCACAAAATTCACAATTTATAAATTTTGCGCACCGCTAACATGATTTTTAAAGGTACGATTTATGTGTATGATATACATATATATTCATATTTTATAAATTAAAGGGTTTATTTAGTCACATCAAATAAATAAATAGAGTAACTTTAATCACATAACATTATTTATTTAATAGATTTACCAGACAGTTTCGGACACCCATGGTTGACCATCTGCAGTAGTAGCTACTGAATTTTTTTATACAATTATTCAAAATAAAAACCTATTAGGTATATATTAGAAATGATAAAAATATCTTGGGAATTCATAGTTTATTTTTCTAAAAAATTCTAGGACCGAGGCCACGGGGATGGGGGGGGGGGGGGAGTTTTTATTCATTCCAGATTTTTTCGAGGGTAAAAAGTTTAATTTTTTCGCTTAATATCAAAATAAATGGCTTATTTGTTGTCTCCAAATAATCTTATATTAGAATTGATAAAAATATATTGGGAATTCATAATTTATTTTTCTGAAAAAATCAAGGATTGAGACCACAGGGGGACCTTTGCATTCATTCCCGATTTTTTCGGGGGTGAAAAAGTTAAATTTTTTCGCTTACTATCAAAATAAATGCCGTATTTGTTGTCTCTAAATAATGTTATATTAGATTTGATAAAAATATAGGAATTGATAAAAATATCTTGGGAATTCATAGTTTATTTTTCTGAAAAAATCAAGGATTGAGACCACAGGGGAGACCCTTTGCATTCATTCCCGATTTTTCGGGGTAGAAAAAGTTAAATTTTTTCGCTTACTATCAAAATAAATGGCGTATTTGTTATCTCTAAATAATGTTATATTAGAATTGATAAAAATATATTGAGAATTCATAGTTTATTTTTCTAAAAAAAATCAAGGATTGAGACCACAGGGGGACCCTTTGCATTAATTCCCGTTTTTTCGAGGGTGAAAAAGTTAAATTTTTTCGATTTATGTATGTCTAATCGTAAGTAAGAGATAAAAATGAATTATAAATAAATTTTTAGCTTATCATTTTATTTTTTGCCTAGTTAGGCCATTTATCTTGCTTCAATTTATTATGAAACTACGCGGATCCTCGGGCCACGCGGCGCACAGTTTGAGAACCTCTTGTGTAGGTTCTTGGTGAAACATATTTAAATAAAGTAAATAAATTTTTTAAATTTTCTTTACTTTATTATCAACTAGCTGCAAGGCCCGCCCTTCTTACTAGCCAGGGGCACGCCCCCTGGACCCCTAGCCCTCGGACCCCACCATCACCCCCCACTCCCACCCACCACACCCTCGAAATCAACCCAGAACCCCACCCCCGCACTATGTCCAACCTCCGCTCCAACCCCACCACTCCAACACTCCACTCCGCACCCTAACCCACTAACCCCCCCAAAACCCATCCAGTACCCCCACCTCCACACCATGCACCCGTTCCCACCCCGCCCCACACCACCACCCGCACCCCATCCACCCGGACCCCACCCCGTGCCCTCCAACCCTGCGCACCACACCCCCGCTATGCCCCCTGGACTCCACCCCGCACCACTCCCTGCACCTCCATCCTACTCTGCCTCACTCCTAACCCCACCCCCATTCCACCCCCGCACCCAGTTTTTGCATTTCTGGCATTCTAGTGACCCACAGATTATGTATACAACATTTGGTTGAGTTTGGCCCAAGAGAAAGAATTTTCATTTTTTGACCCTCCCCCCCATTTTGGGTGATTAGTTTTTGCATTTCTAGCTCTCTAGAGGCCCAGAGATTATGTGTACAAAATTTGGTTGAGTTTGCTCCAAGGGCAAGAATTTACATTTTTTTCACCCTCCCCCCTTTTTGGGTGGTTTTTTGGGGAAATTTTTTTAAACAAAAGTTGTCAGAAATCACATCCCCTACAACTTTGTTTATCATAAAATCTGCCGTAGGGTTAATAGTTTAGGAGTTATTTGATAATTTTCATTCGTGCGCCCCCCCCCCCAAACCCCTTCTGGGGTCAAAATATCAAAACGTTATATAGCTAAAAACGTAAGTTAGAAGACATCTGATGTAAATATGAAATTTCATAATAGTCCCTTCAGCCGTTTTTACGTGAATCGTGAGCAACTTTTCGGAAACCACTGAAACAGACATACATACATACAGACAGACAGACAGACAGGAATTTTGTTGAGGGTGTTTTCGTTCATAACTTTGCTTGAAAAGTGTGCAACAAAATTTGGCGTGATTTGGAGCAATGTACAGACAAAACCTTAATTTTATATAAATAGATGAATGAAATGAGTATTCCTGAATTGAAAAAAAAATTGAAAATTCGAATCTTTATTTAAACTAAACTACTCAAAAATGAATAGGTATATAATAATATTTTTAACTTCTACATATTTGTCTCGTAATTATGATTTATTTTTATTTTTATATTATATTTAAAATTAAGTCATTTACATATTTTATTTAAACATTTTTAAATTTTTTCCCACCTATTATTGAAAATGATAAAAAACAAAAAAAAATGCATAATTTCAATATCCTTATTCATTTTTGCGTAGATTACCTTATATGGCATGGCTACATGTTTAAATTTACTATCACCAAAGCGAGAAGTTTAAAAAAATGAAGACTTTCAATGAAATATTTTAGTGTGATTATAGTATGTCAGATGGGTCCACTTCACAGTATAGCCAGGATGTCCCCCTTAAGGGGATGAATACAACTCTTCTGACATATAATAAAAATAATTTATCAAAGCTCCCAATTAGAAGATGTCAGTATCTTTAGTGATTTCTTTATAAGCAAAATTTTTTTATTATATAATTAACTACATAGTATTTTAGGGCTGTGTGTTTATATAATGGATTTGATCCCGTCATGTTTTCTTGGCGAAACTCTAGGGAATGCAAATGAGCTTAAAGTCGCAAGACAATTCCATCCCCTTTGTTAAAAAATCCCTCCCTTTCAATGTACTCGTATCTTCTACAAATGACACAAATATTTGCCTAATGGAAATTTGAATCCTCTTCTGTTACAAACACACAACTCGATTTTTACTTGATTTAACTCTGTTTTGTCAGTGTGTCAGAGGGCTTTTAAGTATTGAAACGAAATGTCGCAGTTGTTCTTATTTAAATTGAAAAAAGAAGAAAAAAGAAATCACCACCAAAAGTTTTCTAAGTGGGTGGCTAGCTAGTTAAGGACTTTGCAAACGCTTCGGGCTAAAAACTTATCAATAAAGTTTACTTCGAGAATCCATTAGGCAAAACTTCGATACTTCTTTTTAACAAAACAAAAAGACAAAAATAAATTATATCCGGAAAAACCGGAATTCAATCCTTCTCTTAATGTATCTATGTTCATTTGAATCACTGAAATCAGAAACAACCAAGTTCATGTAGATTTTCGACAAGGTCAATTCCAATCAAATTCTTAATTAAAATTTCTGGTTTAATATCTATTTTTTGCCATACGAATGATATCGTTTATATCTATATATATAAAATTAAGGTTTTGTCTGTGTATTGCTCCAAATCACGCCAAATTTTGGTTGCACGCGTTTCAAGCAAAGTTATGAACGAAAACACCCTCAACAAAATTCCTGTCTGTATGTCTGTTTCAGTGGTTTCCGAAAAGTTGCTCAGGATTCACGTAAAAACGGCTGAAGGGATTATTATGAAATTTCCTATTTACATCAGATGACTTATACCTTACGTTTTTAGCTATATAACGTTTTGATATTTTGACCCCAGAAGGGGGTTTGGGGGTGCGCACGAATGAAAATTATCAAATAACTCCTAAACTATTAACTCTACGGCAAATTTTATGATAAACAAAGCTGTAGGGAATGTGATTTCTGACAACTTTTGTTTGAAAAATTTCCCTAAAAAACCACCCCAAAAGGGGGAGAGGGTGAAAAAATGTAAATTCTTGCTCTTGGACCAAACTCAACCAAATTTTGTATACATATCTGCGGGTCACTAGAAGGCTAGAAATGCAAAAACTGGGTGCGGAGGGTGGGTGCGGGGGTGGAATGGGGGCGGGGTGAGGGGTGAGGCGGAGTAGGGTGGGGGTGCAGGGTGGAGTCCAGGGGGCATAGCGGGGGTGTCGTGCGCAGGGTTGAAGGACACGGGGTGGGGTCCTGGGTGGATGGGGTGCGAGGTCCGAGGTGGATGGGGTGCGGGTGGTGGTGTGTGGGCGGGGGTTGGGAAAGGGTGCATGGTGCGGAGGTGGGGGGTGCTGGATGGGTTTCGAGGGTGTGGGGTGTAGGGTGTGAGGGGGGTTAGTGGGTTAGGGTGCGGAATGGATTGGTGGTGTGGGGGCGGGGGTTGGGCATAGTGCGAGGGGTGGGGGTGCTGGGTGGGTTTCGGGGGTGTGGGTGGTGGGAGTCGGTGGTGAGGGTGGGGTTAGAGGGCTGGGGGTCCAGGGGGCATGTCCCCTGGGTAGCAAGAGGGCCGCCGAAGGCGGGCCTTGCAGCTAGTACTTTAGATTTCTGTTGATTTCCTGTTGTTCGAAAGTTATATTTTATCGTGCCATTAATATTTTCTCTTCACAAATCTAAAGTTTTCTTTGAAAATCACAAGAGGCTGTCATCTCTTAGATCTTAGATGGATTGGATTTTTAATTATACGTCAGAAGAGTTCGAAAATTGAACCCGAGAGCCGGAATTAGCAATTGGCTACCCTGTGAGGTGAACCTATCTGACATAGTATGTATTGCACTAAATATTTCACTCAAAGATTTAAATCTTCATTTGTAAAATGTCGCCGACTAATCATTCTATATTTAAACTAATAGCCATGCCATTTAGTTAAAAAAAAAGTTGGTTGAGAGTTTCAGTTTTTAAATTTCTTCAATGGATTGACTTTTCCAAATTGAAAACTATAATATTCTAAGATCCCGAATTAGGTCGACCTTCACCTATCGCGTTTCCTAATGAAATTGATATTTTGATAATATAATGTATTAATAAACAAAAAAAACTTGATAGGGCCGACATCCAATTTCCCTGTATAGCTATTTTTAATAAAAAATTAAAATTGTTAATTTTATTACATAAATGTAGTTATCGAGTTTCCGGATAAATTTATTACCATTCGAGAGTTAAATATGTATAGAAAATGCCAAAGTTGGGTCGCCATCTTTTTTCCCTGCATAAGTGAAGATAGACAGGGTATCAACAGGTAACTTCGAATTAGTATTTTGTAGTAATATAGTTTCCTTTATTGTTATATATGAAAATGTAGATAATTAAAAAAAAAAAATAATAAATAAATAAATAAATAAAAATAAATAAATCTAATAAATTAGATGAAGTTGGATGTCGACCCTATCAAGTTTTTTTTATTAATAGGTACTAAATACATTATACTATATTTCATTAGGAAACTCGATAGGTGAAGGTCGACCTAAGTCGGGATCTTGTACTATAAGAGTTCATGTTACCGATTAAAATAAACTTTAAATTCCAAGAGGTTGTCATCTATTAGATCCGAGATGGAATGGATTATTTTTAATTATATGTCAAAAGAGTTGTTTTACCCATTCGGGAATCGAACCCGAGTGTCAAAATTAGCAATCCGGGCCAATTGGCTACCTGTGATGTGAGCCCTTCTGACATAATATGTATCGCGCTAAAATAAGCCTTCCATCTCGTTTCTGATAGATGACAACTTTTTGTTATTTTCTTAAAAATTTAATGTTTATTTCTATCAGCAATTTGAATGAGCTCTTGTATATAAATTCTTTTTGATTGTAAAATAATCGACACGTAAATTTCGAAGAGAATTGAAGCAATAGTGCTCTCTTAAAAAAGTGGTATTATTTCTATTTTAGACTGAGATTTTATTTCTTTTATTTATGAAATTTGTTTACAGAAAAAAATTCATCTGCATGTTGAGTGTTTGTTAAGATTTGGATTTATTTTGGAGCCAAGAAGACGTTACGAGAGAAATATGAAAAGGAGAATGATCTCTTGACGATTGCTTTGATGGCTGCCTGGCTTCTCTTTTTCTCGAACCCTCTTTATTTATCCATCCCTCGAGCTATGGATCATCAAAGATTGTCCAATGATTGAGAGGATAAACAACAATAAAAGAGTGCATTAGCAACAACAATAAGGGCTTCTGTTATTTAGGCACAGACAGGCACAGTTATTATTTGCAATATCGATTTAACTTTTATTTCAAACTAGCTTTTCCCTAAGGCTTTACTCTTGGGGAATTTTGATTACCAGGATGAAGACTTTCATCTTTCCACTTAAATAGAATAAGTAAGTCATTCGAATAGCCTCTCCTGAAATGCACTTTTAGAGGTCTTCTAATTCTATTAGGATAAATTTAATTAGTAGAGATTGGTTCAAAAGTAAAACGGGACTGTAGTTTTTTATTTTTTTATTTTTTTTAATTCAATTTTTCGAAATATCTCATAAACAGCTGAAACTAATTTGATAACAAAAATTGACCAAAACCATGGGTGAACATCGGAATAATTATATTTTACGAGATATTACTTATTTTAGTACGTTACCAAATTTTGTGTTCGCTCTATCTCAAAAATTAGTGTGAATATCAAAACTAAATTTCATATGTTGATTCCTTATATTGAGATTAACAGCGGTTTAGATTTGGTTGGGGGGGGGGGGCTCTTAAAAAATTAAAATTATAAAATCATTCTTTTTTTCGGTGGTCAAGTACCAATTTAACTCCTAGAGAGAAATTTCGCATATGCATCCTATATGACCTTAATAAAATGACCCTCTATGTGAAATTGATATTGACACAAAGGAAGGGAGGGGGCTTCAAAAATAATTTAAAATAATAAAATTTCCAAACAATAATCGAAGAAAGCTGATATTAAAATTAGATTCTCATTTATAAGAAGATACCATAAATTGCTAATCCAAATGCGGTCCAAAATTCAGAGTGGAGGAGGGTTATTTCGTAAATAATTATAAATTATTTTATTAAATATTAAATATAAGAGTGGGCAGGTGTAAGATGAAGTCATGTGGGTGGCCACATCAGCTTATTTTATCATGGAGTGGGTTATCTATTCATGTATGTCTCCTTAAGTTGAATTAGACTTTCTTATTTAATTAATTTTTAAATTACAGTAAGAGAAAGCCCCAAAGTGGCCATTTTTAGATGATTTGTGTACCTGACGACGAATATACCGTATTATTTATTTGTTTGAGACTATAGTTTTGAAGCCTTGCCCCTCATGAGTCTCTTTTTAATTATAAATATTATTTTTCATGAGGTCAGTATCGCGTGGATATTGAAATTTTTTGCTCTTACTTAGCTGGAAAGCTAAAAACATTTCAATTAAAATTTTATGAAAAAAAAATTATTTTCATATCAACTCAACAGACAAGGAGGAATTTGATATCTCAAGGATTTTGGAAGATATAGAACGGAACCCTTCGAAGGAGGATCCTACTCGTCTAGGCCAAGTAGTAGTGATTTATATTTCTGTTTTCACCCCTGAAAACGCGTGAAAAAATTCGACTATTATGCCTGTTTAACCCACTTCTTAGATCTAAAATAACTTATTAGAAATGCCTAGTAGATACACACTTAAAAATGAACACTCGGTAATAAAAGTATATAAAGAAATCAAGTATACTACAAAAATTAGATAAAATTGCAAGGTGGGTTTCACATAAATAATCAAGTATATAATCATTCTCTAGAAAAATTAACCCTCTCCCCGTCCTTGTAAAAAAAACTTCTGGTTTCGTTCTTATCTTTCTTGTCTTGGACTAATATTACTTTATTATGTTTATCCCACATTGCTTAACAAATTAAATTAAAATATGAATAAAAACGACCCCTTGCATTTTTAACTTTGAAAAAACTACCTCCCTTGAAATTTACAAAGCAATCTTCGGAATTAAAAAAAAAAAAAAAATATCCATATATTTTACTCGAACAAACCCACCCATATTGTTTTGTTCATTCACTCCTATAACAAGAGCTCACAGATTGTTATTGGATTATCAAAATATAATTGAAAGATTTCGCAAAAATTTCAGTGGTGTTTTTATTTAAACAAAACAATCCGCATAACAGAAACGTGTAGGCGACAGAAGGGATGCAAAAATCAGCCCCGAGTGAAAAAAAATAAAGGAATGAATGTAGGAAATAGAGATGAAGTGAGAGGAACAAATTTCGGATTAAAGTACAAATAGAAAGGGGGAGCGGAGAGTAGAAATAAATGGAATGAATGAGAGGGTGGAAAAACATGGAGTCAAGAAAAACATTTCTACGACCAAACAATTTTGAATTTAGTCCCGATTCATCAAATAGTAAATACATGGATGGACAGGTAATCTTTTTTCAATGTCCAAACAAAATAATGCCATATAGTATAAACCAGGAGTTCCCAAACTTTTTAGAGTCGTGGCGCCTTTTTTCAATTAAAAATTTTCCATGGCGCCCTATTATATATTTATTTGGCCACGCAGGAGGGCGCCTCCTCTTACAACAGATAAGAAGTTTACAAATCAAGTCTATAAAATTGGTGGTAATATTTACATTTTCTCTCCCCCTCTATTTACAGTAGTCGCATTGTTAAAATTTTATACATATCTATGTCAAATAAATAAAAACAAAACTGCAAAAGATGAATAGAAAAAATAAATAAATAAAAAATAAAATAAAATATGAACAAAATTAGAAAAACATAAATAAAAACAAAAAACATGAATAAAAATGAAAAATATGAATAAAAAAAATAATAATAATAAACAAAACAAAAATAAATAAAAATAAATTGACAGTTATGATGTGACCATCCACTTGACTTAACCATACACTTCTGGTTGAGTTTGGTACAAGGGCCTAGATTTTATTTTTTTGACCCTACAACCCCCACCCCATTAAGGACGGTTAGTTTTTTGCATTTTTACTCTTCTGGTAGACCACTGATTATGTATAAAAAATTTGGTTGAATTTGGTCAAAGCTCCTAGATTTTCATTTTTTGACCCCCATCCCATTTTGGGCGATTTGTTTTTGTATTTTTAGTGCTCTGGGGGCCTACTTATTATGTATACAAAATATGGTTAAGTTTGCCCAAATGGCCTAGATTTTTATTTTTAACCCCCACGCCCCCCTCTAATTTTGGCGCCAGAAAAAAAAACATTTTCGTTATTATGGGTTCATTTTATAGTATATTTCATTTTTCTTGGTTTTTTAGTTTTAAAATATTATAATTTTAAATTTTAACCCCCTCTCCCCCCTTTAATTTTGGGTCGATATGCACCAAAATCTAACCAGCTCTTAATCTCAATGCACCAAAACTACGTGTGAAATTTGGTTTTGATATTCACACTAGTTTTTCAGCTAGCTCGTCGAGAAAATTTGGTAACGCACAGACTATTAGTCTAACAGAATAACGGACTAATAGACATTTCTACAAAACAGTAATTATCTCGAAAAATATAATTTTTTCGATGTTTACTTATTAGAGCTTTTTTGTAGACCCAAATGCTATGATTTCGCTCAATTTTTTTTATCAAAATAGTTTCAGCCTTTTTTTAGATTTTTCGTAAAAAAGAAGCAAAAAAAAAACAGTTTTTTCATGCACGATTACAATACTTGACCATACTCTGTATGGTACAATTTATATTGGTTATTACCCGCTCTATAAATTCTCTTATTAAAACTGTAAAAGTTTAAGAGAGAGCCTAAGTAAAAGTACATAATATACTAGTATAGTATTTGGTCTCTCTAAATACTCTTGTATTAGAATCGATAAAAATATCTTGGGAATTAATCATTTATTTTTCAATGAAAATCAAAAATTCAGTCCACTGGGGGGACCCTTTGTAAACATTTCAGATTTTTTTGAGGGTTTCAAAGTGACATTTTTTTCGTTTTATATCAAAACAAATAGCGTGTTTCTTCTCTAAATATTCTTATCTTAGAATCAAAAAAAATATTTTGTGAATTAATCATTTATTTTTCTATGAAAATCAAAAATTCAGACCACAGGGGGACCCTTTGAATACATTTCAGATTTTTTCGAGCGTGCCGAAGTTAAATCTTTTCGCTTTATATCAAAACAAATACCGTATTTGGTCTTTCTAAATACTCTTGTATTGGAATCGATAAAAATATCTTGGGAATTAATAATTTATTTTTCCATGAAAATCAAAAATTCAGACCACACTCCCTGTGGGGGCCCTTTGTATACATTTTAGATTTTTTCGAGGCTGTCAAAGTTAATTTCTTTCGGTTTATTTATGTCTAAGTAAATAAGAGACAAAAATTAATAATAAATACATTTTTAGCTTCTCACTTTATCTTTTGTTCAATTAATTATGAAGCTTAACGGCGCACCTGTGAAGAGACCGCGGCTCCCCGGGGCGCCGTGATACACAATTTGGGAACCCCTGGTATATAGTATATTGTACAACGATTCGTAAATAGAGTAAACAGAAGAGTGAAATAGCCAGTAAACACAGATGAGATTTGCATTCTGTTGAACTGATTTTGATCTTTCTTTTGGAATAAATCTCAAAGGGTAGGTATATCTGCTAGAAACTGATCTGTTGTTTGTTTACCTTGTTCTTGCATCCACAAATAATATTCTCTTTGTCGATAAATTCTAAATTCTCTCACGTAACAACATTATAACTAGATAATATTCATAGAATCCTCTTGAGTGTCAATTCTCTACTGAGAAACAGATAATATATATAGGGCGTGAATTTAATGTTTCAGTAGTTGAATTGTTTATTAATAGAGAAATTTCGGCTTAAGTCACCTTGTGTTTTTAGAGCCTCAAGCTCTTCTCTTTTAGGCCTCCGATCCTTCCACTTATGATCTCATGATATAGTAACTTAATACATAACATTGCGTAAATGCTAAGTTTCAGGAAAATAATTTTTATGAAAATGCCCAGCCTTTTGTTTCATCTCCGGAAATTTTTATCCCACCCAAAACATTTCTGTAAAAAAAACAGGCTCAGTTCGAAAGAGTAGGGAAATCTTGGGTGCTACCAAGTTAAATTCGCCAAGAATACATTTAGGGAAAGCGGTGTTGGTTTATAGTGAAACATTTGAAACACAAGAGTTTTTAAAGGTTTATAGTGGTAAATATTTTTCTAATTAAGTAATATATTAATAATAATTAATACATTACTTAGAAAAATATTTAAAAATTCATTATTTCTTATACAGAAATATATAAATTCAGATATTATTATTACTTAATATCTGACAAAAATTACCTGCATTCGATTCACGAGTGAATCAAATGTAGGAAACTCATGGTTATAGTGGTGTTTCACAAGTTAAAATAAAAATTAAAAAAAAATATTATATTTTTGGAGTTTTATTTTAAATAGGTACTCTATACATATTTCGGGTTTTTAGCCCTGATCTGGAGTTTGTGTTTACAAAAGACTTGTTTTATTTTTAGTTGTGAAACACCACTATTAACCCTTTAAAAACTCCTGTGCCGCCAAGAATAATTAAGTCGAGATAATAGTACCAGTAATTTCAATTAAAAACACATTATTTCCATTTTAAATGACGACTTAGTTTTATGTGAATTCTATATTTTTAATTTAAATTATTTCTCTGAAACTTGGCGATAATTCGCCCTAATATCATAATTCGTAACAACCAAGTTTCAGAAAAATAATTTAAATTAAAATTATAGATTCCATAAAGCTACCCTAGGTCGTCATTTAAAATGGAAAGAATATTTTTTTATTTTGATATATGTTCCAGCTCAATTTCTGTTTTAGCTCTACACAATACATCCACATCTATAAATTAAAACTGTGCTTTGGCCTTTTTATTTTAATTTGATTCAAAATCTTTGACGTCAACGCTAACGAATATCAATATTTATGAACGATTCCCAAGACTACTGAATATTAATAACACTTTATTCAGGATGTAATAAATTTTTTTTAAAAATTAAAAAAAAATCATATTTTTCTAGGTCTGGTCTTAGAGATCTTATAGGATGGAAGAGAAATAAAAAAATAAAAAAAATAAATAAAAATGAAATATTATATTTGAAATTATGGATGATCATATAAATAAAATTTTTTAAAATGGGATTTAAGGTAGTTCTTTCGCGACAATCCACACAAAAAGTTTTAGCCTCGTAACCACTCTATCCATATGAACGGTGCTAAAATTTTAGGTTATGTTTTTGTAACGTGACTGTACTTCTCACACTACTGTATCCTGTTTAAGAATGGATCGTTTCCAAGGCATTGATCTTAAATCCCCTCCACTAAAAATAATCGCCCAAATATGTTGTTTTTTTTCATCAAAACTTCGAGATGAATAATTTCAATTTTTTTTAAGTTACTCCGAATATATTATTCTAACAAATATTAGTTTTTCATTAAGATGGTGAAGGTCCTTCAATGAAAAAAAAATAATGATCATTTTCCCACCCTTTCCTAATCTACCATATGTAAAATATTTCATTTTTAATTGCAATTAATTCATGTTTGATGTGATAATTCGTCTTCAAATTATAACATTTTGTTTATTATGCTTTTACTGACTTATATTCCAAGTTTCGAAGACTTCTTCAATTTTTGCATTTGTGAAAATTACCTTAAAAAAATAAGGGAAGATTGTGATTTTGATGAAATTAAATCCATCTTAAATAAAAAGTAAATAAGCCGGCCAAGTAAATGATTAAAATATTAAATTCATTCTTATAATATGTATGTCGGTGATAAGGAGAGGATGAGGAAATTCGGTACATATTTTCATAATTTTAAGTTAAGCCAAATCTGAAAGGTGGCACAGATAAGATAATCAACAAAAAATGGCTACTCTGGAGGGCTCACTCACATCGTCACTCTAAAGTTAATTAATTAAAAAAAAAGACTTATTATATGATTTCCAGGGTGTCAAATTTCAATTTTTTCGCTTTCAAATTTTTTTTCAAGGTTGTCAAAGTTACATTTTTTGGGTTTATATCAAAACAATTATCATATTTCGTCTCTCTAAATAGTGTTGTATTAAAAATATCTTTATATTTGAAACTTTATCGATTATAATCAAAGATTCAGACCACAGGGAGACCCTTGTATACATTTCAGATTTTTTCAAAGGTGTCAAAGTTAAATTTTCCCCCCTGTAGTCACCCTTTGATTATTATGAGGAAAAATTATTCAAATCCCAAGATATTTTTATCGATTTAATACAAGTGTATTTAAAGAAGCGAAATATGGTAATTGTTTTGATATAAAACGAAAAAATTTAACTTTGACACCTTTGAAAAAATCTGAAATGTATACAAGGGTCTCCCCTGTGGTCTGAATCTTTGATTATAATCGATAAATAAAGTTTCAAATATAAAGATATTTTCATTGATTCTAATAGTACAAGACTATTTAGAGAGACGAAATATAATAATTGTTTTGACCATTTGTATTCATTTCAGATAATTTCAAGGGTGTCGAATTTAAATTTTTTCGCTTTATATCAATTATATAAATGGCTTATTTGTTGTCTCTAAATAATCTTGTATTAGAATCGATAAAAATATCTTGAGATTTGAAAATTTATTTTCCATTATAATCAAAGATCCAGACCACATGGGAGACCCATCGTATTCATTTCAGATTATTTTAAGGGTGTCAAAGTTAAATTTTTTCGCTTTATATCCGAACAATTACCATATTTCGTCTCTCTAAATACTCTCATATTAAAATAAAAATATTCAGGTCTTAATTTCGACGGGAACGGTATGGCGTTCAGGTTCTTTTTTCACAAAAATTTCGAATGTAAATAACATGAAAATAAGAAAAACTATAGAATTTATTTTAATTTTTTTTTCTAATTTTTTCTGTACCTACTTATAATACCTAATATGTTTGTGAGCAAATACTACTTACATATAATTTAAAATAAAATATACAAAATGAAATTAAACTGTACCTATTGTAATTATGATTTTCTATCAAAAACACATCCTATTTTTCCATGTGTTCCGGTTATTTTTTCGTAGAAATTAAGCCCTGATTAATTTTTATGTTACAAGTAGCCGTGGGGTAGATAGAAATTTTTATAGCTATACACTCATTTGCTTAATGCTAGAGTTTATAATAAAAAAAAATTACACTATGCTTAAAAAACGATAATTATAATGAAAAGATATAAAACGAAAAAAAAACATTGTGTGTCATTTTTTTTAAGAGAAAAAACATTTATTCCGAGTCAAAAAATAGCTTTGACTTGACTATTTTTCGGAGATAATTTAAACGAAAATCTGTAAAAAGAATAAAGTTGGTAAAAGTTACTTCAGATAATTAAAACATTTTAATCGTGATACGCAACTTTATTAGGTATAATTTATTAGGGAATGTCGAGAGGGAATGCGCAACAGGCTGTGCTTAAGGGAGGAGAAAGAAGGGCGGTTTTTCAATCTCTTTATTTGATCGCTTCTCTTGGACTTCCCGAGGGACTTCACGCTGCTTTCAGCGAGAAAAATTAAATATTGATATAGCTTCCTACAAACAATGCGAAAGATTAAAGACTAAAGAAAAACAAAATAGAAAAATTAAAAGTTTTTTGCCGAGAGTAGCAGAATTTTTATATATTGAAGGAGGCAATAAAAGATTTTGTCTTCTGATGGAATTATAAATTTTATTTATAACGAGACTATAGTTTCGAGAACTTTGCCCTCTTCATCAGTCTATTAAAATAGATTCACAGATATAATTCATACATTAATTCCTGTGAATCAATTGTAATAGACTGATGAAGAGGGCAAAACTCTCGAAACTATAGTCTTGTTATAAATAAAAATTTTAATTCCAGCAGAAGGCACACTCTTTAATTGTCTCCTTAAAATAGAAAAATTTCACCCCATGAAAAAATAGACACATGCTCTGCTTTTATATTTAATAAGAAATAAACTTGGTCTTGGTATTTCATAAAGCAATTTTGGTGATTTGACAATTTTCGAAAATGCCATATGACAAATCTGAAAACGATTTGATCCAGAGAGCTGAAACTTTTTGCAAAAGTGCAGCTCTCAATATAACATGGCTGCTCCAGGGTCATACCCCCCCCCCCCAAATGCTTTCCAAAAAGATGTTTTAATTTTTAATATCAAATTTAAACTGGATTAATATGTCCTACAAACTATCCGGCTTTATTATTATAGTAATATAATATACAATATACATGACTAATTCAATTATAAGCTTACTATATAAATAAGAAATAAATAAATAAATAAATAAATCTTTATTCCTCAACCTACTTAGAGGCACAAGTCCTCGGTGACTATAAGTCATAGAAACATCAATACAATCTAACTACGACAAACATCAATACAAATTAACTACAATAATTAAAGAAATAATAATAATAATAATAATAATAAAAAAAGAAATGAAGAATTCAATTAGGGAATTATAGTTTAAGTATATACATGTAACACTAGCTGCGACACCCGCCTTCGGCGGGCCTCTTGCTGACCAGGAAAATCTATCGCGCATTCAGCTCTCTCATTCACACTATCCAAGATTATAGAATTCCATGACTGTATTTTTATATAGAAAGATTGTTATTATATATAAGTATTAGAGTGGTTCTTATTTTGGGTATTTTCAAATTTTTACGGGGACAAGGGCTCATATGGTTCGAAATAAAAAAAAAATATATCCCCCAAGTTTCAAGTTTCTATCTCAATTATAACCTGTGGCCCCAGTGATGTAAGTTTCTCATCCAAATAACATGGAGTTTTTGCCATTGGAAAATCAATTTTTATTCCGGACAAAGTTATGATTCAACTCTGTAGACTTTATCCTTATAATAGTAGCTATGCCTCAGAATTTTTACAGATTTTTAACTATTATAATTTTGGAGTCTATAACTTAGTAACACTAAGATATAGCAGTATTTTATCTAGCTGTAATTCCAAAATTATAATAGCTAAAAATCTGTAATAATTCTGATGGACAGCTAGTATTATAAGGATAAAGTCTACAGGGTTTCAAATTTTTTAAACCAATACTTTGGCCGGAATAAAAAATTGATAGTTTAATGACAAAAACCTCATGTTAAACTTACATCGCTGGGGGCACAGGTTATAATTGAGATAGAGACTTGAAACATAAGGGATATTTTTTTTATTTATTTCGAACAATATGAGCCTTTGTCCGTAAAATTTGAAAATACCCAAAATAAGGACCATCTAATATTATATATCGTCGCCTTAGAAGTGTAAAGCTGCTAACTCCATTTTTTATCATATATGACATATTAATACCATTCGAAAAAAAGAGATGCAGCATCGTCCAAGTAAAACTGGTACTTAAAATTACCATCGTAAGTTGAAGAAAAAAATGTGAAAAATAGTTTCTTTCCATAACAACAATATTAAATTTTGTTTGTTTTTTCTCTGCCCTGTAAAATTTCCTTGTTGTGAGTTAGCAGATTTACTCTCTAAGGCGACGATATTATATGTGTGTGTATAGTTATACTATTATATGTATCTTCGAGTGCCATACCCGAAACGGGCGTCGGCGCCTCTCCACATATACCTGTGCTGAGTGTGTTTAGTTGTTTTTACACAGATATACGGGACCTACTTTTTAACGCTGGTTCCGAACGGCTAATTTGGAGAGGTTGACTAGGCAATTATAATCTTGGTAGGTTGGCATTACTTTCCAAGAGGAGTCGACTGCAAATATCTATCTGCCGAGACTCGGTCTCGAACCAGCGATCTTTGAGTCAGCGACCCGACACTCTAGCCACTGACCCACAGTCACACTCTATTATATATATATATATATATTAATCACAAATATTTATTTACAAATCAATTAATTACATTTTTATAAATACATGTGAATAAAAAATTTTATAACCAAACCCTTATGTGTTTTTGATTTCTTGTTCCTGTTTCTTCAATTCTTCTTCATGTCCTTCGTCTTCCTCCTTCATCTTCACTAATAGATAGTCTGTCGTCTATTTGTCCACTTAACGCCTATTATATATTTATATAGTAATATGAACTATTATTTTTTGTATAAATGTTTTTGAATGTTTGTTGGCGTTGTTGAAAATGTTAAAACCCATTTATTGAATCTGGCCGTATCTATTATGTGACTTGGAATGTTTTTCTCGTGTTCTCGTTCAGAGAAAAACGTCAAAATGTCAGTAGCGGACGATGCTTCTAAATAAAATCTTCCTCTTGTCTGCATCTTGTTATTCACTTTTGTTATTATTTTTTTGTCTTCACTCGTTTGAGGCTAATTTGCGAAAATTACCTGGCATATTTTTCAAAACATCTCTATCAAAAGAAATAAATATTTCTTTATTAAGAGAGACTAGTGGAATTTTTTATTCTTTTATTTGATAAAGTACTAAACAAGCTGTTATCGCATGACATTAAAAAATGCTTTGTTCAAGCAGTCGAACGTTTCTTAATTTATTTATTATTCATATTCATAAGCAATTAATTAATTTAGAAATTTATTTAAAGAAAAAAATAAAATAAATTGACAATTACTTGAAGTATTGGTAGAATTGAGAGGCTGAGCTACTATTTTTTTTTATGTTATGTATTGGTCTGAGAAGGAGATTCACCAAAAATGTACATCTAGCTAAATTATAACAGATTAAATTTTTACATTGCTTCTTGTTTCGCTTACATGAAAACGATATACTCTCGGCCAACCCACCAGATAAGTAATAAGAATAAGTAATATTACATAAAATTTTAAATATAATTTCATTTTATTATTATATCATGATTTACTTTTATATACCTACCTAAAGTGATTTACTTGACCCTAATTTATTAAAATTACCTGGAATATTTTCCCAAACAAATTTATTAAAAGAAATAAATATTACCCAATAAATTTGGAGAGACCTTACCAGGTATTGAAAAAGTTTGCACTTTTTTCCTCTATTTTAAATTAAAAACTCTGCCAATCTATTTTATTTTAGTAAACCTGGCAACTAAAGAAGCCTCATGATAACAGTGTTTTTTAGTTTTAATTAACATCTGCAAAAATAAATTTAATTTAATTTATTTAAAATTATTTTCATAAATTATTGGCTTCTTATTTTACGTTTGCTTGAATTTTTTGGTATAAGTACCAATACACTCGCCAGTTGATGAAAAAATAATAAATACATCACTTTTCTTCATTTAATGAATAACTAGAGTGATAAACATAACCATTAAGGTTCGTCTTTAATAAAATCCTAATTAATTGATAATTAATTGAACATTTGCTATTATAAAATTAATTTATACATAATGTAATATAATTATAAAATTTCAAATAATTAGAAATGTCTCCATTTTCAACGCAAAGAGTTTAATAAAACTTTTTAATATGAAAATAATAAATTAATTTAACAAACGGGCGACGCGACGGCTTGAACAAAGGAGATGTTAAAACCATGTGAGAACAGCTTGTTAAATATGGTATTTTATCATATACTCAAATAAAAGAAACTTTCAACTAGTGAATTTTTTTTATTAAAAAAATTAGACGAAAAGTGAGAATATTTTCGAAATTCAAATAATGAATATACTTATGGTATATCAAATATAATCAATAATTAAAATTTTATATTTAAGGAGAAACTCATAAGGTTGTTTTCTGCTTGATTCAAATAAACATTTTCCTATAATTATACAAAACATATTTGTTTGAGACTATACTTTCGAAAGTTCGACTTTTTCATCATTAACTTTCAGTTAGAAATATTCGATATGTTGTTACTCATGGTTTCAAATATAAGATTGGAGGTAAGTAAATTCGTTTTGTTGTAATAATAAGCTTACTATTTATTATAGAAATATATATGTAAATATATTTATTTGCATCAACCTCATTGATGTCTACTTAAGAATCAACAGCTCTGCTACTCTCAGGAAACTATATCTTCAGAAAAAATTATTTTTCTCATTAAATTATTTTCAGATAAATTAAATTCCTTAATTAATTTAATATAGGTAGGTATAAATAATTTATATATAAATAATGACTGACCTCAGGAATAATGCCTATCTGGGGGGGGGGGGGGGGGAGCTTTGTATATATTCCAGATTTCAGAAAGTAAAAAAAAAAACTTTTTAATACTCGTTTACAACATTTCCTCATACCTCATATATTAGTGTAGTAACGTATTAAGAGTGAATTTGAAGGGTGGGGAAAGCATCACCAGTCACAATCATGTTAAAACCTGTCTCAGCACCCTCATTGTTTGCCAGTAGCATCAGTTCGTTCATTTAATAACCACAACTCGTATAATGGGAGTCCCTGTTAGTTAGACAACTGAATTGGCAGATCAGTTAAGGGTATGACTATTATGCATACCAGACAGGCGATTGCAATACTTCACATTATATTTTATATCATTACCTGATCTAGAGAATATATATGTGAAAGTCTTTAAAGGCCTTGGCCCCGTCGTGCACCGCACGACCTTGCACATATGGACCTCTGAATACAACTGTTATACTCATAACTATTTATCATTATCAGTAAAAGCAACATATATATTCTTTACCTTGTGAAGTTTAAAACATATCAAGACTATTGGTTAGTTATAATTAGGGGTTATATTTTCACTTTTTTATTTTTGATTGACAGTTAAAAAACCAGCAAATAGCAAACCTCGAGATATGTATAAAATAGTAGCCGAAAATATCCACAATCCTCTGCTATTTTGACTCTCTCAATAAGTGAATAGAAGTAAATATAAGATAAATAGAAAAAATTGGATATCGACCGTACAGCTACAGATATATTCGAATATATTTAGCTACTTCTAATTTATTATTTAAACTAGCTGACGCCCGGGGCTTCGTCCCGGCGTCACCTAGCCCCTGGCGGGGAGCGTCTCGTTTTTATGGCTAAAATTTATATAGATAATAGCTAACCCGATTTTTTAAATATATTTAAAAAATAATAATAGTTTTGAAAATAAATTGAAAATGCAAATAATTATAGAATAGGTATTAAAACAGTAAATGAATTATATATTACTTGTCAAAATTGTTCCCTTAACCAAAAATAATATTGACAGTTGAAAGATTTCCAAAAAGCTATTATCGGCCATCTTGTTTGTTTGCTTTTACCCCACCTCCCAGAGAGGCGCTGGCGTTGTTTCCTCGAAAAAAATATTTTTTACATGCCACAGGTGTGATATCTATAAAAACACTATATATAAAAACACTCGTGTATTTGAATGGAATGTTGTGTGAAAATGTCAAAGAAACCGGTGAAGAACTTTCGGAGATCCTTCAACTTATCACTTAAGCGTAACAGTACATTTTTATTTATATAGATTGAATATTGCTCAGGGATGTATTTTTTAATAAGACACTTTACTATCTCGCTTATTAATCATAATCATAATCATCTGCAGGCAAATGTCCAGCCAGGTGCGAATATAAAACCGAAATCGCATCGGAGCCGATCTCTGACTTCTTTAATTATTTAAACTGCTTAATTATTCATTCGGTTCCTTTGAGACACCTGGAGGGATCTGCCCTTAATTATCGGAAATTTCGAAATCTGCACTTGACTGACATGGCTGCTTACACCTTACTATTATTTGCCTTCATTTATGAATCTATAATTATGCCAAAGGGGGCTTACAAATTAACACGCCTCTCTCTCTCTCTCTCTCTCTCTCTCTCTCTCTCTCTCTGTCTTAACTCTGGCTAAATAAATTTGTCTCGACTGGATTCCATTCTCAAAGTATATCTTCAATAGCTCTACTGTACCTGCACTAATTACTTGACACATTCCTTCTATGTCATAGAATTCTCTATTTGGTAACAGATAATCGTCTTTAAAATCTTAAATCTAATTACTGTAAGCCTTTAAGTTGTGTACCCTGATGGATTTACGCTTAGATTCTTGAGGCCTGGGACTACGGCGAAAAATTTTAGAGGCTGCAAAATCTAAAGAACATATTGTTAGGGCTCTCTTGAGGTGAGTGCTGTGTGGCGCTTTGTTGCCGCGCCCCCCATCAAGTCGATGGGGTCCTAACAATCTGTTGAGTGCAGAGTTGTAGGTTGCGTGTTCATATAGGGTGTGTGCAGGGGAGGGGCTGCTGGATGGCGGTGGCCCCTCCAGATTCGCTTGTTCGAATCCGTTCGCTTCTCCAGTCGAATCGAGTCGCTTTAATTATAGCATGGCTGAATATATTTCACTCATGCAAAAGCGACGCAACGATCCGACTGAGTCATCTAGCGGCCGTGTCTCAAGGCTCGTCGCCATGAGCGAGAGCGGGCCGCTACACCACACCCTTTCTTTCTTGGGGTGATTGCCGATTACCGACTAAGTCAGCCGGGCAAGGCTCTATCCACCTAGCTGGTGGGTCAAGAGGCTGCTTGCTTTGCAATCACGTCGGGCGGTCACCAGTGTTGTTAGGGCTCTCGTGAGGTGAGTGCTGTGTGGCGCTTTGTGCCGCGCCCCCCATCAAGTCGATGGGGTCCTAACAATCTGTTGAGTGCAGAGTTGTAGGTTGCGTGCTCATATAGGGTGTGTGCAGGGGAGGGGCTGCTGGATGGCGGTGGCCCCTCCAGATTCGCTTCTTCGAATCCGTTCGCTTCTCCAGTCGAATCGAGTCGCTTTAATTATAGCATGGCTGAATATATTTCACTCATGCAAAAGCGACGCAACGATTCGACTGAGTCATCTAGCGGCCGTGTCTCAAGGCTCGTCGCCATGAGCGAGAGCGGGCCGCTACAGAACACTTAAAATTTTTAAGATTTTGCTTAGTTTTGCTGTTAATAGTGAATCTATCAACAAATTTCAGTAAAGTATTTAAATGAATTGTTAAAGTGCTAAACAAAATATAATTATTAAATTGTTAAAAAAGTGGACCCGGATTGGAATCCGACTCGAGGCAACCGGCTTAAAATCTGATCCCTTCATAGAAGACATAATTTAATAATAGTATCGTAAATTAGCTGATGGCTAGAAGAGCCGAAAAGCCATAAAAAAAATTGTTAAACAAAAAATAAATAATTCCTGTTTTTAATATATTTCACTACAAGCCAACACCGATTTCCTTAAACTTTAATTATTAAATTGTTAAACAAAAACTTTCTTAAGAAAATTGATTCGTATTAAAATATTACAACACATTTCTACTGAAGTTCAAAACGCTAATTATTTTGGTATCACTTTAGAAACAAAATAGACTTATTGCACTTCCAATGTTGTCTATTGAAGCAAAATTGGTGAAAGAAATTAAGTATGAAGATATAATTGATGTTTTTGCGCGAGCTAAAGCAGGAAAAAGTTTATGTGATTACTATTTAGACATAATGAATTTATTCTTTAATTTTAAGAAATGTATTATTATATGTAAATTAATAAACTTCAAAATAAAATATTTTTAATATTCGTAAATTAGATGTTTGATTATAATAATTACTACTATAAAGCAAAAATGGGGCCATATCGGATGGGGCCTAGGGCGCTGTCGAACCTAAATCCTCCACTGGTTGTATGGATTTCTTTCAAAATGGTTCAGAGCATTGAGTCGCAAAATAGTTAAATGGCCTATATGCATATTGAATAAATAAATATTCATTAGCCAATACATTTGTCCCCATGATTTATTCAAGGAACTCCCGACACCAATAATCTTCAAAAAGTTTCATTTCAGAGCCCACCTTTTTCCCTTGTACTTGTTGCACCTGTCTCACTTAGAGATTCCCATAAGGGATTTGGAACCCTTGAACATTTTTATTTTCCATTAGTAGATATAATTTGATAGAGTGACTGGCCAAGATAATAAAAGAAATACAATTCCCAACTAAAAGACTAGTGGAATGTGGTTTCCAACTTTTGTAAGAAACTGACATCTCAGAGAATCTCCCCTTTTTCAGGATTTAAAAGAGTCAATGAAGTTAAGTATATAGAACTGCCAATTACTTATCCCACCAATCAGTGTTTGTAGTGCTGTTTTTCAATATCCCGTGCTGCTACAATTGCATTTAAAAAATTTATAATATTTTTCAATAATATTGTGAAAGACCAAGGAAGAGCTAATTGAAATTGCTAATAAAATGAGATTCGTGTGAAAACATACAATACACAGTTTAACAAAATGAAGCGCTGATTAGTTTTTAGTACATATCTGTCTAGAAGCGTTAGCCACGGGGGGGGGGGGAGGGTCAGAACCAGTAACGGCAACGACAAAACTTTTCTTATGGCAAACTAACCGTAATTAAATATATTTCATATGTTTAATCAAGAATGATGTTCTTTTTTAATTTCTTGAACTACCTTCTTAGTCCAACTAAATTGTTGTCAAAAGGACCCCTCGCGGGAAAGTTTTGGGGGTAGTTTTCATTTTTTGATCCTAAACCACTTTTGATCAAATTTAAATTTTATTTAAGTACCTTGAAGACCTCAAAAAAAGATGTATAAAGTTTGTAGAAAAATTACATTTTAATGTGATTTACTCTACAGTAAGAAAGTTATTGTTATTTTTTTTATTATTATTATTAAAATTTATTTATTTGGTAGGTTTAATATAGCTCAATTTTTGTCTGCAAAATGCTAAATTTGGATGAAATTTTATAGCTATCTGAGTTGTTATTATTTCTTCAACAGAATTTTAGCTACATTCAATCGAGTATTTGAACCCATGAGAAATAACAGTTAGAATATTTAAAATCAAAAATACTGATCCGAAACTATTGTCTCTGACAAATTATATATGTACGAATCAACGAGTGGCGGGCGGTGACTTTTCAACCAGGAGATACTGTTCTTATAAAAGTATTCTTCATTTTTTGAAATTTTATTAAAATTTCGGTTATTTTGCAAATTTCATCGAATACGGCTTCATTTTTGTTATTTTTTAAATTCGCTATTAGATTTTTTAAAATTATATTTTGCAACCTTCGCCCCAAACGGATACTGCTTTGTGTGAGTGCGAGCAGAAGTCAGAAATTAATTCTTGTGACTTAAAGCTCCACAGATCCTGAGATGGAAATTTCATCTTCCAGAAAGAATCAGCCTGTCCTAAAAGAAAATCTTCAATTTCTCTTAATTCTATTGCTATAAGCAAACTATGACATGTCCATAGTACTCTTGGTTATTCCCGATCTTAAATATTGAGAGTTCTTAGAAATGCATTAGTCCAAAATTTCTCGAATCATCTTTATTTATTCCTTTTTTTGTATTACTAATATTCAAATAGTTCCTCAACGAGAATAATTTTTATTCGACTAAAACTCGTCTGAACTTGTCTTTCACATGCTTGAACTAGAAGATACCTATACCCAGGCAGGAACTTCAAACCTTCTACCCCGCGCCCTTTTAAAAAAAATCATTTATTTTAATTGCCTCTTCATGCTATGCAACAATTTTATTTCATTTCGAGAACCAATATACTTTTTAAAACAAAAAAATACTTTTTATAGAAATATTTGAAATAAGGGATAATAATTTGAAAATTTAAAGATCCTCTTGAAATTGTGAAGTCGACGACTTTATTTAGGTATTTATGATAATACTTTAAATGTTTGAAATTTTAGGGATCCACAGCATCCATGGACTGATATAAACATATTTATATCCACTATATAAATAATATACATTGTATGTTCATTTGAATCAAGCAGAGGACAACCTTTGATTTCACTTTATTAAAGACTTCTTTAATGCTAAACATTCAATAACTCGTGTAAGAGTTTTAATGTGATCATAAATCATTCCACCAGCCAATAAACTCGTAAAATGAATAATAAATATTTTTTCTATTAAGTCTCTAAAATAAATTTATCCGCAATTGATTTTCCATTATTTTGGTTATTTTATCCCTCTCCCTTAGAAGAAAATATAAACAGATACATAAAATAGGTTGCCTAATAAATTTCACTAATTTCTAATATCTTTAATGATAAAATACGAAAGGTTTTTTTTTCTTTTCTTTCTTTTGGTGAAATAAATCATGAGCAATAAAAATAATTTATAGGGTGGGAGAAGCTGAATTACTGCACCGCATTTAGCACCGTTTGTTTATTTTCAGTGAAGGCTTTTCTGCAGCGAGACTCTCATCCTCCCAACCAATAAAACATAATAAATGTAAATTCTAAACATAATTTTAATTTTAGAGTCCAATTAAAATTTAATAACGATTTCGGTCGAATTTATATATATATATATATATATATATGAATTGCTTGGTGAAATGAGCCTCCATCCATCCACATGAAATGTATTGTTATTCCTTTAATCCTGGAAATAAATTAGCGAAACAAGTTGAGACGGCGACATCGACGTCGACGAGGCGACTTCCAAAAAAGGGCCAAGAAAATCTTTTTTTTTATTTATGAGGTAATAATTCATAAAAGAATAGCACACAGTTGAAATAATAAAATTACACTCACGACACCGGCGGGGCGTTGTTTATGGATTCTTATTTGGGTGAAATTTGTGAATTGGCTCTCTTTTTAGCTAATATATTCAAATTATTATGAAATGTGGAAAGATGGATAAAATATGTATATATATATATATATAAATATATATATATATATATTCTCATATGAGATTCGCTTGAATCCAATAAGGAGTAAGATCCTTTGAAGAAAAAGGCAAACACATAAGTGAAAATTTAATCAAATTTATTCTTGAATGATTTTCAGAGAGATCACTTTCGATTTCTTAGAACCGAATCTGTTAGAAGTTATTTTTCAAATAATTCAATTTTGTATTCTCGTTTTTTGTTTGGCTTTTCGACCTTTCTAGCCATAAGCCAATTTATGATACTTATTATTATTTCTTTAAAATTTGTCTCTACCCAGGGATCAGATTTTATCCGGATGCCTCGAGTCGGATTCGAACCCGGGTCCACTTGGTTAGCAGGCTGGTATGCTAACCCCTAGCCTAGCAGGATCCCCAATTTATTAGGTTAATCATGTTAAATATTTTTTTAAATAGGTATTAAAAAGATTGATAAAATGTATTTTATTTATTTATTATTTTGATATTTGATATGTACTTTTGGTCTTAATTAGGTTAATATAGTCAAATTCATATATTGAAGGAGACAATAAAAGGTGTCTTCTGCTGGAATTATAAATTTTATTTATTTATAACGTCGTTATAAATAAATAAAATTTATAATTCCAGCATAAGACACACTCTTTATTGTCTCCTTCAATATATAAAAATTCTGCTACTCTCGGCAAAAACTTTCAATTTCAAATTCATATAGATAGTATATATATATTTTTGCAAATATCAAAAAGGTTAATAAATAAAATATCAAGATTAAACCTGAATTTCACATGTCGTGATTTTGGGTTTTTTGGGATTTTGGTTGTCAGGATTTTGGGTTTCGGGATTTTGGGCGCGACCACTACACGATATTAGATCACGGTTCAACCTTCGATTATAGCTATCTTTGGAGCGGGAAGATGGCTATAATCAATAGCCGGAATGTCACTGAGAATTTTTAAATAAAAGCAATACCAAAAGTTGTATGACTATTGAACCCTTGTTAAAGATAAATTACAATAATTGACCATACACTGTATGGTAAAGTAAAAAAATCACACCTTTAAAAATTCCTGATACTTACAATTAAAATTTACAAATTATACTATTTATTTTCATAAAAAATTTAAATGACTTGGTGCGTACTCGATATGATAATTTTTTAAAGGAGAATGAATGAAATTCAATTGTTTCTTTCCAGCAATTCTTTATTAATTCAAGTGGTTTATCCAAATATTTCGAGAGCAATATCACATCTCTCCCTCAGTGGAAACTGCAGGACCAGAATAACAGCGAGTTAGTGGATTCATAGGGCATTAATTATCTGCTAATTACAGATGTTAAAATTGTAAGATACTTACTCACCCACTCGCCAATAAACCAACCCCACCACCTTTTACAAATCAACGAAAAAAGTTTGACCATACACTAAATAGATATATACAATTTCACAGTATAAGATGACAAGCATATTTCTTAACATTCAATGTTTTAAAGAAGTCTGAACTCATCGAAATATTATGATATTTTTTATTAGGTTAAATGTTTTATGAACTAATTATCAACTAATGAACAAGAAAGGGAAATGTCACCAGCCAACCCATTATCTACGTCATGACAATCAGATTAAAAAATTTCAAATTGCAAATTGTTGATAATTAGTTCATAAAACATTTAACTTAATAAAAAATATCATTTCAGAACCTCCCAATCCGTTTTTTTTTAATTCAAACAAATGGATGAACCACATACCATAGAGAAGATGTAACACTTATTACTAAAAATTAACAAAAAAAAAAAAAAGATTAATTTCAAGTTGGTTATCAGCTAAAAGGAATTCAGCAAGATTTTGGTTCAAATGGTTCTCAGTTTGAAAGAAAAAAATTGGTAAGGTGATTTTAAAGAAGAGAAGGTTGTAAGTGTAATCGCATGGTGCACATATCATTTTATTTTTTATTTAACAACTCAAAAATAATAAATAGTGTCTAAATATAAAACTTTTAAATAAAAATTTTATAATAATAAACCAAGCCCATTAATCATTTTTGTTTTCAAAATCAGTGTAGCGATTGAAACTAACTTAAAATTTGTTCTGCTCTAATAAATAGAAAGGTAGATAAATCTACTCGCAAGAATGCAAACCACCTTCAAACCACCCCAATAAATCACTGAATAAAATTTATCGTACATATTTATAAGCATGGATTAGACATTAGAGTCAACAAAAAAATGGAGGAGTATTTATGAAGAATTTCGAATATTCATAGACGAGGATGCTGCGGGCATTCTTGAAATTCCTTTTCCATTCATCGATTGAAACATCAAAGTTCACTGTATGTTTAAAGAATTTTTTATTTTTTTTGATTACACTTATAGTAAATAAGTGAAGAATTTAAACAATAAATCAGAAAATGCTTTTTTGAAGGCTTCTAATTCCAATTCATCGGTAGATCGGTATGTCTGGTATTGAATTCATTCGAATTTTTTTTTACTCATATGGTGTTTAAAATATTTGATAACTCAAAAATCGTAATCCACAGGCAAATAAGTTAGATATCCCTCCTAATTTCCAAACAAGAGGTCTTGATTCAAATCCGTAGTAGTTACGTAAAGTATCATGTTCAGGTTTTTTTTCTGAAAACATAATTTAACATTTATTTGATTTTTTACCAAGAATGACATGTTCTTCTTATGTTGTGTTAAAGTTGGGAGTAAATATTGAATTATGATTGAAAATATACTCATGGACGAAATTAGTGGAACAAAAAAAGCTATAATTCGATTTAAAGCAATGACTCTTATCTTTTAGTTTCTTGAATAATTTGTTAAAATATTATTTTTAATCTTACTTTCATTCATTTTAATAACTCACTTAAATATCAAAGCGCAAAGCGTTCGCAGGCCAAGTTAAAGCATTGGCTTGGCCGTACACTGTACGCTATTTACACGAACCATTTCGAGCCAATTTCGACCCCCCTGTAGCTCGCAACGAATTTGAGATACATAGCTGAAATTATACACATATAATTATGTATTCCATCTTGAAGACAGTACCAAATTTAAATAATATAGATTAAATAGACTCTGAGATATCGGCCTGAGAAAATAGCTAATTTTGGCACTAACTTAACTGACAGGTCATCAAAACTTATAGGGTACTTCCAACCATTCCAGCATCATGAAATTTCTCCTACTAGTAGAGGTTGTGACACAAACAAAGGATAAACTCCAAAAATTTAAACATTCTATTTTTGAACCCCTTCAAAATGAGGGGAGGTTCAAAAATGAAAATTCTAGCCCATTGGACTAAACTCAAATTTTGTATACATATTCTGTGGGCCCTCTGAAAGCTAGAAATTCAAAAACTAACCACCCAAGATGGGGGGAGGGGTATCAAAAATGAAAATTCTAGGAACAAAATTTTACTTGGCGCTTTTCACGTAGCTTACAAAAAGAAGAGAAATCTCAACCAAAACATTCTGTGAAAAAACAGGCCAAGTTCGAAAAAGTAGTGAAATCTACTATGCAGCTAAGTTAAATTCCCAAGAATAATTAAGTTGAGAAAATAGTACTTTCAATTAAAACGCATTCTTTCAATTTTGAATGACAATCTAAATTTTGGATTCTAAATTTTTAATTTAGATTATTTTCATGAAACTTTGCTGTTACGAATTATACTGTAACGGTTAATGAACTGGATTCGTGACCAGCCAAGTTTCATGAAAATAATCTAAATTAAAAATTTAGAATCCATAAATTTAGATTGTTATTCAAAATGGAAAGAATAATTTTTAATTGAAAGTAATATTTTCTCAACTTAATTATTCTTGGGAATTTAACTTGGCTGCATAGTAGATTTCACTACTATTTCGAACTTTTTCACATAATGTTTTGGTTGATTGATTTTTCTCAAATTCACATTTTATTTAAATTTTATAAAAATTTATTTATTAGGTACACGTTCCGCTAATTTTGCTATTTAAGAACCTGTAGGGCTTACATCTGCTTGATTAAGAGGCATTGCCATTTTTAAAGTAAATAAATAATCCTTATAAAAAAGAGCTCGTAATATGACTTCTATTATTTATTTATTTTTTTTACTAAATTTTAATATTAATTATTATATCGGTACTATGTTTTTTTAATGTTATGTATAATTTTTAAAGAGTTAGGTGTCGGTTCAAGATGAAATATTTTTAAATAATAGTAAATAAAATTGCAAGGTAGGTTTCACATAAATTTATCTGAAACCTGACTTGTAATTTTATTTACTCTTATATAATGTATGTTATATAGTTCTTAAGCCCGGTAAGTACAATTAACACGCCATTATATTTTGTTTTCATTTTCATGATAGACTTTGATATTTAATTTATATACAAGTATAAAAAATACGATATTGATAATTATTTTTCAAAGTTATTCATTTTTATTTATGAATTTTTTTATTTATCAAAAAAAAACTAGTGATTTATTATTTATTTTGAATCTTCAATATATCAAAGAATTAATAATAATATTAGGATAGGTTGAGAGAAGCAAAATAAATATTAATTTATTTTGATTTATGCCTAACGTTTAAAAAAATTCTTATTGGTAATTTAAACAATTTCAAGATGGCGACTAGTATTGTACATCAGCCGAGATGAAGGATAATACCAACTGGTAATAAATAATTATTATCATTAAGAAGACTTGAATGCGCGAATGTTAAACTGTTGTGCATCCACGATCGAAATGTTGAAAAGGAACGCCGTTGAGTTTATTATCTTCTATTAAGCAGGCAAATGTTTTTATCTCCGGGCAATAATTCATAATTATACCTCAATGGTTCTCTCTAGTCAAGAGATGATCCTGATTAGTAAGCTATCATGATGCTGGATGGAGTTGGAGGAATTGTCAAACGTTTAGTTTCCGTTTAAGCTGTAATAGAGAAGAAAATTGATTATAGACTCGGGATACATATACATAATTCTATGATTAAGCCATCAGTAAACATTTTGTGTGTGCATAAATTAACTCAAATAATTTAGTTAAATAGACAGGTTTTCATAAGATCATCAGATCTCGATCCACACACTTCGTGAAGTTATTTGGATATTCAATTCAATTCGATTTTTTTTTATTTTATTTATTTATTTATTTATTTTACTTATATTTATTATTTTGCCCTAGTGAACAGAATTATTCTTTTTATTTTTTTTATTGACTTTCAACCCAATGAAATGGATTTAAAATTTTTCACCCTAATCTCCCATGGCTATATACAATGGCTTTTATACGGTTCTGCTGTGGCCACACCTTGAGCCACTCATTCGTTTTGGGAGGATCTGAGGGCTATAAGGGGAGATATGGAGGCCCTATCAAAAAAATATAACTTGTGGGAACCACTTGACTTTAACTTACTATTCTTCAATAACAATCTAACAATTCTCATTGAGTTTTTGTAGTTTAAAATTTGGATCATTTCATAAACAACAAAAATTCAATTAAAACTACTAGGTCAGATGTGGACTGTTTTTCTAATATTTATCAAAAAATTTTAGAGAAAAATTATTTTACGTATTTTTTTTTCAAGTTAATTTAATTTGTATCATTGTCTACTTATTTGTTTGTTTAGTGTTGCTTTTTATTAATTAAGGAAATTAATTCTTTTTTAAAATTTATTTAAATTCCATTGATACAGGGGAAATTCCCCCGAAACATTTGGTATTTTAATAAACTTTTGAACGTTGTTCTTTATAAAGATTTGTACTTATTTATATAATCAAAACATTCAATAATATTTTTTCAATATATTTATTATAAAAGCAGGGGAGTCCACAGAAAAAATTCAGGGGGGGGGGGGGGCAAAGCTTGAAGACAAATAATTACATTTTTAAATATTTAAATAAAATTTTTTGAGTTTTTTCACGAGTAGAATACACTAATACTTGCTTAATAGTGCTTAAAAACAAAAACACAACGGTACCAACATTAAACATGGTTTAGGGCCGGTTGTATGTCGCAAAGTAAATGCTTTTTACCACTTACACTGGGTAGATAGTAAATGGAGGGACTGGGATGGCCAATCAGATGACAGTTTCAGTGCCTGTCATCTGATTGGCCATCCCATTCCCTCCATTTACCATCTACACTTGGTTAGTGGTAAAAAGCATTTACTTTGCGACATACAACCGGCCCTTAGTGAGACCGGGCCTGAAGTTAGGGCTGTTACGGAATTTTTTATTCGATTCCAGGTAGGGGTGCAGAATTTTGGTCCCCCCTGTGGACGCCTATGATTATAAGGGTTTATTTATCTATATGAACAATGTAAATAGGAGTTGGGTTAGATTATTGTGGAATTAAGAGAACTCAAAATATGTATTTTCAGAGAGGCCGTACTTTTTATTGATAAGTGAAAGTATATGTTAAATGGACCCCCATCGATGATGAATGAAAGGAAAATGATTGAAACGGAGAGTGGGTTCCTTCTTCCTTCAGATGTCATGCTCGTTAGAATACAATACAAGAGATCAATGGTCCCAAAGGAACCCAGAAGAATTGTTCAATATGGTAAAGGATATTTATAGTCCGAGACAATCACATTTTGAATACAGCTTCAATGCCAGGTTCGCAGATCAAGTACCTATAGAATATATCCATTTTTTTTAACTATGAAAATAATTTGCTTATATACAGGCAGGAACACAAACATCTGATTGTAAAATATTATTTTGAGAAAAAAGTGAAAACTAAATATACGACGCTCTCTACAAATTTTTAGAATTTGGCAATTTTTTTTATCCGCGAACGGTTTAAGCTAGAAAGTTGAAACTTGCACAAAGGAGCAGCTTATTAATACAAATTTTTATACTGAGTTTAAACAGTAAACAGCTCGTTTGGATTTTTTTTTGAGTTAGTGAATATAGTATTTTGATCGGAAGTTCTGAAACTAGACAGCACAAAATCTAATCATAATAATTTGATTTAAATATTGAAACATTTCGGTAGCAGAAGGAATTATCTACATCTTTTTTTTTTAATTTATCTCGGGTGTCAAAATATAAAGAAAAAAAATCATGTTTGAAAATGAATTTGACAATGATATTTAAAAGCAAAAAAAAAAAAATAATAATAATATTTAATAATAATCTAGTATTTCGGCTAGCCCACCGAGCGTGCATGGGGAAAGGTCCATGAATAATACGATATTTTAATATAAATGCAAAATTCTTCTCATTCTTCGAAACTCTAGTCTCAAATAAACAAATAATATTTATATTAAAGCATAGTCTGTATGTAAATTTTTATTCCTTAGGAGGTTTTTTCCTGGGTTGGTTAAAAATAAAAAGAATGAAAAATGAGGGAAAATCGTTACAAATAAGCTGGATGATCCAACTCGTGATGCATGTTTCACTATATATGGTATACAATCCTTCAAAGTCCAAAAACTATATAAATTCAATAAATACATTTTTCGCAAACACACCAGCTATTTTAAAAATCACTCGAATCGTTTCTAAAAATTTATTCATCAAAATTATATAGAAAATCTACTCGTGTTCTTCATCGTAAAAAAGTAAAAAACAAAAAACAAAAATCAATCAACAGGAAAAATAATAAATCGTCCATGTAAGGGAAATTCGTTTCTTTTTGGATCTATAAAAAAAAAAAAAAATTAAAACATTTTTTGTAGACTCTTTAGTCCATTTTATATTCAAATTTTTTATCAATATCGTAAGAGCAATAAAAAATTTAATAAAAATTAGACTGAAATAAACTGCAACGGATCGTTGCTAAACTTTATCCAAATTCATTTGAAATATTAATATGTTTATTCCTTTATTATTAATCAGATATCACTTGCAATTTGCAGTTCATGTTGACTTTAATTCAAAAATAATGATCAATTCTCATTTAACAGTCGAGAAATAACAATTCTACATTGGATCTTTGACATTTCAGTTATTATTGGTAACCATTGCTGAAGACATGGAGGAATCGACTTAAAATAAAAAATAGCGATTGATTCTCATCTATTACTTGAGGAATAATAATTCTACATTAGATTTTTGACGCTTCGATTATTATTGGTAAACATTGCTGAAGACATGGAGGAAACGGTTTAAAATCAAAAATAACGATCGATTCTTATTTAATACTAGAGGAATAACCTTATTGCATTCCATTTTTGATGTTTTGACTATTAATGGCAACCTCTACTGAAAACGTAGAAGAATCGACTTAAAATCAAAAAGAATAAATTCTTTTTTGGTAAACAACTCAAGCTTGAGTTTGCCGTAGTCTTTACGTGAGGACCCTTTGAAGTCGCGCTTGCCGCGAGACCGATTACAATACTTTCCCCATGCTTCGCATTGGATAAAGTAAAAATGTACTGTAAAAACAAAGTAAAGAAAATTTTCAAAAATTTTCTTTACTTTATTTAAAATGCTTCAACAAGAACCTACACCATTCTCCATCAACAAAAAATACTCGAAAAACGTTGGAATGCTGGTTTTAATATTTAGAAATCAAAGAGATAAACGAGTTTGTTCTCTTACTACCTAATAGGGTGTTTGATGATTGAAAATCGCATATTTCACTCAAATTAGGCCTTAGGGGGTTAGTGATTAAAAAAACAACAACAGTATCTAAAATAAGCTGACGTATTCTGATGTGCCATCCACTTGACTTTACCATATAAGCTAGCCCCTAAAATTATTTATAATCATGTAAGGGGGGAGGTTAAGTTTTTACATTTTTAGACTTCTGGGGGCCCACTGATTATGTATACAAAATTTGGTTGAGTTTGGTAAATGGCCAAGATTTTCATTTTTTGACCCTACACCCCCGCCCCATTTTGGGTGGTTAGATTTTGCATTTTTAGACTTATGGGGGTCCACTGATTATGTATAAAAAATTTGGTTGAGTTTTCTCAAATGGCCTAGATTTTTAATTTTTAACCCCCTTCCCCCCCTTTAATTTTGGGTCGATATGCACCAAAATCTAATCAGCTCTTAATCTCAATGGACCAAAACTACGTGTGAAATTTGGATTCAATATTCACACTAATTTTTGAGCTAGCTCGTCCACAAAAATTTGGTAACGCACAGACTAACAGACAACAAGACAACCGGACAACCAGACAGACAGACTAACTAACAGACATTTTGACAAAACAATTATTATCTCGAAAAATATAATTTTTTCGATGTTCACTTATTAGAGTTTTTTTGTAGAGCGAAATGCCATGGTTAAGTTCAATTTTTTTAATCAAAATAGTTTCAGCCGTTTTTGAGATATTTCGAAAAAAAGAAAGAAAAAACACTTTTTTCATGCACGATTACAATAGTTGACCATACCCTGTATGGTAAAGTAAAAAGGAAAGAGCGGGGACGTTTCTACGATGGGCCAGAGAATTGAGGGAGCTAGTTAAGGATGGATCTCTTTTAATCTGAAAGCTTGACTATGAAATTAAATAAAAAATTATAAAAAAATTACGACGATACATCTCGACTAGGACGGCTGGACCTTCGAAAGAATCTCAAAATCGCTTCCTAATTACAAAATGATTATTTAATTAGCCCGGAAAAGTAAAATATGATAAAAATAAAACCCGTTATAGGTATATATATCGTATATATATATATTCATAATTGCTTGCCAATCAAGTCAAAGAATAACATTCTTTTTATAAATAAAATTTAAAAACTCTCTCTTAATAGATAATTGCTTTACAAACAAGTTTTACCTAAATATAGTAATTTTCTGCTGTCCTTTTTTTTCAACTAGATATTAGACAGTGGTTTTGGTTTTTATCGTTTATGCCAGACACGGATCTTCCTCTTTTGAATTAATTTTTATGAACAAACTATCAAATCTATTAATTAAATTTTATTATAATCAAATAGAAGGAGTATAAAACTTTTTTCCATGTGTATTAATTAGGAGTATAATAAAAATATAAAAAAACCAAATAATTAAAAAATAAAAAGCAAACTTGATTCTTTATTATTCCTTAGAAAAGGATTTCCCGAGATCCAGAGTTTCAAGCCGAGTTCTGAGTTCCGTGGGAATCGCAAATGTAAAAAGAAAAGCATTCTGTGCATATCACACAATTTTTGTTTATCCATGGAAAAAGTTTTTGCAAGGGTGGGGTTTCCTTTTAACTTACCCTTTATTACTATTAAGATTAAAAAAAAATTTCAAAAATTTTAATGAAATGTTTGGGCAAAATTTTATTTTCCTATCTTCAGTCATGTACGGAATTAAGCATCCACTTAAGGGGTTCGGGACTGTTTATCATTTTTATAAGAAAATTCTGAAATTTATACCATCGAATCATTGATATATTAAATATGTATTCCCGAAATTTGAAGTTGATCGTCTGTCCCATTAACGAGAAATAAATTATTGAAAATTATCCTTTTAACATGGAAGTAAATGGACAGAGCTATTAAAATGGATATAGCTTTTATACAAATTATATCATTTTCAATAAATTTATACAGATCAATAATTCAACTTTTATGAATCGAATGATACAATTTTCAATAGATTTGACAGTCTAGTTAATTAGTTATACATAAATAAAAAATAAAAAAGTCATTTGCAGCCAACAGAATATAACAAAAGGACTAGTGTAGAATTCCAAATCTATTTCTTGAAATCGTTTTTGTGTTAAATAAATGTTTTTATAATGAGAAAAATTTTATCTCAATATTCTTTTTATTAAAATTATCAAAAAATTTTTTTTTAATAAATAAATAAATCTTTATTCCTCGACCTGCTTAGAGGCACAAGTCCTCGGTGGCTAGGTCCTCCAAACATCAATACAATCTAGCTACAATACATTAACAAACATCTATAGAAATTAATTACAACAATTTAACAAATAATAAACAAGTAAAAAAAAAAAAAATCGAAATGTATGCTCATTAACAAAAAACATGACCATAGATTTCCATCAAAAGACAAAAAGTAATTTAAAAATTCCGCGCAAAAACCCGATACCAGAATCAAGCGACGCATTATTTATTCGAAATTAACCTCATTATTAACAATTATTTTATTAAAAAATTTAGTAGTCAGACGTTGTCACTCTACAGAAATACAAAATACTTTTTAGTAGATCATCCCGATAGATAAGCTGTCTAGAACTCCTTAAAATCATTGTGATTAAAATGATTTTTTTATCGAGAGTAGAATATGGTTTTTGAATTTATCTATAAGCAAATGTGGTTTAAATAAAACTTTTGATCCTCTTTTTCAAAAGCTCTTTGCCCGAAAATGGACAAGTATCTGAAGGGTTAAAAATACATTGTGCTTCAAAAAAAGTGAAAATATTTTGAACATTTTTAATGAGGTAAGGATTGGCCAGCTTACAGTCCGAACTTAAATCCCAATAATCATGTATGGAACATGCTGGGGAGGCGAGTCCGTGCTAGAGATCATGCTCCAGAGACCATCCAGCAGCCCAAAGACATCCTCCAAGAAGAGTGGGAAAATCTGGACCATACGCAGGTTGTACGACTAATCAGAAGTATTAACCATACTGGTTAGGTGGCTGGCGGCTGTTACGAGAGGCGATAATATTCCTTACTATTTGAGAATTTTGTGATGAAAAAAGACCAAAAAAACAAAAAATTTTGTTTTTGTATATATTTAATACCTACTTAAGAATTTAATTAATTGTGATATTGTTTAAAATAATTTTACATGTATACAATCTATTGAAAGTTTAAATAAAAAATATATGGTAAATTTTGATATTTCTTTGAAAAAAATCCGAATTTTAAAATATTTGTTTAAAATATTTAGATAGGTAAATTTAATTTTTCGAATTAAATTTATTTTCAACACATTATGGATGGATTTCTTTGGTTAAGCGATAATAATAATTTTTATAAAAAAAAATAAAACCGACTTCAAAAAAACTAAATACAACAAATAAAATAATAAGAACTCAAATATCAAATAAAATGCACTAGAAGGTATAAAATAATTATCTAATTTAGTTACAACTAAACGACGAAATATTAACATGAAATCACTTTTTGAAGTTGGTGCCAAACATACATTTTATGAATCGAACTCGACGGATCATACTTAGTTCGTTTGGCGGGTACGCTCGTTTATATAGTTTGTTTGGCACCGACTTCAAAAAGTAATTTCATGTTTTTATTTCGTCGTTTAGTTGTAACTAAATTAGATAATTATTTTATACCTTTTAGTGCATTTTATTTGATATTTGAGTTCTTATTATTTTATTTGTTGTATTTAGTTTTTTGAAGTCGGTTTTATTTTTATTTTTTTTATAAAAATTATTATTCTTTTTCTCTTTTAGTGATGCTATTAATAGTGACTTAATATAATACCTTGCATGCATCTAGTAAGAGAAAGCGTGGGGCGAATGAATCAGATTCGACTGAAATTTATATTTTTACCAATCGGAAACTAGACTGATACCAATGCAATAAAAACATCAAAATCGGTTCACAATTGGGGAAGATATCAGGTAACATAGACACCGAATTGAGAACCTCCTCCTTTTTTGAAGTCGGTTAAATATCACCGAAAAACTGAGAGCTAAATTAGGCAGATTGAGTTATCGAATAATTCAGAGCGATTTCTGATCAAATATTAATGAAAATTGAAAAAAAAATGCAGGGGTTTCCATTATCGGTGATTTACTCGTTGTAGGAAATCGAAAGAAATTTCCTTTTCCGAGAACATCTGCGCTTTTTTTTTGTTTAGTTACATCTATATAACTTGAACGGCTTCTTTTATAGTTGATATCGATTATCATTTGCCAAGAAACGCGTTTAAATAAAAATCTAGAATGGTAATTGACGCTGGTAGGTAAGTCTTTTTTTGTTCAGGACTTGTTAATAAATTATCGAGGCGCGCGGAGTACCTTTTGCAGAAAAACAAAGGTGTCTGTTGGAAGCGACAGCAAACCGAGCGAGAAAGAGACATCGAGAAGAGAAAGAGGATTCTTGTCTGCCTCTGCAACAACCAAGACAAGCCTCAGCAGCAGACAATCCAAAAACCTCACACACACCCAATTATAGCCAATTGAGCCAATTTTTATCAAACATCTGTGTTGTATTTCGTGTTGATCCTTTTAATAATTCTAGGGAATACTTTTGGTATTTGGGCGATATTTTTTTTTTTTTTTTTAATATATCACGTAGTCATAAACTCGGCGAGTGAATAGAAAAAATGATTGGCTGAGTGGTTCGAATCATACACAATTCTATATACATTATATGTATAAGCAAACGAAATTGCCAAATCATTTTTCCTTATCTATCTTATCTTATTAAACAAAAAACAAACAAATTTTTTTTTAATATACAGGGTGATTCACGGTCCATGGCACGTTAGACGTTTAAGGAAAACAGAACGCAGGATTTTTCTGAAAATTTAACATTTTACTGTTCTATCGATCTAAAATATTTTTAGCATTGCGACGTTTCGGCTTCCATCGAAAAGCCGTAGCAACTTTATTTTTTTGAATGGAACACCCCATATATTAACAGGTTTTTAGAACCGCCCTTTTATTAAAATACTTTTTTGTTAATTTTGTCCTACTAGTATACCTATCTCTATCGGTTTACGAGATAGAAAATAATTTGTGTTAAATATGGTGCAAAACCTGGCCCTAATTAAACTTAAATAAATTAGTTCCCTTAATTCATGAAAAGTTGATATTTTTGGTGGTAGTTTAGACACACCCGAAGTATTTAATTTACGCCGAAAAAACGACTCCATATTATACAGGGCGTGCTAAGATTACTATTATTTCCGTTATTCATAAAAGGGGTCAAAAGTTCGCTTTTTCAAATAAGACCCCATGTATATTACTCAATCAATTGAAAGACGAAGAAAAATGCTTTAATACGATATTCCTATACCTAAAACATCAAGTTTTCTTAATAAAACGCTTTTTTGCTAAAAATTACTTTTTAATTAATTTAATTTTAACTAACCATGGAAATATCAAGCTTATGACAGTTTGTTGACTATTTGTAAGAAACTTATAAAGAGCTTATTGACGGTGTTCAAAAAACTCCCAAATTGACCGCAAATATTGATTATTCAAACGAAGTTCTTACGAAATTATTTATTTTGTACTATAATAACTTCGTTTGAATAATCAATATTTGAGGTCATTTTGGAAGATTTTTTTGAACATCGTCAATAAACTATTTATAAGTTACATTTAAAAATATAAAGTTGCTACGACTTTTCGATGGAAGCCAAAACGTCGCAATGATGAAAATATTTTAGATCGATAGAACAGGTAAGAAAATGTAAGGTGCTAAATTTTCAGAAAAATCATGTGTTCCGTTTTCCTTAAACGTCTAACGTGCCATGGACCGTGAATCACCCTGTATATGGGGTATGGAGTGAATTTTCTATTTTTTCCCCTGACTTTTTTGAATTTTCTGCAATTGTTATAATATGTTTTTCTAAACAAAAAGATAATCGACCCTTATTACATGCTTTATATTATCTTCACCTGTATGTATCTATGTATCTCTATCAATGTGACTTTCGTTCTGTTAAATCCCGCAAACATTTCGATATAAAAATAATTGTTTACCTACTCAAATTAAATGTAATTATATAAAAATAATATAATAAAAATAAATACAATTTTGGTGTTTTTTGAGGCTCTTGAAAACCTTGGAAACAGATGGAATGTCATCGTTAGGAAAAATAAATAAAATTTACTTATATTCTAACTATTTATTTTCACCAAAAAAATGAAAATAAATAGTTAAAATATAAGGAAATTTTATTTCTTTTTCCTAACGAAGATATTCCATCTGTTTCCAAGGTTTTCAAGAGCCTCAAAAAACACCAAAATTGTAATTTAAAACATTATAGTACCTATCTAAAAATAAATACATTTCATTCTGTTAAATCCCGCAAAGATTTCTCTATAAAAATAATTGTTTGCCAACTCAATTTAAATGAAATTATTTTAAAATAATAAAAACAAATACATTTCATTTTGTTAACTTCCGCAAATTTTTTTCTATAAAAATAATAAAGACTAAAAAATAAAAAAATAAATTATATTAAAAAAAAAACTAAAAAACTTGCATAAAAAATGCCCCATATTTTGTCGAAATTAATTTAAAATTTCTGTCCCCCACGCTTTTTGATTAAGTATTACATTATTTTGTACTTTTTAGAAGCATGTTTTTTTTTTTTTTTAAATATAATTTTTTCATTTGTTTTTGGTAGATTCATTTTTATAGGTTCTTACGACTTGTTGAATTTTCAATTTTTACAATTTCTGGATTCTTTCCATTAGAATAAGAGAAATCCGAAGGGTGAACCGCGACCTATATCATATACACCTACTTCCACTTTCATTTCCAAGTAGAAGACAATAGATGAAGGGGCATTATCTAATGAATTCCAAAATAATTTCACATATTTCTAAAGTCTGTGCACACCTAATTCCAATCTCGGTTCACCCCACGGAGAAATCTATATACTTATATTCTACAAAAAATACTACTCGTATAATCTTTTAGCAGTTTTTAAAATAGTTTCCCATAATATTAATAATAATAATAACAATAATAATTGTCTAATTTGAAAAGAATTTGAATGAACGAATAATCATTAAGTTACTTTGATTTTTACCATTTTTCTTTTCTGAAAAATATATCCCCAACATCTTCCTATGATAATTTTTTAATTCATATAATTTGAAAAAAAATGAATATTTAAAATAGCCCTAATATAGAAAAATGTAAAAAAAAAAAAAAAATTATATAAATTTTGTTTTCAAACTGGACGACTTTTTTGTGGCAGTTACATTAAAAACTGATATAAAAATAATACAGGTAAGTAATTTTTTGTAGAACAGATAATTTTCGAGTTATTGTAATGAAAGAAGCCAGAAATTGTAAAAAAATTGATAATTCCCTAAGACCTATAAAAATGAGGCTACGAAGAAACAAAACAAAAATACATGTCGATATTTTTTATTAATTCGAAGAGAGTAAGTGGTATTTTAGAATTCTCGGATTTTTTTTTTATTCAAATATCACGTATTATTATTTCCGCTGTGTAAAAGAAATTATTGACTGAGATGTTCAAGAAGGGATTTGTTAACGTGAAGTTTTGCTCGATTCTACTTTATATATAGATATAGATAAGGGGTATAAAAACAAAAGAAATACTTTTTCAATTTATTTTGTTTATTGTTTTTGTTGTAGTTTTGATTAAATTTTAGCTATATACAATACACACTTGTATTGCGATATTGCTATTTATTTTTGAGCCAGTTATCAAGTTTTACTTTACCGGTTGTTCACTTACGATTAAACTTGTCCAAAGATTATTTTAGGCTTGGCATAAACGTGGCTATAATCTAAGGCACGTGTGCTGAAGGTGCCGCATATGAAAGGAAAGTTTCACTGGCGCGTGAACAATTAATACATATTTCATTTTATTCCTTTATAAATAACGATTTGTACTTTTTACTTTACCATACAGGGTATGCAAGTATTGTAATCGTGTATGAAAAAAGTGTTTTTTTTCCTTCTTTTTTTTCGAAAAATCTCAAAAGCCGCTGAAACTATTTTGATTAAAAAAATTGAGCGAAACCATGGCATTTCAGTCTACAAAAAAACTCTAGCAAGTGAACCTCGAAGGAATTATATTTTTTGAGATAATAATTATTTTGTCAAAATGTCTGTTAGTATGGTTGTCTGGTTATTATAGTTAGTCTGTGCGTTACCAAATTTTTGTGGACGAGCTAGCTAGTGTGAATATCGAAACCAATTTTAACACGTAGTTTTGGTCCATTGAGATTAAGAACTGAGTAGATTTTGGTGCATATTGACCCAAAATTAAGGAGGGGGGGGGCGTTAAAAATTAAAAATCTAGGCCGTTTGAGCAAACTCAATCAAATCAGAAGTCTAAAAATGCAAAAAATAACCTCCCAAAATGGGGGGGGGGTCAAAAATGAAAATCTTGGCCGTTTGAGCAAACTCAGCCAAAATTTGTATACATAATCAGTGGGACCCCAGAAGTCTAAAAATGCAAAAACTAACCGCCCAAAATGGGGGGGGGGGCGTAGGGTCAAAAAATGAAAATCTTGGCCATTTACCAAACTCCAAACTCAACCAAATTTTGTATACATATCAGTGGGAGCAAAGAAGTATAAAAATGCAAAAACTAACCCCCACCCCCTACATGATTATAAATAATTTTAGGGGCTAGGTTGTATGGTAAAGTCAAGAGGATGGTCACATCAGAACACGTCAGCTTATTTTTGTTGTCCTTGTGGCCTTGATTCTCAATTTTTTTGTATTTGGGATAAAACAAAATAGATACTCACACATTAAAAATATTAAGGCAAAATTGAAAATTTTCTTGATATTAGGCATATTATTAAATAGTTGAATTCTCATATAAAATGAAGTCGGTTTTTAAAACTATTAAAGGCTGTAGCGGAACACTTATTCACCTTCAGTGGGACACCATTGTTCTGCGTAACCTAATATAGGAAATCCTTCTCTTAACTACACTGTTAAAAATTTCTTATATAATTTTAGTAAAAAAAAATGGTCCGTCCTCGAAACTTTTTAGTAATATTACCCACATACAAGTATTGTAATCTTACAACATATTTCTTACTAATACGTATCTAGTTAATATCTACGAGAAAAAATAAGCTACAATTTATTTTTTGTAATGAATAAAAGTGATTTTACCAATATAATATACTCTTTTTTTACTATACCCGCAATCTTGTAAATTTCATATCTATTTGCATTGTAAACATAGACTAAATTTACAATTTTTTTTAACAGTGTACCTTCGTATATTCTACTAGCAAAATATTTACCTGTTTTTAAAAAATTCCATTGCAAATTAATTGTGCAAATTTGTCTAAGCAGAAAAAACTCTTTTTAAACCCAAAGAAAAAATCATATATCACTTTTTATTGTACGGATCGAATTTGAATTTAAAATTTATTGCAAAAATATCAAGCTTGAAAAATCAAATCTCCGCCTTCAGGCTCTAGTTTCTCTCAAGAAAAATATATAGCTAAAAAGACTAGATAAAAAATTAGACGCTTAAATATGAAATAAGTTGAAATCCTGTCTAAAATCGGAGTGCATTTATAAGATGCAGCATTCTACTCTCTGACAGATAAAAAATGGTTCGCTTCTAAAGAGACGGTTAAATCAGAAGAGTAGACTAAAAGGGTCATTTAACAAGGAAGAGGGAAATGGAAAATCATTTCGGAATGCACATTTATTGAAATAAGCAAATCTCATTCGTGCAAGGAGCCTCCGTGCATGCGAAGCTAAGAATAAGCTTCGTATTTTTCATTGCTGTGGAATGAAATAAGTCACGTAATATTTTGTATTAATAAAATAGAGCATTTTTACTTTTAAAGTTCGTAAAAAATATTCTATAAAATAAATGGCGTTTGGGGGTGAAGTCTTAAAGTGAAGAATTTAGTACTATACGTTCAGAAATGTAGACATATACTCATTGTTGAATGAGGAAATAAGTATTTAAATTTATTGAGGATTTGATGCTTTGGTCGATGAGTTGTTTATCAAAAGAAAAGTTTCAGCCCGAACTTCTCTGTTCTTAGAATTATTTAGCTACAAATTAAATTAATAAAAGCTTGTACAAATAAAGGATGGGCGGCTATTTTAATTGAATTTCAAAATAAATGTGCCAAAGCTTTTATTTTTAATATCCATTTTATTTCAATTATTCTATAAATAGAATCGTTGATTCTATTAATTGGAATGGAAATCTTGTATTCATGAAAACATTCGGGCATATTCCCCAAAAAGCTGGAAAATAGCCAGGGTCACACCTATTCCTAAAAAAGGAGACACTTCACAAATCTCTAATTACAGGCCTATCTCGATCACATCTGTTCTTTCCAAAATAATGGAATTAGTCATAAACCAACACGTCCTTCATCACTTAGAAAACAATAAATTAATTCACGATAGGCAATATGGATTCAGACAAAATCGTTCCACAGGCGACATCTTAACCTATGTCACCCACACCTGGAACAATACTCTAGAGGCCGGAAAAGAAACCTTCGCTGTAGCCCTTGATATCTCCAAAGCTTTTGACCAGGTTTGGCACAAAATCTTCTTGCCAAACTGCCAGCCTTCGGATTCACACCAACTCTTCGCAAATGGATAGAAAGCTTTCTGACAAACCGAAGTATAAAAGTTGTGGTGGATGGAACATCATCTGAATCGTTCTCCACAAACTCTGGTGTTCCCCAAGGCTCCGTAATCTCCTCCACACTTTTCCTAATGTATATAAACGACCTTTTCGATCAAACGGCAAACCCCACTCATTGTTACGCCGACGATAGCACTCTACACGGTAAACCCTCACTCCCGAACAATCGAATCAATGTTACCTCCTCAATTACTCTCGACCTAGACAAACTGAATAAATGGGGCTCACAAAATTTAGTTAACTTCAATTCAAACAAGACTCAATGTTGTCTAATTTCTAGGCGCGAAAATAAAGATTTCCCTGATATTCTCTTCGATTCGAATACCCTAAAAATGTGTGACAGCCTATCCATGCTGGGCGTCTCTGTCGCATCTGACCTGTCTTGGAATGAACACATCTCCTCTGTGGCGAAATCTGCAGCAAGGAAGATTGGCTTCTTATTCAGGTCCAAGCGATTTTACAAACCCCCACAACTTCTCACCATCTACAAGGCCCAAATCCGCCCCTGTCTCGAATACGGCTCTCATCTGTGGAGAGGGGCCTCAAAATACTCTCTTGCTACCCTGGATGCAATTCAGAAACGAGCCGTCAGGCTAATTGACGATTCTACCCTCACCGACTCCCTCGACTCGCTGGCTCATCGAAGAGATGTCTCTGCCCTTTCCCTTTTCTATAGATACTATCACGGCAGGTGCTCTGATGAGATAAAATCAATAATTCCCCCCAAAGCATGCTTTGCACGTAGCACGCGTTTTGCCGACTCCCAACACTCTTTCGCGGTTAAATTAGAAAAGTGCCGGACCACTTCATTCGCCAATACATATATCCCCATGACTTCAAGGAACTGGAACTCTCTTCCAGCCTCTATCTTTCCCAGCACCTATAATCTTCAAACCTTCAAAACCGGAGTGCATAGACACCTACGTCTACACCCTCTCACTTAATCAACTTTCTCTTCTCTTCGGTAATGCAAGGGTCTTTCGAGATCCATAGGGGCTGCATCTTTACTGGTGCACCCCTTCTTGCATTCGATTGCATTAAAAAAAAAGATGAGATTTTTAGGGATCAAGGTCCCCTGAGTTCAAAAGTGTTTTTTTTAGAAAATGTCAAAATGCTTCCTAGTCCGTTGAATAATTATTCAATTTGGAATTTAGAAGTTTTGCCTAATTTATAAGAATTTTTGATGTCAACGACAAATACTAACACCAGAAATTCATAAGTATAATGTTATATGAGGCAAGAAGGAGGTTGATAGAAGCTCTCTTGGTTGCCCCTTTAAATTCCTGAAGAGGAGCAGATAAGATCCTAAGAAACGTCGGTTCTTAAAAAAATGGAAATGATGTTCCAAAAAAAAATAATAATATTCGAAATTTATAGTTTTTCGTTATCATTGGGCTGTATTTCCATCAGGGAAGCCAGGTCCATATTTTTTTTTATGAAAATGATGAGAGAAGGAGTTACACCAAAAAGGTGCAACCCCTAAAGGCCTGGGTTGGCCCCTCCATCGTGAAAAGAAGAAGAAAGAATTTTATGGGCTAGGCGGGGGTCGAAGGTATCTGTGGATACGGGTCTTAAATAGCTGAAGGTTATAACTCGCGGGTAAGATGGTGGCAGGGAGCAAGTTCCAGTCTCTGGAGGTCATAGGGATAAAAGAGTTGGCGAAAGCGCTTGTTCGACTTTTATCCAATTTGACAGCATATGTGCAAGATCGTGCGGTGCACGACAGCGCCGACAGGAGACCATGATCTATAAATCTATATTATACCGATCAAAAGAATACATTTTAAAGAATTTTAAAAAATTACTATCTTTCTTCTTCTTAGAGTACCATGCCCGAAACGGGCGTCGGCGTCTCTCCACATAAAACTGTGATGAGTGTGTTTAGTTGTTTTACACAGATATAAGGAACTACTTTTTAATTACTTTACTCTTACTCTAGGGTAAATTACTTTTAAAATATAATTTTACTAAAAACTTTATATCACCTTTTTTTCTGGTTCTCAAGGTACTTAATTAGAATATTAAATTTCATCAAAATTGGTTAAGTCATTTTAAAGATATTTAGAAATAAACTGCAACGGATCGTTGCTAAACTTTATCCAAATTCATTTGAAATATTAATATGTTTGTTCCTTTATTATTAATCAGATATCACTTGCAATTTGTAGTTCATATTGAAATTAATTCAAAAATAATTCTCATTTAAGAGTCGAGGAATAACCATTCTACATTGGATTTTTGACATTTTCGGTATATATGTAACCATTGCTGAAGACATAGAGGAATCGACTAAAAATCAAAAATAGCCATCGATTCTCATCTAATACTTGAGGAATAACAATTCTACATTAGGTTTTTGACGTTTCGATTATTATTGGTAACCATTGCTGAAGACATGGAGTGAAACGACTTAAAATCAAAAATAACGATCGATTCTTATCTAATACTAGAGGAATAACCTTATTGAATTCCATTTTTGATGTTTTGACTATTAATGGAAACCTCTACTGAAAATGTTAGAATAATCGACTTAAAATCAAAAAGACTAAATTCTTTTATGGCAAAACAACTCAAGCTTGAGAGTTGGTTATTCCTCTAGTGATTAGATAAGAATCGATCGTTATTTTTGATTTTAAGTCGTTTCCTCCATGTCTTCAGCAATGGTTACCAATAATAATCGAAACGTCAAAAACCTAATGTAGAATTGTTATTCCTCAAGTATTAGATGAGAATCAATCGCTATTTTTGATTTTAAGTCGATTCCTCTATGTCTTCAGCAATGGTTATCAATAAAAACCGAAACGTCAAAAATCAATATAGAATGATTATTCCTCAAGTACTAGATGAGAATCAATCGCTATTTTTGGTTTAAAGTTGATTTCTCTATGTCTTCAGGAATGGTTACTAATAAAAACCGAAACGTCAAAAATCCAATATAGAATGGATATTCCTCAAGTATTAGATGAGAATCAATCGCTATTTTTTATTTTAAGTCGATTCCTCCATGTCTTCAGCAATGGTTACTAATAAAAACCGAAACGTCAAAAATTCAATATAGAATGATTATTCCTCAAGTACTAGATGAGAATCAATCGCTATTTTTGGTTTAAAGTCGATTTCTCTATGTCTTCAGCAATGGTTACTAATAAAAACCGAAACGTCAAAAATCCAATATAGAATGATTATTCCTCAAGTACTAGATGAGAATCAATCGCTATTTTTGGTTTCCGCACGCACTAAATGAAAAAATCGCACTCTTTTGGCCTCTCGACGAGACCCCATGTAATTTTTGGCAAAACCGTCACGTGCTAATATTCAACCTAATTGAATACTACAATTTGTGACTTTAATTGAGTCCATGGGTTCCGTAGTCTTTATCTGAGGACCCTTTGAAGCCACGCTTGCCCCGAGAGCGATTACAATACTTTACCCATGCTTTGCATTGGATAAAGTAAAAATTAAAAAAGTATTAGAATAAAGTACTAGTGTTTGTGGGCCAATATGTACCAAAAACTAATCAGCGCTTCATTTTGTTAAAGCAAAGGAAGGTTTTCAATTTCATTTCATTTGATTGAATGATGTATAAAAAATCGTCGACGAAAAAAAAGGTCAACCTATGTATATTCATCCATCCATCTCCACGCACTAAACGAAAAAATCTCACTTTTTGGCCTCTGGGAGAGACCATATGTAATTTTTGACAAAACCCTCCCGTGTTAAAATTCAACCTAAATAAATACTACAATGTCAATAAATAAATAAAAATACTACAAAAACTACTATGCTTCTCCTCAATCAGCTTAGAAAACAGAAAGATGCTATTGAAGACATATGTATGGAGCATAGCCATGTAGGGGGGTGAAACCTGGACAATTGGAAAAGCGGAGAGAAAGAGATTAGGGGGCTTTCGAAATGTGGGGCTACAGAAGAATAATGAATATCAAATGGATTGATAGAATTACAAATGAAGAAGTTCTCGGAAGAATCGGAGAAAGAAGAGCCTTGTGGAAGAGTCTGAGGAAGAGAAGTGGCCAGATGATGGGGCACACACTGAGACATGGGGGACTGCTTAGGAATATCTTGGATGGGGGGGGGGAGAAAAGGGGAAGAGGAAAGCCCAGATCAAAATATTTTGACCAAATAATTGGGGATATATGCGAGACATTTAGAGGTCTGGCGGGGGACAGAGCCGAGTGGAGACGGGTGGTTGCGTCAAACCTGTCTTAGGACTGTACACTCAATGATGATGATGATGACTACAATTTGTGACTTTGATTTAGACTATGGGTTTGATAGTCTTTACCCGAGGACCCTTTGAAGTCGCACATACAGTAAAAAACACTTTTTGATCTCAAAAGATATAAAGATCTCGAAAAATATATAACAATTTTCTCCTTAATATTTTCCTTCAGGGGCGTCCACAAAATATGTGGCCCTAAATTCAGGCATTTTCGACCTCTCCTCTCTCTCCCAGTTGGTCAGATTTTTGTACACCCCTTAGCTATAATTACGTCACGATACTCCAGCCACTCCTTTTTTAAAACGAAAAAAATAGAATAATTTATATAAACTTTAATACAAGTATATTCATAGAAATTCTATTTATTTATAGGAAAATAATTTTTATAAGTACAAAATTGTAATTTTTAAAATCAATAAATTAAGTTTAAAAACCGTTATGGTTAATTTAGATTTTATATTACGATATTTCACGCAGTGAAAAATAAAATTACAATTGTTAAAAAAATCAAAATGTAATTGATGCATATATGTGACGTCACGTTTACTTTGTTCCTCCTCTCAAATATTGTTGCACTAAGCTATAATTTTATGGACGGGCCCTCAACTACATATAACAAATTAAAAAAATTCCCTGGTAAAATTATCTGATTGTTATTTATTTGATACGGCATACAACCTATTTGTTAGACATTTTATATTTTAGCAGGTATGTTAATTTAATTAATACTATATAAATATGTATGTAAATGATTTTTATGTAAATTTTACCAGAAGTACAGACTCTCCGATTTCCAGATTTTGTGATAAAAGCCTTAATGAAGGAGCATTTTCAACAAGCCTCGGGACAATAGGGCTAATTTATGTCTGTTGAGTGGTTGGTTTCCTAAGAAAAATAATTCGTTGAATTTCCATAAAAATAAAAAAAAACGAGTGATTTTTAATTATCTATTTATGAATTCACATTCTCTATAATTTTTCTCTCCCTCTTCTTTTTCTTAATGAGAAGAAAAAATGAATTTTAATCTTGCTTAGTATTTTTTTAAGTTCGTTTTGTTGTTTGTGCTTATTGACGATGCAAATTTAATTTTTCTTCCTTTTTATGTCTCATTAATTATGGTAAGAAAATATGTTCATCTTTTTGAGAATTTTTTATTTTTTTTGTTTTTTTGTTTTAGAGGGAAAAAGTTATAAATGCTAAGCTTGAATGAAAATATTTAGAAAAGAATAAAGAAATAGATAATGCAGTAAGTCAAGAAATGAAGGAAAAAAATAAACAAATTACATGCAACATAAATTACTCTTAAATCTTCATATTATAGGAAAAGAATAAAGAATGAAAGGCTTAAAGTTTATTTAAAGTCGAAGAATTTTGACATTTACGAGATTTAAACGTCACGTCAAGAATATTAAATTTGGATTTCAGTTGATATACACACAAAGAAGAAAAAGAGGGAAATGTAGATAAATTATTAGAGAAAGAAGAAACTCGGGGAAAGAGTATACATTTATATGAATGAATGGCAGAAGGGAAAAAGAAAGATAATAACCCATAGGAGGGATTAGGCGAGAAAACTTTGCTTAATGAGTTCGGATTAAGAAAAAGATGAAAAGTGAAGAAATTAATTTTGTTAAAGAAAATAATAAATGGAATTGAACAAAAAACTGGAAACTTTTTGATGTCTCGGTACTATTCTATAGACACGGACTGGTAGAATTCAATGGCGAATTGATAGAAAGGTAGCCCAAGGATCCTTAGTAGCACAATGTTTCAAACTAGGTATATAGTAACTACATAGATTTCGAGAATATACTATATAGTTTGAAACATTGTGCTACTAGGGATAATGAAAAACATAAATTCCGAATAAAACAATTTATTAGGAAATCATCTTACTCCTCAGAAAGAGAATCAAGATGACTTAATTGAAAAGATTTTGTTTTGTCGAGAATAGGAGAGTTGTTGATTTTTAAAGAGAAATCATTGAGATTGAACATATACATCATATATACCGAATATAAATATGTACATATATAATTTTTTTATAGTGTTCTGTTTAACCTCCTGATGAAGGGTTCATAGTCCCGAAATATGTATAAAGAATAAATAAAAATCTCCAAAATAATTTACAAAGATTTTTTAATTTTTGCTAACTCTCTTATTTCTCTTGTGAAACACCACTACTCTAACCACGTTAAATAATAATTCCTTTATAATTTATTTGTTAGGGACTATAGTTTCTAAGGTTTGGACTTCATCATCAGTCTTTTAATTATAAATATTTTATCTGTTATTGCTCATTGGGTTCAATTATCCGATCGGATATATATAAATTAGTTTTATTGTTATAGGAAGCTAGTCACATAATAGTTGATAGTTTGTTATATGGCTAGTTTGCTATAACAACGAATCCAATTTATCTATATCTAATCTGTAAAATTTAGGAACGCGGTGTTGGTTTATAGTGAAACATTGTTAAAATTAAATTAGGTTGGAGTTGGTGGTGTTTCACAAGGAGAAAAATTAAAATACAAAGATTTTTTTAGTTTACTCTATATATTTCGAGCTCTTAACTCATCGTCAGGAGAACATTGACTAAAGATAACATGATATTTTGAACAGAATTTATTTTAATTTTAATATGATGGACAGTTATTTATGACATAGTGTAAATATGAAAGAATTATCAGAAGGATGGATGGAATGGCTTTAGAAAGCCGACTGACCAGATGTAGGGACAAAGGGCTGGGACAAAGAAAAGATATTTATATTTGAAAGTTGCCGAAAATTATGTATGTGTAATAAAGAAAGGCAATAAACTATAGAATGCAATGAGGGTGCATAGCGAAAATTTAATCTCTCATTTTCTATTTAAAAAAATAAATAAAATTAAAAATAAACCCACCACACACCCTCATCGCACTCCAATTCAAATTAAATATCATTGATTAAGATGTCAATTATTGGTGAAGTTTTGATGTCTGTTTGATTGTTCAAGATGTTTTGATTAAGGTGTATGGCCTTTTTAATTTCAGCTGACTCCAATAAATCCAATTTCCTACTTTTTGGAATAAAATGTAAAGGGAGGGGGTTGGTCGATGAAGGTGAATGGTTGTGGTCAAACAAATGATCTGCAAAAGCCGAGGTATAACTAAGAGGGGGGGCATTTGGGTTCAAACTATTCACCTGTAGATTGCGAAGAGATCTCATATGTTCAACGTGGCGTTGATTGAAAGATCTGCCCGTTTGCCCGATGTAAAATGATTGACAGTCATTACATTGCAATTTATATACACCGCTCATTGTTGTTGGTTTTATTATATCGATTTTATTGTTAACCAATATGGATGAAAGGTTGTTTCTGTTATAGAATGCGGGGGTGATATTAAGTTTGCGAAACATATTAGCTATAGGGTAGCTGAGTGGAGAATGGAAATAAAGTTTTTTAAAGTTTTTTTCTTTTGTTGGGATGATGGAATATAAAAGGGGGGCTGTTATTTTATAAATTACCTTTTTCTGAATATTGTCGATCAAGTGTCGGGGGTAATTGTTATTATCGCTTATTTTGTGGATGATAGCTAATTCATGGTTATAGTGTTCTAAGGTTAAAGGAATGTTTTCTAATCTATTGAACATTGAGTAGAAAACAGATAATTTAGTGTTGAGGGGGTGGTTAGAATCATAGGGAATTATAGTGTCTGTGAAAGTAGGTTTTCGGTAGATTTGATATTCAAAGTGGTTGTTGATTATGGAAATCCGAAGATCTAAGAAAGGAATTGACTTATTGCCTATTTCTGTTGTAAATTGAATTTTGGGGTTGATTGAATTTAGTTTTTCATTAAATGCATTTAATTGTCTCACAGATCCGGACCAAACTACTAAAATATCGTCTACATATCGTTTCCAAAACTTGATACGTTCAAAAAACTTATTTTCACGATTTAAAATAGTATCTTCAAAGTGGGACATATATATTTCAGCTAGTAGGGGACTAAGAGGACTACCCATAGGAAGTCCATTATTTTGCCTGTAAATGGTGTTGTTAAATAAAAAGTAATTTTGGTCTAAACAAAGGTCAATTAATTTCAAGATATCGGATCTCTTTTTGGAGTCTGGTATGTTTGCTATCTTTAGTCAATGTTCTCCTGACGATGAGTTAAGAGCTCGAAATATATAGAGTAAACTAAAAAAATCTTTGTATTTTAATTTTTCTCCTTGTGAAACACCACCAACTCCAACCTAATTTAATTTTATATCTAATCGGGTAAATCAACCCATGAGAAATAACATACAACATAAAATATTTCTAATTAAAAAACTAATGATAAAGGTCAAACCTTCGAAACTATATTCTCTTACAAATAAATAAATTAAATATATATAAAGTAAGTGACCCAAAAATGAACACCTTAAAACATATGTGTTTACAATGGGGGCAAATAGCCCCCAAATTTTGTCCGCTGCAATTCCATCGCCTTCTGAACAGTATTACAAAGACTTGCCAACATAACATAAAGAATTTGGGACCTATTTGTCCTTATTTTAAACACGAGTGTTTTGGGGTGTCCACTTTTGGGTCACTTACTTTATATACAACTGTTATCATTGCCTAATTCATAATATTTTATTTTTATTTTTACTTTTTAAGCCTTAGAAAAAGCGACTTTTTTTAATTTTTTACTTTATATACATCGAGGGGTGAACCGCGATTGGAATTAGGTGTACACATCTTTGGAATTATGTGGAATTATTTTATGAATTCATTAGATTATGCCCCTTCATCTATTGTCTTCTACTTGGAAATGAAAGTGGAAGTGGATGTTGGTGTACACTATATTAGGTCGCGGTTCACTCCTCGATATATATATTTATTTATTTATTTGTTTGTTTATTTATTTTCAGAATATATAGTATTACATGTATGCATATTGTATATTTATTTGCATCAATCACAAGACAACCTCATTGATTTCTCTTTATGAAGGTGACTTCCCTATAAATTGGAATTTGTGGTTTACATTATCATTGTGCTGCTTTTAAAAGATTTCATTTGAAAATAAAAAAATAAACCTAGTCATTGCCTCAATCTATAATCTTACTTCCGATTTTTCCCACCACATATTATTTTCATACTCATCTAAGAGGACGTTTCAAAAGATAACAAATAATTGGCAATATTTAGTGAAAAATGCCCCAGGCCATCTTCAAGCGGAAAAAATATAGGTTCGTACAGAAGCAAAAAGTTGTCTTTAAAAGAAATAAAAAGAATATTGTCCCGAAAGAATAAACCAAGAGAACTTTGTTCACCGAGTTGGGATTAATAAAAGTGGAGAAAATTTAGAAATTAATTTATTATAAAAAAATCAAAGCAGCAATTCAAATCTTTAAATTTTTTGAAAAAGTGGTTGAGATTATGCTTTTTAAATCCTTTGAATTCCATAGAAATAAGATGTTTAAATCCACACAATCGAGCTCTCTTGCCTGAGGTATTTGCATTGTGCTTTCATTGTTTTGAAATCCTTTTTCTCAGTCAGTTAATTAAGAGACTAGAATTAAGATTTGATTGAAAACATCATATCTTGAAGGGATTTTCAAAAGAATTTATTACGAGTATTATCAAAGCATTTTGAATGTAGAACTTCATTTATTTGTCAGGTACAGATAAAGCAACGATAAGGCAACCAATTCAAAAATTCCAATATACAATCTAATTTTTAAAATATTTCGAATTCTTAAAATAAATAAATTAATGATTTGATACTCTCATTGGTTTTTTAATTAGATCGTAGATTTATACTATTCAAGTTTTTATTATACAGTGAAACCCCTCAGATCCGAACCCCGGAAATCCGAAATCCCGGAAAATTGGAACGCAGAAAAGAGAAACTTATTTATTTAGTCATAAAACAATTATTATATATTATATATTCTACATTATAACCTTATTTTACATAATTAGTTGAAAAATTAACAAAGAAGTACAGTTAACATACCTAACAAAGTGTAAAAGTGTCTACATACATATGTCATGCAGTTTTGAAAAACGGTAAAAGTTGGTTATTGAATTTCTTTATGTTAATCACTTTGCGAAAACAATCAAATAATAATAGAAACAGACAAAAATCACTTAATCTTACACTTGATTTCAGTTTACATCAATTTTCGAAGCTGCTTTCGGCTAATCTGAACAAATTGAAATCCGAACAGGCTACAGCCCCAATTAGTTCGGATTTGAGGGGTATCACTGTATTTATTTTACGAGCTACGAAATTCTCTGACAGACTGGCCTCGAAGTTCTATTCTTAAAGCCATGAACAAATTTTATTTTTATTAAAAATCCTCAAGTTAAAGTATTATTGGGTAGAAGCTGATATTTTTTATACAACACTTCAAGTGTAATTACACGTTTGAAATCTCTGTTAAATACACATTTCCGAAGGTTCTATCAATAGTTAATAGAAATAGCGAGAAGCAATCAAACAAAAAGGATTCCCATTACGAAATGAATGAGATCGATGTTCATCACCTCACCCAATTTCAAATGTACTGCGTTAGTTTATATCGGAAAGGTCAGACAGGACTAGACCAAATAATTGTTATAAATCGGCCCCAAGTCCAGGAAATTGAGATAGATTGTCAAAACTCACTCAGAGGTCTGTTGATAATTAAATTTAAACAATTTCCACATATTTTACACTAAATGTTTATTCGTCATTATTTATATATGTAGTTGAATATCACTGAACATCCTTAAGATTTTTGATTCCAGCATTCTTGAGGTTTGCAGTGCCCAAGGCAATTTTGACATTAAATAACATGTAGTGAAGTTAAATTCTGAGATAATTCCTTTATTCTCTTAGTGGTATAATTATTCATAATATTACTAGTCAAAAGGGGTGATTTTGATAAGAAATTTTATCACGTTAATAACGGGCATGATATTGAATACTTTCTGCGACTAACCATCCCTTGAGAGAAGTTATTATCTTTAATTCAAAAATATTAATTAGGAGATGATTTTTTTGACGTTTCAAGTTTAAGTCCAAATGAAACCATTACCTCAAATGAATAGTAAATTAAGCCTAGATACTCATCTATGAGTAAAGGATATGTAGTATCTGATTTTCACCAGTATTCCAAAAAAACGATACACTAAAGAAGAAAACGTATACTGAGGGCTTCCACAAAGTGTTTCATGTAAGTTCTTGACTTAGGCTGGTCGATTAATCCTGGAGCTACAAAAATGTATTACTTATGTATAATAGTAAATTAAGGGTAGTTAAGTATCTCATAAAGTTAGATGTGAGGCGATGGTCTCAGAAAGTTTTTGAATTCATTTACGTCTGCCTATGGTATGCCTTAAATCCCCTGAAACGATCAACCTCTGTGGCGAAATCTGCAGCAAGGAAGATTGGCTTCTTATTCAGAGTCCAAGCGATTTTTACAAACCCCCACAACTTCTCACCATCTACAAGGCCCAAATCCGCCCCTGTCTCGAATACGGCTCTCATCTATGGAGAGGAGCCTCAAAATATTCTCTTGCTACCCTTGATGCAATTCAGAAACGAGCCGTCAGGCTAATTGACGATTCTACCCTCACCGACTCCCTCGACTCGCTAGCTCATCGAAGAGATGTCTCTGCCCTTTCCCTTTTCTATAGATACTATCACGGCAGGTGCTCTGACGAGATAAAATCAATAATTCCCCCCAAAGCATGCTTTGCACGCAGCACACGTTTTGCCGACTCCCAACACTCTTTCGCTGTCAAATTGGAAAAGTGCCGGACCACTTCATTCGCGAATACATATATCCCCATGACTTCAAGGAACTGGAACTCTCTCCCAGCCTCTATCTTTCCCAGCACCTATGATCTTCAAACCTTCAAAACCAGGGTGCATAGACACCTGCGTCTACATCCTCTCTCTTAATCAACTTTCCCTTCTCTTCGGTAATGCAAGGGTCTTTCGAGATCCATAGGGGCTACATCTTTACTGGTAATACCTTTATGAGAAATGTATTTATGTACCTAATGCACTTCAAAGAATTAGTAGTATTGAGCCTATACAATGAATATTTAGAGATCAAAATGTAGCTACCTATGTATGATAAGTTCATTATTCTGGATAGGCAAAATAATTATAAGACTTCCATCATAAAGTATCTACTCTTCAAAATATGTCTTCCATTTTTTATTCTTTGCTTTTAAATATAATAAAAAAATTAATAAATGATCCAATCTATTATTATATTAATAAATCAGAAATCAATAAAAAAGATAATTTCGCATAATCCAAAAAATAAAATTGAAATATAAGAGATATTTATATTCAAATCTATATCTGGCGAGGGAGTGTAAGAGTATTTATTGAAATAGGGGAGAATAAAAGGGATGGTGCTCTTTGTGTATTGGCTATTATATTTTATTATGTGTAAGCTGGCTGGGAAGCCTTCCATTTTACCATATATCCAAATGTTTCGCATTTTTTACTTTTTTATATATTTATGTTAATTTATTATTCTATTTTTTTCCTTTTCGTTTTTTTTCTTAAATAAAGTACTTTATTTTTCGCCCGGCTATCATAATATACGCCCTGGTAGCCATTTTAGGGGAACGTATTTTTAAAATAATCATACCTTATATTTTATTCAAATTTTTGTAGACAACTTTGGTATGCGTTAATTAATTTATCGAAAACAATTCTAGGTAGCTCAAGAATTTCCCCGGACTGAGCTAACCATGATGAAATTAAATTTGCTTAAATTCTTTAATTTTTTTTTCAACGTTTTAATTCTGATTGTGAAGCTTTCTTCAAAGCTTAATAAATTTATATCTAGGTTAGCTAAGCCAGTGATTCTCAATTTGGGGTCATGAAAAATATTTGGGGGTCGCAGAAAAATCGATGATGGATCATTTTTTACTTTACCATACAGGGTATGGTCAAGTATTATAATCGTGCATGAAAAAAGTGGTTTTTTTTCCTTCTTTTGTTTTTTAAATATCTCAAAAACGGCTGAAACTATTTTGATTAAAAAAAATTGAGATAAGCCATGGCATTTCGCTCTACAAAAAAGCTTTAATAAGTGAACATCGAAAAAATTATATTTTTCGAGATAATAATTGTTTTGCCAAAATATCTGTTAGTTAGTCTGGCTGGGGGTTACGTAACAAAAAGTTTAAGAAACACTGAGCTGAAGTCCTTATTTATTATAGCTTAAATAAAAAACCCTCCCAAAAAATAAATAAATAAATAAAAATAATATTATCCGTACGTTCCTGCTACACAGATTCACTTTTGCTTGATGAGTCACGAGCCCCCACTAGATAGACAATCGGGGAAAGTTTGATAAATGTGTTTTTTTTTTTTTATGAAATCATTAATTATCATTTTATACCAGATTGAAAAATAAATAAACATTGGCGGCGAAAGGACCTCCTTAAATGAGTAATAACATCATGATATTCTCCCCGTTGAGTCTATTCAAAATCTGTCCCCTGTGTAGTTAGGTTAGCATGATACAAATTTTATTCCATTTTTAACCAACTTCAAAAAAGGAGGAAGTTATCAATTCGACTGATTTTTTTGTCTATGTTACCTGAAATCTTTGCCAATTGTGAACCGATTTTGATGATTTTCTTTGCATTGGGTTCAGTCTAGTTTCCGATTGGTCCAGATTTTTTTTCCATTGGATTTGGACTTTTTTTGTTAAGTTTGTTTAGGCATAACTTCATTGTTTATGAACCGATTTCGATGATTCTTTTTAAATTGGAAAGAGGGTACCTTAGGGGTGGTCCCATATTAATTTGGTCAAGTTCTGATGATATGATCAATGACGAATTAAGGTAAATATCCAATTCTTATGAATAAATAATCGAAATTATAATAAATAAAATCTTTTATAAAAAAATCAATCATAAAACGTTCATTTAAAACTCGCAAGAAAATTTCTCTATTTATGAATTGAATTTTATTATCATTTTCTGATTCATTAGCCCGACGCTTTCTCTTAGGAGATGCATGCAAGGTATTATATTAAGTCACTATTAATAACATCACTAAAAAGGGAAAAATAAAAATAATTAAAAAAAAAAATAAAACCGACTTCAAAAATTAAATGCAACAAATAAAATAATAAAACTCAAAAATAAAATAAAATGCACTAAAAGGTATAAAATAATTATCTAATTTAGTTACAACTAAACGACGCAATATTAAGATGAAATCACTTTTTGATGTCGGTGCTAAACAAACTATTTAAGCGAGCGTACCAGCCAATCGTACTAAGTAAAATCCGTCGAGTTCGATTCATAAAATATATATGTTTGGAACCGACTTCAAAAAGTGATTTCATCTTAATATTTCGTCGTTTAGTTGTAACTAAATTAGATAATTATTTTATACCTTTTAGTGCATTTTATTTTATTTTTGAGTTTTATTATTTTATTTGTTTCATTTAATTTTTTTGAAGTCGGTTTTATTTTTTTATAAAAATTATTTTTTTCCTTTTATTTCTCCATTTCAAGTGATAATCTATCGCTTTATGTTATCCTTAAAAAATAAGCTTAGAACCCCAATTTTTATGTTCAATCGGTTTTAATTGAAAGGTTATCTCTGGTCCCGGTTGTTTTTCTTCATTAAATAACAGGACTCTCTCTCTCCGCTGTTTGCGATTATCTTTCTAATATCGCTGTTAAACGTCTAATTATTTTAAAAGTGCTTTCTTGTTAGTCGCTTTGATTTGTGTGTGTGTGTCTGCAGAGGAGTATCCGTCTTGGAATAACCCTCTGAATGGCGACCGGCTGCCAAAGTTCGACTGTCATCTGGGAGATGTTGCTTGGCAGACAGCCCAACATCCCAATCGGGAACAACATTCTCAGAGTAAAGTTTGTTCAGATCAATTCACCTTCTCTTTCTTTCGGTGTTTTTTTTTCTCTTAGATTTTATTATCTATCGATCTTCTGGATAAGTGGGGGTTTTAATTACACGCCAATCGAATAAACTTTTTAAGCACTTTTCTGTTGAAATCTATAAAAAAATTGTAAAAGAAGAAAAATCAAATTTAAATGAAATAATAGGATAATAAATTTTAAATTTTATTATCAAATAAACTGATGTTTGTGCATCACACGACTTTCACTTGAACCTTTCTCTTTTAATTTTTAAATTGAAAATTTTATAAAAACTAAAACTATTTTAATTTTTAGAGAATCTGATTGTGGTGCGAGGTGAAACATATTTTAATAAAATAAAATAAAAATATTTTTTTTTGGTAAATTACACACTGCACGATAAAAATTTCTCCCCGTACCTAAATCTAACAATGGATTTCAGTAGAGTTTTCTTGATTCTCATGAAATTTCTCAATTTTTTACACGTCAGAGTTTTGAGTTATTATCGGTCAAAAATGACGAAAAATGCCATATTGACCTATTTTCGAGTCCCATTAAATATTAAACAGCAATATTTTGTTGACGTAAGAGAAAACAGCTTCCTCTATGATTTTCAAATTACCACTTGATTTTAGCTCAATTAGAACTCGAGTTATTTCTAAAAAACTATGACCTTATGTTTTTATCTGTGTTATTTATCCTTTATAATCACGTAGTTTGAGTTTTTTAGTTATAACTCGAGTTCTAATTGAGCTAAATACAAGTGGTAATTTGAAAATCAAAGAGGAAGCTGTTTTCTATTACTTCAACAAAATATTTTTATTTCAAAAATTGGTTTTTAATATCTAATGAGACTCAAAAATAGGTCAAAATGGCATTTTTCGTCGTTTTGAGCGATATTATCTCAAAACTCTGACGTGTTGTAAAAAATCGAGAAGTTGCATGATAATCAGCGTATAAAACTGTACTGGAATCCATTGTTAGGTTTACGGGAGAAATTTTTGTCGATTAGTGTTATTATTTAGAGTACCTACTATAAGTTATTCACTAGATCACTTGTTACACGTGAAACAAGTGACCTAGTAATAATTTTCCAAAAAAAAATATTTTTACTTTTCCTTTATTAAAACTATTTTTACAGATTTTAAGAAAGTAATACTAATGAATTAACGAATCATGTTATTTTTGTAAAATTTTGATACAACCTAGAAAAAGAATTTTGTTGAGAGGTGATTGGAAATGTTTTAATTTTAACTTGAGATATGCAAACTACCTCCGAAACAGATGTTTTTTTAAATAAAATAAAAAAATGAAAAATGAAAATTAATTTAACTTCAAATTTGACTTTTTAATGTAATTTAAATAACTGATTAATTGTCAACATAATAGATAATTATTATTTTTAATATAATGTAATGGATATCTGAACGAAAAAATATGCTCTTTAGGTAGATGCATGCACTTGATAAAAATTAATGAATGTTAATGGATTTATTCAAAAAATCACCAGCAAAAATGTTATAAACAGTGGAAAATTCAAATGATTCCTTTGAAGATAAACAATTATTTGATAAACAAATACATATACCCCAATGTATTGAAAATCACAAAAGTCAACAGTCCGCAGCGATCAGGCGGCCAGACAGAAACAGCTAGAAAATGCCCCAAAGGACTTAATAAAATGAGTGGGTTCTGAATTGTAGCATTTCTGAAAAGCTTTTCCTTTTCAATGAACAAACATTTCAATTCTGAATAGAATGAGGTGTTTGCTCATTAATAAAAGACATGAATAGTTGCCTGGAATCGTAGACAAAGTGACCTTAATACCTGGGGCGGGTTACTTTGCCTGGAAGGATTTCCATTAGCGAACCCTTAAATTCAAATTATATTCTCTTGTTAATAATAATTTAGAGAATATTACGTTAGAAGTGAAAATTAATGATAGAGATAGATTGAGACGAAATTGACAAATTACCTTTGATTAATTACTACATTAGAGTATAATAGAAAATAAACTGGGAGTAAACTGCCACAATAATAAAAATATATAATACAAATTCTTGTGGTGGATGAGGCTCATAAAACCCTGAAGACAGATGGATTGCTTCAGTTAATAAAGAAAAGAAAAAATTCGTTTCTATATTTAACATTTATTTTTGAAAAAATTTTTCCGAGACTGAAGCAATCCATCTGTCTTCAGGGTTTTATGAGCCTCATCCACCACAGAATTTTATTAAATAAACATTTATAGTAATCGATTTAAATAAAAATATAATTTTCTAATTAAAAAATAAAAATTTTGTAAATTTTTTTTTGTTTTCTCCTTTAACCATTTAACCGTTTAACGATTCTTGATATTAATTATTTTTTTCTTTATTATGTAGGGATCAGATTAAAGCCGGTTTGCAGCGAGTCGGGCTTGAACTCGCGCTAGCTTGAATAGAAGGCATGTACGATAACCTCTCGGCCAACCTGACCCTCTTTGCAGAAATTACTCTTAATTAAAAATTTTTTTTTTAAAAATAATAAAAATAATTTTAATTTTAACAGGAATTTGGAGAAAAAAATTAAATGACACAATCTCTACTAATTGGTTGTTTCGTAAATTTTATTTCATCTAGTTCAAAAACTAAAATATATATTTAATACAACTTATAAAATTATGACATACAGAGACTACTAAAGAATATTCATACTACAAAAAAAAATATATATATATATATACAAAATTTATATGCCATCTAAATATCTAAATGTTTTTAAGGATAATTCAATTTTTGATTTATGCAAATAAATATACACATTTGATTGTTTTTTCGTTACATTATATACCCATTTGACATTTTTTTTTACTAATTTATTAGTCTGTCTCAGCGGATTTTTATATTTTTTTTTTTTTATTTTAAATTTATAAAAAAGAAAAAAGTATTCGAGGAAAACACCAAGATTAAACATTATTTAAGAGAAAATCTAATTAGAAATCATTAAGTTTGGACTCTTAATTATGGAATCATTCAAGTGCTACCGATGCTATGATAAGAGAAAGCGTCTTCTATCTATATAACTACACAAAATGTTGTTAAAATTCTATGTGCAAAATTAAATTAGAACGTTAATTCATTCGCCAGGTTTAATAATTTATATATATATATATATATATATATATATTATATACATTTTCGAAACAGGAGATTTTTTTAAAGGAAATCAATTTTGGAGACATAATAGTAATCCCATCCAGAGACGCTGCCCGCCAGAGCGCACTCGCGCGGAGGGCCGAGCTGCGAGGGGCGTGTCTTAGGCACGCTTGATCAGCTCTTATATTTATATATAGTTTTATTCCTTGTAGCATATAGTTTGTCATTTTTTATAAATTTTTCATTTGTTTTTTAATTCTCGTCAAATGAAAGAAAACGGTTGCATATATTCAAGGAGGTCAAAATAAAATGGTCTTAATGGTGCGGATAGAAAGAATTGAAGATCTTTCCCTTGCTATTTTGCCCAGCCCAAGAAGGGCAGAAACAGGTCCAGACGAAATTCGTTCAATTTAAAATAGAATTATAAAAACTGGGGTCATATTAAGAAAATATAATTCGCGAATTTCTGGAACATCTAGCATTCTACAATGACCTTATATTTTTGAGTTATCTTGGAAAATGAAATCCAGAGAGATACAAAGAGAAAGAGACAGAAATTATAGGAAAAAATAAAAACTTTTTTGAGACTCGGTACACACTGCCCAAAATTTTGGCAATTTTTTCAGCCAAGGACTTAGCTAGAAAGTTGAAACTTGGCGGAAATAGAGGTGATTTGGTATTTACCTTCAAATTTTGATAAAGTAGCATTTTATTTCACCAAACATTTTAAGTTAGAACGTTATAACTTGGCAGAAAGGTGCTTATATATTAATATAAACTGGTGTGACAATTCCAGCTCATCAGTAGTTTCTGTTTAAAAGGACCAAGCTATTTTAAAGATCTCATATGTAAAGGTTTGATTTGAACTAAATAATGTAGGTACCCTCGCTCAAGGGGCCGTCCACAAATTACGTCACACGAATTTCAAAATTTTTAGACCCCTCTCCCATGTGTCACATTTTCATTAAGGCACTCCGTAGTGTGACGCCACACTATCACTTTTATACCCTATAATTGAATAATTGTAGAATTTTTTTATATTAAACCAAACTAAAGGTATTTAATATATTATGTATTTTAAGTTTATTTTAATTTTTTAAATTTTTTAATTTGACTTTTGTGACATCACCATTTTTAAGATCTCCGGGCCTCCCACATCACATTTTGTTACAAATCTTAGATGCCTCCTCCCTCTTACTATGTAACGTAATTTATGGATGGCCCCTAATCTAAATACAAAAGAATTAAATATAAAATTTTGTTTTAATATTCTTATTTTTAGGTAAAGCGAACTATAATCAGAAAAAGGTTATAAAATTTCCCTATCACCTCCACTTTAGTGAACTCTTTTTGTAATTGAATCTAACTTGAGAAAATTTTTGCTCCAATAAACATACAAAATTAAGTTTGAATGAAATGATAAATTGATCCGCAACGGGTGTAGGGTATAAGCTTGAAAATAAGAAGGAGACGCATTTGAGACAAATGGTGGTCAAGTAAGTAAAATATCAAAAAAGTTTTTTGATAATGTTTAATTAAATTTATTGTTATTAATTAAAAAAAAACTTTGGTGTTTTTCTTATTGGTGCACCATCTGTTTTATCGGCTGTTTACTCTACTAGAAGAGTTTGACCAGAAAAAGATTAAAACTTAATCGGCCAAAAACTTAATAAAATAATTGTTTAAGCTTAACAAAATTAATGATTATCACAAAGAAAATAACAATAATAAATAATAAAATAAGGCTATAAGTCATCAGTTTGAAGAATTTGTTCATTTTAAAATGTAATAAATCATCAGATAATCGACTAAATACTAAATTAGTTTCCTAATCATGTCATAAGTCAAAGTTAATTTTCATTCCGTTTTTTTTAATTTTTTTTTCAAAGTAGATTTTTGAAGGAATTTAAGAGAAAGAAGTCATTTTCTCAAAAACGTCTTATTCGATTCTCTTCAAATTCACTTTATTTATAAAAATACAGTTCCTCTTTTATAGAGATTAATTATTTTACCCTTGAAAAATTTTAGAGGTGATTTGAAATTGACTAAATTGTAAATTAAATTATAATTTACATTAACATTTTGCAAATTCTTCCAGTTAATTGGATGTTGATGAAGGCAGTCCACGGTGGTTGTAAAAAATAAGACTATAATGGTTTTTATTATTTTACATTTATTTGTTAAACCGACGTTTCGGAGATTTATTCTCTCCTTCTTCAGGGTCTATATAATTGAGGGAGAGACGAACATCAATTAGTATTGGGAATTTACACATGGAGACAGGAAGTAATTATGATGTGAACTACTTTCATTGACTTTTTGTTGTAAGTAGATTTATGATTATTATTTTTATTTTGTGTATATTATTTTGTTTTTTATATTATGAATGACATGTGGAAATTCCCAATACTAATTGATGTTCGTCTTCCCCTCAATTATATAGACCCTGAAGAAGGAGAGAATAAATCTCCGAAACGTCGGTTTAACAAATAAATGTAAAATAATAAAACCATTATAGTCTTATTTTTTACAACCACCGTGGACTGCCTTCATCAATATCCATATCTATACCAGTCCGTCTCCTAAAGACAAACGCTTTCAACTTCCAGTTAATATTGATTGAAACACGAAAATTAAAAAATATTAGAAAATTTGACCCATTTTATACGTATTTTGTGAAATAAAACTAATTGCTTTAATTTTAAACATAACAATATATTTTTTAATCTACTGATATTATTGTAATACTTTAAATTTCTTAATGAAATATTGCTTTGTTTTTGAAGTGGAATGATAGCTTGAATCCTCGGTATACCAAGAGTGATTGAAATTGATTTACAATTATTTTTAAATCTAGAAAATAAATCAAATTATATACGCGGAGTATATAATTGGGAATCGTTTCTTTGTAAAAAAGGCATAGAATTGGGAGCAATTTGTTCCTCAAGTTGAGTTGATTAAAATAAATTGTGTCAGTTGATATTACAATTAAAGAAGACGAACGCCTACGAGGGAGATATGGAGCGTCGAGGTGTTTTCGAGATGAAAGGCAAGCCCTGAGGCCGTCGGTCTCAATATTGCTTATTAGCGGGCGTCGTCTTTGAGCTGAGACACCCGGAAGTGAGCCTCAACCGGAAGGCAGCGACCCAGAAGATGCGCGTTTTTGGGCCGCGGCCAGCCAATGCACAAGTGCAGGCGGCCATTAATCGCATCCAACCACCCCCGCACTAGATAAACAGGATTATTAAAAAAATATATATAACCCACACGACAGGAAAAACAATTCTTTTTAATTATTAGTTCAAGTGGAGTTAATCCAACTGAGTGGATCAATGGAATCAAGTGAAAAGGAATGAAAATAAAATAATTTATAGATAAGTGAAAAAATAGACAATTGGTCATCGGAGCATTGAGTGAAGTGGAATATTTTCGGGTGCATATTTTAATTTAATTTTAGTTAAAAGTATGTACTCATGGTTTTATATTTATAAATTATGAGTTTTTCGAAATTTTCCGGACACTAAAGAAAAACTAATTTATTTTTGATAAAAGTTTTTGTTTTAAAATGTATTTATTTTATATATAAATTTTAGTCTTTGAATTTGCAGATTTCTTGCCTTAACGTGGATGAGATAAAGTAACCTTATCAGTTATCATGTAAGTATAGTCAAATTTTTAGCTATCGGCTAGGAGCTGGTAAGAATTCACTTCAAAATTTTGGGGGTGGATTTCGAAAATTAAAATTATCACTAAAAATGCTAGATCCTTTGATTGTTCTGTTTCAAAAGGTAAAATTGTCAGGTACAAGAAATAGGGGGAAGAACGTTTAAAAAAATTTAAATTATTCAAATCATCAAGAAGCCAAAAAAACTGACATTTACTAGTGAAGACTTTCAAATTCAAAAGATGGAAACATTTCTTTTGGGGGACATAAGTCCTTTTGCTTGTTATCTCCTAAAGATTGTAGGTAACTATGTGAAATTGATAATGACCCAAAATGGAGTGAAAGATTAAAAAAATAAAAAATTTTGTTTTTGTATATTTTTAGTACCTACTTAAGAATTTTATTTATTGTGATATTGTTTAAAAACAATTCCACATGTACGTATATATATATATTCTACTAAAAATTTAAATAAAAAATATAAATTTTAATATTTCTGTGAAAAAATCCGAATTTTTCAAGTGTTCTAATTTTTTTGAAGCGCAGTGTATATATATACCCGAGGGGTGAACCGCGATTGAAGTAGCTGTACACCGTCTTTGGAATTATTTGGAATTACTTTGGAATTCATTAGATAATCTATTGTCTTCTACTTGGAAATGAAAGTGGAAGTGGAAGTAGGTGTACACGATTTTAGGTCGCGGTTCACCTCTCGTATATACCTATTATAAACATTTTCGTAAAATGCCAAAAATAATGTTTTGACTATTTCATAATTATATAGATAATTTAATTTAATAGATATTATATTTCAAATTAATGAAGAGAATCGCTTTTATTAATGGATTTTAATTTTTAGTATTTTCAATCGATTTATTAAAGATTCCAGTTTCTTAACAAATAGTTACTCTAGACAAAATCTGAAGAAATAGTCTCACTTGTCCAACATTTAATAGAAATAGAATCATTTTTTTGTCTTAATTTATAGTCAAAATATTGATTAAGATTTACCAAATATTTTTTTTTCATTTTTCATTTGTTAATTTTCTCATTTTTACTTTTACTTTCATTTTTTCCCTTGTGTTTGGGGGGGGCTTCAGCGCTTTACGCCCCCCCCAGTGTGGTTGCGCCACTGCTTCAAATAGAAAAAGCCGCTAAAAGGGTAAATGACATTCGATCTAGCGAGACCACCCTTAGCCTAATTGGTAAAGGCGCTCTTCGGTTATAGGAGAGAGATATGGGTTCAAATAGTGTCGAGTGCTCATTTTTCCCTTTTCAAAAAATAATAAAATGATTTCTAAATATGTAGTATTAACATAACAAATTATTGATTATATTATATATCTTTTGTAGTTTAATTATTTCAATTAAAATTTGATTAGAAAACAAACAAACATACATACAAAGTTAAATAAAAGCACGTAAAAATAAAATATAACTAACACAGCACAAAAAACAATTGTTTTTAATTATTAGTTCAAGTGAAGTTAAATAAACCAAAATGATCAATGAAATCAAGTGAAATGGAATGAAAATAAATTTTGCATAAGTGAAAAAAATATACATCTGGTTATTGGAGCATTGAGTGAAGTAGCATTTGGTACAAGAGCTTTTTAGCAATGTAAATAAAAAATATTTATTTAGAGGAAAGAAGTGGAAATTAGCATTAGCCGATAGCTAGCTATTCATTCAGCTATCTAATAGAGAGGCTCGGGAAAATATTTATTTGAAAGGCTTGTCCAAACCAACGCCAACGAGGATTAGACCGAAATCGAGATTTATAGAAAGTATTTTTCAAATATATTTATTTTATGGATTTTTCAAAGAAAAATAATTCAAATGGCTTTTGTTTAATGTAAATCAGAGGTGGACAACCTTTCTTGGATAGGAATTTATTTAGGCCAGGCGTTTTTCTTACATTTTCACTACACCCACACTCTTAAATAAATAAATGAATAAATTCCTATGTATTTCGAAAAGAAAAATACAGTCAGGAAATTGGAACCAAGTTATTTATTTTTGTATTTAAATCAAAAGCCATGCATTTAATTTATTCTTCGTATTCTTTGTTTGCCTATACCAGTGATTCTCAATCTTTTTTTCGTCACGGCACACTTTTAATAATTTATAAATTTGACGGCACACTAACAATAAAATAAATTAAAAAAATTATATTTGGTTTATTGATTGATGTATACCTATAAAATCAATAGCACATTCTGTATCCTGTAAAATGTTACAACCTCTTTAGTTCAATTGATCAAATAAATATTTGGATTAAATATAGTGTCAATTGATAAAGAAATGTAAAAAAAATCAATAATTTTCAATTCGGGCCTAGCAGTGGCGGCACACTTCAAGAATCTCGAGGCACATTAAAGTACCGCGGCACAGTGGTTGAGAATCACTGGCCTATACAGTAGGGTGGAACAAAAATGTCCTTATTTTTATTTTTTTTATTTTGTATTTGTAATAACGGCTAAAATATGCATTTTAGGTTCATAAAGAAAGGACAAAAATTTGCTTGTCATATTTCAATATCTTACGGTATTTTATATGAAAACTTTAAATTTTTTTTTAATGTTTTCTTCTGTATGAATTTGTACAAAATGTAGTTCTAAGACAAGAAATAGATATAAAAATTATATATAATACAAAATAGCAACTTATTGGAAAATATTCGAAATAATAGTAAACAATTGCACTTTTTAACCGACTTCAAAAAGGAGGAGGTTCTCTATTCGATTGAATTTTTTTTTTTTTTTTTTTTTGTGCCTATGTTACCTCATATCTCCGCCAATTGTCAACCGATTTTGAAATTTTTTTTGCATTGGGTCCAGTCTAGTCTTCCGATTGGTCCCATTTTTTTTCGATTTTTTCATCAGGTATTAGACCTTTTTTATTAGGTTTGTTTAGACCTAACCTCTTTGTTTATGAACCGATTTCGATGGTTCTTTTTTTATCCGAAAGGGGGTGTCTTAGGGATGGTGTCATATTAATTTGGTCAAGTTCTGATGATATAATCACTATTAATAACATCACTAAAAGAGAAAAATAAAAATTTTTAAGAAAAAATAAAAACCGACTTCAAAAATTAAATGCAACAAATATAAAAATACACTAAAAGGTATAAAATAATTATTATCTTATTTAGTTACAACTAAACGACGAAATATTAACACTAAATTACTTTTTGAAGTTGGTGCCAAACATATACCTTTTATGAATCGCACTCGACGGATCTTACTTGAGTACGTTTGAGCAGGTACGCTCGCTTATAGGTATAGTTTGTTTGGCACCGACTTTAAAAAGTAATTTCGTGTTAATATTTCGTCGTTTAGTTGTAACTAAATAAGATAATAATTATTTTATACACTTTTAGTGTATTTTTATATTTGTTGCATTTAATTTTTGAAGTCGGTTTTTATTTTTTTCTTAAAAAATTTTTATATCAAATTCTATCGTTCTTGCGGCACCTCAAGACGTTCTATAATCACTGTCTCAAAAGTTTTTATGACTTTTTTACATCAATTAACATTTATTTTGTGGTATTACAATAACAACTTATTGTTTTCATATACAGAAAAAAAAATATGAACCTAGTCAAATCTGTTAATTAATTTATGAAACTTTATCGTTCTTGCGGCACCTCAAGACATGGTCCAATGAATTTTATATTTTGTTTTCGTCTTTTCTACTACTAAACGTAACTTTTCTCCTGATAGCACACTTGTTCTAGAATATGTCTAAAAACACCAAGATATCTTATAGACATCTTAAAAACATCTTAAAGCCAACAATAGGTGAATAAGACATCTTCTGGATAAAGCGTGTTATCAGGGTCCACGCTATTCTAAATAAAAAAATAAAAATTTCAATTTTTCATTCCACCCTACTATACAGGATCAAGTGGGTCCTTGGTCAATATCGTTCTTCAAACTCTATCGCCAGGTTTATCAAGTGCCGCTTTCTGAACTGACTCCCCATCTAGATAAAAGCTTGGCGCCTCTCAGCATGCCGAGTACTACCTCCAATCTAAAACACATGCTTGTGATTAAATTTTGGCCTTACTAACTTTAGAACTTCCAAATAATAAAATGCAGAAAATCCACACTAGTTAAAAAATATTTGCCAGAACACTATAGATCAAAGACGAAGATCAGACGAAATAAAATCGATAATCCCACCAAAGGCCTCATTTGCCCGAAATACACGATTTTCTAAAATTCAACACC